>WEZZ01021116.1:2936-27571 GCA_013400585.1 Chloropsis cyanopogon
ACAGTGGTGATTACCCTGTTTTAACTCTAGTCGCAACCCATTCCTAGTTCTACCGTTTCCCTACCACAGGGGCAGAATCTGTTTTAAGCCTTCTTTTCCACACCTTTGTGTTACAAAGCAGTCACAGTACACATTTTGATCATTTCTTATTAACCCCTCTTAGACTGAAGAGAACTGAACCTACCAAATAGCTAATTGGTTCACTTTTTGATGCACAGATATTTTGGCATTGTTTCTCCTCTTTACAATTTAAAGTTCCAGAAATATAAAATCTGTTTAAGAGAAAGATTAACCTGGATAATTACAGTTGCTTCATAAATGTCATGGAGCACCATCCTTGCCTAATAAACAAAAAATATATCCTTTGGCTGGAATGTGGAAAATCTTTGATCACAAGATCAAATGATTTTGACATTAGCAAGTATAGGGTTATTCTGTCCTAAGTGTCTGATGCAGACCAGTGTATCTGCGAGTTCCTGTGGAACTTTTGTTTCCTGCTTTCTACTCAACTGCCTTCCATAAGCTACCATGTGGAAAATTTTTGCAAGACCATGTTCAGTTCTGCTGTTAAGGGTAAGTTTCTTTCATGGTTACCTAATGAAAGAATGCTTTGCTTTCACTGAGAAGATAAATCACTTCTTATAAGAATTAAAGCTGTATAAATCAATGTCCTCTGTTTCCATATGTAAAGATATTGTATAAGGATATGTAATTTTTCCATTATATTTTTCATATTATGAAACCATCATTTAAAGATTAACTTAAAGAAACAGATTAAAAGAAAAATTCGAATTCTTTTAAATAGTACCACGAGTTTTATTTCAAAGGGAAAAGCTGCAGCCTAAAGAAAATCTGATAACTGTCTGTAAAAGAAAATGAGGCCACTCTGTTGCAGAAAGTTATTGTATAAAATGAAATGTTGTTCCTGTCAGAATATATGATTTTGATTTGTTGATATCAATATTGAATGGATGCAGGCATTGTTTTGCCATATTGACGGACATTTAATCTAGACTGCGGTAGGAAATTAAACAAGGAGATATAAATTATAGTTTTTTGTGTATTTAAGATATCATGGTGCATTAACCCAGACCACTGAAGATTAAATTTACAGTCTTCTGTAAGCCCATGCTCAGTAAGTAAAACTCTCATCTTTAGTATTCAGCTGAATTCATTGTTTGTTAAGCTTATTTCTGAGACTTCCAAAGGCTATGCTGTGTTGCAAAGCTAAAGAAGAAATTGTAGTATTGTAAAGCTTCTCCCAGAGGAAATTCTACAGCACTTAACCCAGATTTCCTTCACATGGGTTACTAGACTCTAGAGAAAAACTAAAAGCTACAAGTCACTGTCTCTTTCTACTTTAAACCACTTGTTGAACTCAACTCAGTTTTCAGAGATGGAAAAGGACTTCAGTTTCTTTATTAAGTTTATAGTTTCAAAACAGAAAAGCTTTATGAAAAGTAGGTTCATCATTCCTGACAACCAATTCAAGTATAAAATGTTTAACTTTTCTTCAGGTAAGTCCTAAAGAGCAAAAGAAAATGGGGTATGTATGAAAAATAAAGATATTTTTGTCACCTGTGCAAGACCTCTCTTCACAGCAGTTCTAACCTCACCACTCTCCTTTCCATATAAGACAGTGGCTGATTGTCAGGACAATCCCTACTGCTTGGGTCACTACAACTTGGTCTGCCACCTACAAAAAGTTGAATTCTGCAGTAGTTAATGAACTCCCTCATACTGCTTTTCCCTGCAAGAAAGCTAGAATTCAGGGACTAACTAGGACTTTGACTCAAAACATAGCTCTTTCAAGACTCTGGAAAACTAGTCTCACACTCTTTCTCAATCAGGTTACTTGCTACTAATTCTTAATCAAGCTGGAATTTTTCATCACTTTCCAATATGGAGGCAATTACTAATATCATAAAGACAGCCCTTAAAAAGGACAGTTTTTATAAATTCCATAAAACATTGTTTTCTCTACCTTATACTTTCTATAAAGACAACATTAATTATATCTTACACACATTTTGATGTGAAATATTTTTTTATTAAATAGAAAAAGCATGAATGCTAATAATTAACTTTACTTTTTAATATACTACCCTTCTGGAAAAATAAAAGAGTGATATTTAACATCACATGACATAACAGTATGTCATCCAAAGTATTAGAAAAAAGTCTAACAATTAGAAAAAAGTCTAACAAAGTATTAGAAAAAAGTGAAACAATTCCTAGTAAAAATAGTGTGAATCTTCCACCCTAAATTAGGTTTTTGAAAAGAAATCATGTTCCTGAGATCAATAAAAGGATGGTGTTCCTTGCTGCCCTGCGTGTGTCTCATCTCAGGTGTGATTTGGTCTGGCTGCCTCTTGACACATCCCTATTAGATGTCAAGCATCATTTATCCTACTCAGTGGAGAAGAGATGCCTCCAATGAGTGATATAGAGCACCTGAAGTTATCTACCTACACTTCATCAAAAGCTGGTGAAGCCAGACTCTGTCTGTTGACTAATGAAAAACTATCCCACCAAAGAAAAGTTCGCAGGTGTTTGCCACAAAGGTTCAGTGCTCGAGAAACAGGGCTCAAACACTCTTTTAATCTTGATCTTCAACAATGAATTGGACTGAGATTGATAACATTGTGCAGCCCCAGCTGGATTGCTGCTCAAGGCAATCTTGAAATTTATTATTGTAGATATAGAAGCAATTGCAAGATTTAGTAGCTGTTTTTTCAGGCAAATATGCAGATTAGATAATAATATTCTGGATAATACTTGGGGAGAAAGGCAGAGAGAGAGAGAAAGGGATTCATCTCACTGACAATAGGCAGAAATAGACTGATATTTTAGGGAGTGGTTTTCCTTTTGGGTCTTATGCACATATATGTATAATACTTGGCTAGTGCACACTTTCTAGACAGGCTTGCTTTAGGATAAAGTACTGTCATTACTTACTGGAAAATTATAATCCTTCATGTGTAAAATAGGCTAGTGACAACTCACTCTTACACACTACAGTTTCTGGCTCACTTACACATTTAGTGTCCAAAAAATTTGAACTGGAGTAGAGCCTCAAGGAACAACTGCTCACTTCACATATTTTAAATCAGGATTATTGATTCCGAAAGGACACTAATTAACTCATAATCAGTGAACTATACAGTCAGGATCAGTATGAGAAGTAAAATATATATAAATGACAACCTTGCACACTTAAAAAATGTTGATAAACACCCATAACTTTCTCAACACCCTGCTAGAAAAGTTCATTCACACAGCTACAAACACCCTCCCACCTCTCTCCAGAGCGCAGTTTCCCATGTTTCACAAACCTCCAGATGGAAACAAGGGCAGGTGCTTTGTGTGTACCTGTGCTGCTCCTTACAACCCATCAGTCCACAAGTCTGAAAGAAAGCACCCTCCAAGCTCACACAGGCTGTCCCCAGCATTTCCCCCAAGTGCTACACACCAAGCTGCTCATGACAGGGCAGCTGCTCTGACCCACCACAGGTGATTGCAGGAACCCACAAACCAGGCTGTCAAAAGTGGATTCTTCTTTGCTTGCTTCATGAGGATTTCACTCATTTGAGGGGAAGGAAGGTGAATATTATGATTTTCTTAGCATCTTATGGGAAAATTACATGTGCAGAAACAGGCCAATGATGGCAAAAAGGGTGTTCCCAAAAAAGCTGAACAGAGTTTGAGCTATCTGTTAAACGTGGCTGAACAGGATTTTCATGTGAGTATTTCTAGAAACTGATTGGGTTTTGTCTCTATTGTTTGAGTGTATACATATTTATACATTCATATACATGCATAGACACAGTATACTGTAAACTCTGAATTTATGTTATCTCCAGAAAAGACACAAACACATATTTCAACATTGAGATGCATAATCAAAGTTATTGATAGTCTGAATTATGGGATGCAGCCATTTTGTTTTGTTAAAACTGTATCTCCACATCAGTTTCTTTTTCCAAACTCTGAAATTTACTTTTGTTTGAAGGAGTGATTCTTTGTTAATGTAAGTTTTACAAATGACTGTGAACTGTCTTATACTGAGTGCCACCAATCAGCTATAATTCAGTAACTAAACCCCATGGTGTCTGAGATTTTAGTTCTTATCATCTATATGGAAAAATGGTATTTTCATTCCTTATTGATAACTCTATACTTTGCTCGGAGTTATGAATAAGACAGAACTATAAATTAACTTTGATCAACCAAGAGGAACAGCAAGAGACAGAATGCACATTAAAGTGTCAGTGCATATACTATTTTTCAGTTTGAAATAAATGGAAATGTATATAACTTTTCGTATGGAATGAAAGATACCTTATGTTGGGGTGCGGGGCCCGACAACCTTATTGCCATTTTGGCAGAAGAACTTGATTAATATGCCCATGAATAGACATGACAATTATTTACATGTGTCCTTACAGTTCTTTAAGGCATCTCTTTCATTTCACACTTAAGTAGTATAATTCACATTGCAATTCATTTGAAATAGCCAAAATAGCCCAAATTTTGCAGATATTGTATAATTTGTCAACATCTGAACACTTTTCAGGGAGAAAAGCTTTTCAGCTTTTGATCAGTTGATCAGTTTGTTGATCAGTTTGTACACTGCCCAACTGATGTCGTTCATTTCTGTCTTTGCTCTGTCTAAATTAGATTGATCTGCACTTCACCAGGCAGATTGGATTTGTTTGGGCTTTTTGGATTTTACTTTCTTTTTTCTATAATTTTCACTTTCATTTCCATACATAATTGATTTTAAACCTGCGAGTACCTTAACTGTAAGACCCTTATGTTCACTACCTATAGGGACAGTGAATACTGTCCAAGTATTAAATGCAGTTTAACAATGTCAATATTTTAGGTAGAAGGTTTTTGTTTTGGAAAGTACTCAAGGATTGTCAATACGAAAAGGCAGTATGAATATGGATGCTTTTCCAGATATTTGAGTCATAGATATTGAAATAAAATTGTATGGTTTTCTTGAACAGTATTTATAAAGACGTACAAGTATTTATTTAAAAAAATTCTCTCTCAGACTACATGTCTCCAACTCTATTGACCTGAGAAATATATTACAGCTAATAAAAATTATTTCATTGCTTTTAAAGCCTTATTTCTTTGTCCAGGTTATATAAGAAATTGAGATTCCCCATTGCCATAAGTAAAAAAGCCTGGATTTATTGCACAGTACCTATTCTGGTATAAATTTGCATTGCCAGGCTCTGAAATTCCAGTACAGAATTAAAATAAAATATATTCATTGAGTAATGGAAGTGTAGCTAAATAGAAAGTTGGGGCAGAAAAAAGAAAAAATAATTAGAGGAAAGATCAGAGTTATAAAAATACTGTCAAACTAAGTCACAGACTGCTACTTGCTTTCTCCTAAAGAATGGCTAAAACAGCCAATTACTCCATTAGATGAATTTTAATTCATAAAAAAATCTACCAAAGTCAGGGCTATTAGCTGCCTAATAATATCTCTCGGACTAATGTTAAGGTTGAATATAATCAAACCATGCTAAAGGAAAGCATTCAGCACCATGGTATGGGTTCCTCAGACACGTTAAATACAGTTTGTACGTGCAAGACACTGCCTAAGACAGGTCTAAACAACTCCAAGTTTTGCACTATTGACTAGGTTTACCCCTTGAATATCCCACTATTGTAACCAAATGGCTTCAGGTAGGCCAAGTAGACTAGAATATTTTACATGCCTCTGAGTGGTAGCACTTAGAGATTGACAACAGAAGTGAAAATTAGGGCTCAGTGAAGTCTCACGTGACATGTAAAGAAATGTGAATGCAAGGATCAGGTTAAGGGAGTAGGTTTATAAACCCCATTATATTTCTAAATGTTAAATGCTCCTCAGAAAGAAGCCAGAATGTATACTACAAACATACAAAGGTATTATTGCAATAAGGGAGAGAAGGCATGAGCTTTTTACAGGCTCAGTCTGAGTTCTCTTATCTGAATGATATTCATTAGGTGAAGATAGTACATAGTTTTTATTAAATGCCTTTTGCATGGAGATATAAGGTAAATGAAGCAAATAATGTAAATAAGCATCTTAATGTCTGTCAGCTTCTCTGTAGGATCTTTTCATTTACAGATGCAATGTTACCTACTGGAGTACCTAACTGACAGGTCCACGCTCTGCAGTTTTTCCATAGCTAAACCTGAATGCTTCCAGAAGAGATTAGGAGACACTGATAATGCCATTTAGGCACTAAGCCCTATTCTTCATTTTGTCTTTGCATCTTGAAGGAAAGCATTTCTTGTTCGCTTCAAAAACAGTTTGCCCATTTTATTTTTCCCATTCAGATGGCAAACTGGAAAAAAGCAATCAGTCATTCGTAATTTTACCAGAATATGAACAGTCAGTTTAAACCATATTCAGTCATACTTACCTGTAAAGTAAATTGAACACTGCTCTCTGCAAAGCATAACTATTTCCAAGGGACATAGCTGAAATTATAAGAACAATTTTTCAAGACAGAAATTTTTTGTTTGCTGGTACATTGAAAACGTCACTATACAGAAGATAGTTTCTTTAATTTCCCCTTCCATTCCAAAGAATTATATTTATTGTGTTGACCAAAGAGGACTTCTGTAGTTTCTCTTAGCACTAAAGTGATGTTGAACAAAATTTAAAAATTCCTTCCATCTTCATAACATCCTTCAAACATTGAACCAAGCAGATGCTATTCCTCATTGCAGTCTCCAATTATTTGAAAACTAGAGACTTCTGTGCTATATCTACTTTTATATCCCTTATATATAAGTTTAGTTCTGTCATTCTGTCACCTTTGAGCATGTGCAATTATGTTTAACACTGGAAAAAATTCGATGCAGTATCATTTGAGTAGCTTGTAAAATGCAGCATCTTTAATCATGCACCTCACAGGCCAGGCACATACCCTGTTTTTTCTGGCTTTCAGCTCTAAGCTCTTTCAGAGAAAAGTGGAAATTTTTAGCTAACAAATATCAAATATTATTAGAATCATATACAATGTACCAATTTTTGGCTAGTCAAAAAATGTCAATTATTCACCTTCTCAGGTAGAAGATATCTGTCAGTCTGTGTATTTGCAGAGGCAAAGGCTGCAGAATTAGACTGCTGTTGTAACAACTTACAAGATATATTTTTTTATTCAAAGGTTAAGTTTGTAACAAGTGGAATCAAAAGCTTTACTTTTACTTTTTACTTCCACTTTACTTTACAGCAAAATAATACAGACCTCTAACATCAAAAAATAAATCCAAAACCCACACATATGTATTCACTCTTTTAATGTTCCCTTAGTCAAGAAATATTTCAAAGCTTATATATTGAAATCTACTGAGCTGTTTCCACATTTTATGCATTTTTAGTGAAATTATTTACTCAAAAAAATACTCTATATATTTTTATGTAATTTCAAACTTTCATGCACTTTATGAATTCTTATTAATCTTTATGTTACGCATAAATCACTCAAAGTAAGCAATATGAGTGCATCACATTTAAGCCATCTTCTTTCCTTTGGCTTTATTGGCCTTTCTTAGGGACCACATCCTTTGTAATCATGTTGTGTAAGATTTTCAATATATATTTCAGGTATAGTTAAATATGACAGTGACAACTTAGTTTTGAATGTTGCTTCAACAGTATTTCAGTCCTGACTCTAAAAGTCTGTTTTACTGTGAAATTCGAAAATTATTCAAATCCTTTACTAACAGGACCCTGTTTGCAACAAAGCCACAGTCAGTACTAAAGAGGATAAAGTATTATGCTAATTCTTAAAAATGCTAGGAATGCCAGCACCTGTATAAAAGTCTGCTGCTATGGAAATAATCTAATGTAGTCCACATTACAATTTTTTTGGAAATTATAGAAACAATTATCTGTCTAGTAGAAAGTTCATCTGCTTGTATATAACAGATGAGGCTCATACTGAACTTCCATGTTCAGCCATAATGTACTTTCAATATAATTAAAATTTAAATTAATAATTTTAATTATTAATTAAATAATTCAATAATTAGTAAGTACAAACATAGACTAAACTGGGGGAAGCCCAATCCTCGGTCTTAGTGTAATAAACAAGTGGTTACAAACATTGGTACTAGTACCCAAAAAAACGCAATAAAATAATATTGGTAAGTGTGTGTAGCATTGAAGTGATATCTGTCTGTTCGAATGTAAAACAATTTGATATGAGTTTTCATTCTACTCTTGGGATTTCACAGTTGATTTATGGGCCATGTATTTGGCAAACAACAGTGAGATCAAGAAATAAGTAGTTTAAAAGACCATCACATGAATCCACTTGGCAAAGAAGTCTAATCATAATAAAATTTAGATTTTCATCTTGATGGCAAGTGGGGACTGAAATAATGAGTTTGGTGACCTCCAGACTTTCACAGTGATGAGCTGCAGGTCGGTAAGGCAGTCTCTGGGTAATTATGGTCTTAGTTGTTAACATGTTATGCACATTATCATACAAAAGAGCCCAGACCACCAGACAGGCTGTAGTCTGTCTCCCTGTTAGTTGAAAGGGCACTAACAGTTTTGCTTGATGTCACACGGACTCAGGTTGCAAAGGGGATGATCGCAGTAGGCTGACTGACTGTGTAACTTAGATTTGAACTATTCTTACTTTGTAACCAGTAACAGGAAAAAAAAAAATCCAGTTTCCCTGAAACATTGTCATATCTAGAGAATTTTTTGGGTGGCAGACTGAAATTCAATTACTATATCACCAGATTTCATGGGAGCTTTTTTCTGTTTCCATTACTGTAACACATTGAGTTTCTTGAAATACATATGTTAATCTAGATTTTTTACAATCTTGTTCAATGAATGAGCTCATTCATTTAACCAAGTCATTGCAGAGGATTTAAACATGATTTTACACTTGACTGAAGTAACTTGGTTGTGAAAGGGCATTGCAGAAGTCCTAAGTACTCACATACAGTTGCTTTTGAAATTTTAGTTCCAGGAAATGTGTGGTATATTTAATGTCTATTTTTAAATTCATAGTTCAGTTTCATTGGGACAGTCCCAAACTGCAATACAAATCTCTACTAAACTATTTTAATGAATATGCTGTCTTCTTTCTCTCCCAATTCACCATACTATAAGTTCAAAAAGTCAGGATTAGAATGAGAGCAAGCATTCTTCATGCAGCTGTCATATCTCTTTTGCAGTAGACTGCCATTATACCCATTACAATGCTTTGTAGAGATATCTAGGCAGGCACAAGTGCCAAAAGTAGTATAACTGTGTTATTGCAATACCCCAACTAATATAACTAGATTACTTCCACTACACTGCCACAAAGTACAATTACACATTACATAAATATATTCAAGTTTAGTATGCAAAGAAAATTCCACTTAATCTAAAATAAATGGCATTTTTCTAATAAAATTGAATAGTTCAAGGATTTCATGCATGGACTATATAGTTCCTGATATCCTTCAAGACTGAAAATTAAGTTTCTAATAATATCAGCTCAAAAATTTTCCCTTATTCAGTGTGAATTAGCCTGTACAAGAGACAATTTAAAGCTGGCCCAGGGCCATCAACATATACCACAGTCACTTCTGAGGCATTACCTAAAGTAATTGTTATAGTTTTGTGAGATCTAATTCTCTTTGCATTCTCACTTTCAGTAATTCATTGCCTTCAGCCTGCAGGAAAGAGACATCCAAGTTCGTGTTAAAGATACTTTAGCTCACAGAAACAAAGGACACGTATATTTTACTTCAAATACGTGTTCATCACACTTTGTGTAGAACAAAAGAAGAGTATGATAGTCTACACTATATTTAATATAAAACCAGAATTCTTACTGAAGTCTGAGGGAAGTTAGTCCAAAATAAAGCAGTCATTCTTTCATTCTGTGATCCTAGAGTTATTAAGATGGAACTAAGACAAGTGTTCTTAATCTTCAGGGAAAAATACATAAAATAGACTTACTGAGTGGGAATTTTAGAGGTTTTCATGACAGAAAAGAGGGAAAACACTGTTAAAAGTTGATTTTCTTAATATTCTCACATATATGAAGTAATGATAAAAATTCCCACATTCCAGATCTTGGCAATAGCACTTGCAAGCACTTGTTTTCTAATGTAAACTGAATAGGAACAACAAATTGCAAGTTCAATATCTTTGTATCTGTTTCAACAAAAACACCCAAAATAACAAAAAAAAACCCCATTCATACATACTACTCTGTCTTTGGTCCTTTGAAATGTAAAAACTTTATTTTGTCATAAAGTAGCGCACTATTTATGAAAAACTTAAAAAAGAAAAGAGATTATTACCCTAAATTAGTTGAGACACAGTTAAAAATAATTTTGCTGGCTAAGAAAATTCAAATTGGAAAAAAGCCATTTAGAACAGGCTAACCTGGTTAGCCTCATATTATACTTTCTGTCTAACCAAATAAACTTCAATTTATGTAATCTATGGGGTACATTCTTCACATAAGCTCTCTGTTAAAAGAGTTCCTGTGATCACACTCATTTATCTCATTTAAAGAACCCAAAGATTCCAGATGGCAACTCAGCACCATGTAACTGCTTAGTAACTCACCCCAGTGGAATGGGGAGAGAATCAGAAAAGGGAGAAAGCTTGTGCATTGAGATAAAGACAGTTTAACAGGTAAAGCAAAAGATGTGAACGGAAAGCAAAACAAGGAATTAATTCACAGCTTCTGATGGGCAGGCAGATGTTCAGCCATTCCCAGGAAAGCAGAGCTTTGTCACGGGTAGAAGACTTGGGAAGACAAGCACCATTGCTCAGAACATCCTCTGCTTTCTTCTTCTTCTCCCAGGTTTATTTGCTGAACATGATATATGATCTGGAATATCCCTTAGGTCAGCTGGGGTCAGCTGTCCCAGCTGTGTCCCCTCCCAACTCTTCCCCCACAGCCTTCTTGCTGGTTGGTGGGGTGAGAAGCCGAAAAGGCCTTGATGCAGTAAACACTGCTAAACTATAATGAAAACCTCCCTGTTTTCAACAAAAATCCAAAATATCACCCCATACAGTTACTCTGAAGAAAAATAATTTATCCCAGCTGAAACCAGCACATTCTCCACCTCTTGTTCCATACCATTTATATCATGCTCAGATGCAACATTATCCAACACCCCCTCATTAAACACCTGAGACTGGAATGTAAAAGGTTCACACACAAAGCAACCAGCCATTAGCAAAGGCAGTGGGTGACTGTGCACACAGTAAGAGCCCAGGGGCAGAGGGGTGCACATCCACCACTGGAGGCCACAAGCTGGGTGTTGAACAAGAAAAGGGAAGAGGTAAATAAGAAGCAGACACTGCAAGGTGAGACAGTATAGTTTATTATGTCAATGTCCTCATACAGTGGCCTGGGTGTGACAAATTCCCTCCAAAGTACCAAGACATTCCCTCATAAACCTGAAGACAGTCAACCCTTCCTCTCATCCTTCGATAGAATATCCAGAGAACATTCCCCTAATCTGTGGGCCACCCCTGCAAAATGGCTGCAAAATGTCCACCAGCGTCTACACAATGACAGCAGAGCTCATTTAGCCCGTGACTAAGGGCTCCATCTGTTCAGGTGACGACTGGGGACAGGAGGGGACCAAAGGCAGCTCAGGGCAGGTCACTGCTGCACTTGCACTGCTCCTTGTAAGGTCTCCATTGGTTCGTGTGTTCCTGTTATAGTAGTTCCTGTAATACACAACTCACTTCTGTAAGGCAGTGATGCCATGACTTGACAGAATTTATCTCACATAGTAATTCTTGTCTTGTCTCAAAAAATTCATAAAAACAATGAAAAGAGGTTAGCAAATGCTGTTATAAGGTGCAAGTCTGACCTTAGGCACAGAAAGGGCCACAGCTGGAGAGACTAAACTAGAATATATAGTCTACATTTACTAAGGAGAGAGATTCATTGCTGGTTTTGTGAAGCTATTTCTTATGTTTAGCAAAGCAGTAATACTGCAAATGCACACAAATAACTACAGCAATAAGTATAAGGAGAATTAATTAATCTAAGTATCAAAATACTATGATTATTATAATCTGATAAATTAATACCACCATAACCACCATGAATTTTATGCATTTAATGCTGTAACAATACTGCACTGCTTATTCACATCCATATATTTTTTTAACTTACAACCTTTACAATAAAGGTATTTTTCCTTTCATAGTGTAAACTTTCACAGTTTAAAATGCACTGTTTTCAATTCTCATGCATTAACACAGTACAACTAAAGTTACAGCAGATGCTTTGTATTTCTCTGGTGTCTGTTTCAGTATCTTTGACTATTTCATGTAACTCATCTTTGCTCTTATTGAATAGAGACAGTCTGAAGCAGTGTTAGGTTTTCCTGGAGAGAGGAACTGGGGAGTGAGGGACATTAAAAACAAACACCCTGAAAGTTCTAGCTTTACCACCACCATATGAAAATATCTAGAATTTCTATTAAAGATAAAAAGAAAAAAAAATTGTACCAGCAGTAGTGAATTCTGAAAGAAGGGGATAATATGAGTCAGTGGAGCTACGAACACAAAACTACTTGACAAAGCCACTCCCAGTGGCTCTTACTCTTACTCTTACACTTACTCTTGGGGGTAGATGTCACAAGGAAATGTTGCAGACATTTGAAAGAGTTTTTTTATTATTATTATTTTGGTACAGGAGATGTGTATGGGAGTTGCAAACAAAAGAAGTTTAAACTGAACCACTTCAATATTGAAACTGATGCTTACAAACCTCTGCTTGTTTCTGGCACATGTGACTGATCTGCAACTGCAATTAGACACTGTTCAGTGGAAAGTACTGGTACCAACAGTACCATCAAACTCTTCATCCCTTCTTTCCTTTACACCCCAGTTAAATGGCTTTCAAAATCAAATCCTTCAAATAAATGTGAAGATGACAAGAATAAGACTAAAAATATTATGAGGGGAACAAAATTTTTAAACCAGGGTTTTAAACTTCAACTGTGTAAGGAGTGACAGATTACAGGCTGAGGAATTAATTTTGATTGGGTTAGGTGATAGAACACTGAGCAGAACTTTCTTTCTTGCAATGTAAAGCAACAATATATGAAGAAATTGTGACCTTTTTATTTTTCGATAAAGCATTCATAGGTAATTTTTTTATAAACAAAAAGCTTTCCTTGAATAACTTCGTGGTGGAAACATAGGTATTAACGCATGTTTAATTTCTGAGAGAAAACTACAACCAAACTGACATTAATATCCCGTATGAGTCCACTGAGAACTATGAAATACTGATTTCATAGCTATTGTAAGTAAAATCCTATGCTGTGGGGCAAGGTCCCACCAATACTTTTATTCTTGTGCAGACTGCACCAGAGAGCAAGGCACAGTTTCTACATTCAATAATTTCCCCTGCAGGGGAGGAACAGATGATAGCTGAAAGGTACTATTTACCCTAAAAAATCATTACTTATTGTCTTTCATATGATTGTTTCCTGTAGTTGCAGCAAAAGACTATATTTATTCTAGTGACACAGTATTTTGCCATTATATATATTGGAGAGCCTCAGTAACTTGATTGAAGGAAGAAAGAATGCTTAGTGATTTTTCCATGCCCTCAAATTGATGTACAAAATCATATGTATTCATTCCTATTAGGCTTTACTTGGCTTGTAGAGATCAGAGTTAGGCCAGTTAACTTCCAGATTTTGGACTGATAAAGAAGATAAGGTAGACAACAACCTCAGATTTCAAAGGCCAGGAAATTATCTGGTCATTCCAGGCCACTGAATGCAGTGTGCAATACCCTAATCAGCTACGTTATGCCTAACATTAAAAATATTTACAGTCTATTAAGCGAGTTGGGATATGACTATCCTGGTTTAAGTTTAGGTTAAGATGATCATTTTAGGAAACCAAAATGGTTTTCCTAAACTCTCAGTTTTTGTCAGTTTATCATTGGTTATGCCTGTATCCAAGTTGATGGATAAGGAAGAAGTGTAAGTCTTTCCATTACATTCCTTGAAAAACAACACAGGTACTAGGAATGGGAAACCTGCAAATAAAAAAAAAAAAAAGGAAAGCCTTACTGGTAATGCTGTAAAGACAGAATAAAACCATAGTGATAAACAGTAAGTAAATACTTGGTTTTACCCAAATTTGATAGTTTTGGTGGCTTCCCAAATCATCTGCAATGCAGTATGTCTGCTCCTAAAGGAAGCTTTTCTTTTTGAGAGTATTTTCTGTAATTTTGCTGAAAGCAAACTTCCTCCAAGGTATGATCCAATGGAAAATAATGAAAATCAACAGACTTAAAACTCTATTGTCTTGTATATTATAATTCCTTGGCTTTGAATGGTGTCTTTAGCTTTATTTTAATAAAAATGAAGAATAGAAGTAAATTGATTCTATTCTGATATAAGACTTTGGGCCCACTTTGCTTTTCACTTACACGAAAGCAATCAGGAATAGAGATTTAAATCTGAAACACACACAGGTTAAATCAACATCCCTTCAAAATTAAACTAGCTTAATGTTACCATCTCTGAGTTTTATCAGTTTCATTCAGAGAAACTCAGCTTGTGGCATTAATTGCTTTGAAATAGAATGAATAAAAATAGTGCTATTTTTCTTTTCACTCTGATTACAGCAAAGTAGAGATGCTTGAATGACTGATTATTGTGCTGCTCCAATAGTTTCTTAGCAGTTCAGAGTGAGGCATCTGTTTCATGAACCATACAACCATGGTACTATGTCAAAGCTAATGAGCCAGATGAAAAGCAGCTTAGATGAGGTATGGCATCTTCATAAAAAATACAGTTTCTGGGTGGTTTATCCAAAGCTGACTAGATACTTACTCCAACTACCTTTCACTGGTACTAAGTGCAATCTATATTGGTTTTGGAGTACTTTCACAAGAATAGTGCATGAATCACTGTACCAGTGTGTTCTATAGCTATCAATTGTCCTTTTTCATCTTAATACAAAGGTGTTACCTTTTTAAAATTCAAAATTCCTATAAAAATATAAGAGGTTAGTTTGAATTTTTTAAATTACAGCTCAAATGTCTCTGATCTGTTGATGTTTATAGTAATAATTCTTTCAAAAAAAGATGTTTAAACCTCTGCATAATCACCAGATAAAGTGAAATATCAACAATTTTATTTCAGAACCACAGACAGTGCACTTCCTTAGTTTTCAATTTAATCAACAACTGCTCTTATTCATCTTCAGGTTTATGCATGAGTCTTTTACGGTTCTAGAGCATCAGTTCACTGTTGTACCCAAGCTGGGCACAGCCACCTTGGTGTGATAGCTCTCTACCCCTCTCCCTTGCAGTATAAACCATATTTAGTTTCAAGGCAGAAAGACCTAATATTATTTCTTAAATATTTAGTTTGTACCCTATTCTCACCACACAAAGATGACTGTTCTTTCCCTTAATCATTTTCCACTTTTACCACTGAAGACTTTTTAAGTTCCCATACCATTCCAAGTTAACGTAGCCTAAAACTAAAAGAGGTTACTTGTTTTTCATCTCAGCATTTATTCTAAAACCTTTCTTAAAGTTTTAGTTAATTCAGTTAAGCCCTCTTTAGCTCTCTTCTACCTTTTTTTCCTTTAATTTATTTGGATTGCAAGTTTGGGTAGGTTTCTTCGTTATACAAATATATAATTGCACTGTGAGAAGCTTCTTTTAATCACATGTGCAATTGGATCTTTATTAATACACTTTTATATTATTTTATCTGTTTCCTCCTAGGCTCAACATTTGTTCTAAAATCCACTTATAAATGCATGAAAATATGGGCAACAAAATCAATTTTGTTTAAAACAACATTAAAGAACATTGTATAATTCTTTAGAGAGCAAATAAATGGCTAAGATAATGTGTAATAAGCCTGTAAACAACACCCTTTATGACAACTAAGTTAATTACAACTAGTTGACGAGTCACAACAAGGGTCAAATAAAAAGGACTTAACATCTGAAGGAAAGACCAAGCTGTGGTCTGTCTTGTCCAAATAGATAATGAACCCATTAGCCTAAGGTAATGAAATCCAAATGGCAGCTATATGATAGCAAGGCCTGAGCTATCTCAGGCTGAGTGACTTTCACTGAACATATTGCTACTAGTAACAGACAAACAAATACAGGTATAAAAGTAATGGTTCAAGAACAAGTAAGGTCAGCAAAAAAAAAAAAGTAAAAATATCACCATGAAAGCATAAATGTTCTTATAAACACTTATAAAAAAGGCAGTGAAAATGAGAGGTCCCCATAGCTCTCTCTGGAAAAAAAAATATTTCATTTTCTTTTGGTTGTGGTCACCTCTTTCAATTATGTTTGCCAAATGTGGTCAGAATCCACCCAGGTCAGGAACAAACTAGGAAGGGAAAAAAGGCAAGACTGGAGACAAGCCACAACGTACATCGAAAGCGGCCATCCAGGACACAAGCTAGCCACAGTGCACAACAAAGGTCACAGTTCAGGTCACAGAGAGACTGGCATGGAGACCTGTACTCCTACAGCATCTCTGGGACAGGGACCGATGGCCCCAGGCTGGGCTGAATTGGGGTATGGGGCCATGGGCAGTGTGGGACCCAGGGAGATCAGTCAGGACTACTGAGGACTGGTGGTGCTCTCAGAACCCTGAGAAAAGAAAGAAAAAAAGGACTTGCTGAGGCCAGAGCGTCTAATCTGCAATAAGAAATTAGAGATGTTTGGAAACAAAATGAATGATGGAAACATCTGTAGCGAGAAAGAGCTGGAGGAAATATAACCTTAGCAACACCAAGTGCAATTTAATTTTTATCAGGCAGAGACACCGTGCTGGCCATTGCACTGATTCAAAGAACAAAAGTGTGATTTATCTTCCAGCAGCAAGGATATTTCGTGTGAATCTGAGGCTGGAAATTATTTTTAAGGGAAGTCCACAGTATGTATGAGGTGTCCTTCATGTCAAGACAGATGATACTGCTTTATTCGCCAATGAAATGATTCAAGGGCAATAATGCTGAGCACGCTGTCAAGAGAAGGGGGTGGAGAGCATTGCAACAATCTAAGTTGAATTTTTCAAATCCAGAGAGAAGGTGGTAAAACATGGCAAGATCCTAAAGATCACTAGGCAAAAGAATAAAAATTCTGTAGAACTACCAGGAATTTAGACTGCACAGTCACTGGCAAAAAACACTGTATGTTTTAATCTTGAATAGATTAAGATCAAGACATAACCACCCTTCAGCCTGGCAGGTTTCCCGTGGGCTAATAACAGGATTTTTCCATTCTGTTCCTTTAAATTAGGACCACACCATCTTTTCATGGCAAGGTTTCACTTTATAGGGATTGTCTCTTTTTTCCCAAGAGAATTGCCTCTGGAAAACATAAGTCCTTTCTCTGCGTGTTGACTATCAGAAATAAACAACAGAGCCCAGATCTTTCTGGAAAGGATTTCTGATCAACACAGAACCAGTAAAAATGATACTATTTTTGTGGGGGGTTTTTTTTCATATTAATGATGTCAATACCTTCTGCAGCATGGCTCTATGAACAATGGCTTTGGATGGATTCGTTACAGCAGACGAAACGCGTTCACTCACTTTTCCAACTGACCTGATGCCTTGCTTTTGCCTCACCTGACTCACTGTGATGTGTTTGAGGAATACCATTTAGAAACTCATGGCATACATAAGCTTTCAGGTAAAAGGCATCTTTGACTGTTGATAAAGGAGTTTTTTGATAACACACATGAAACCTTTTACTGGGCTTCTACAACTAACTTGATCACTTCAGAAGCTCTTCCTTATCAAATAAAAATGAAAAAATGCAATCTAGCTGTACAGTGTCAAAGTATGAGCAGAGGGGGCCAACCTGTCTCTCCTAATGACAGTTTTTGAATGACAAAGCTATCTGGCCCAATTCTGTGCCTTTGTCACGTCACCTGTGAGATAGAAGTTGTGCTCTGGCATTCATTTCTGCCTAGCAGGAACGGCTTGATGGGTTTTTCCCCAGGAGGCTAATATTAGATTTTGTGGAGTTATTTTCAGAGGTGAGGGGTCTGCATCCTAGTCTCTTTTGCGGAGGAGGGGAGAAAAAAAACCAGGAAGTTTTATCTAATGCTCTGAAAGCCAGTCTGTGTGGAGAAGTAGAAAAGGAATAGTTCTGCTCGTGCTTCTTCCTAGGGACAAAGCTGTTTCATTTCATTGGAGCCTACAGGTAGCCTTTATATTGTTTGCATGAGTAGCCAAAACACTCACTGGCACATGTAGAAATTATTCATGTGGCATGGAATATGCACAGCAGAGGTACATTTAAGTGCATAATTTGGGAAATCATGTAATGATGCTTCAGATTTTCAACTCAAGATAGTTATATGCCAATCAAGGAGTGAATAATTGCACTCTGAAGCACAGAAGGAGTCTCATTAGATACAGGACATTATATACATAATCACATGCTCAGCTATTCTATCAAAAATCTGAGAAATTAGGGTTGATATTTCCCTACTGGAAAACAGCAAGTAAAGCAGTTGCCTCAGATCTTCTCACCAGGCCACATAAAACAGAAATTTGCATTATATTCTTTGCATCTCAGAGATGAAGGAGAAAAAAATCCAGTCCATAAAGACAGCAAAAGAGCTCAGCAAGTGACTTACTCTGTAAGTCTACTAACAATTTTCTCTGCTCTGCACCAGCTTTCTTTGACACAGATGGTTTTCCTGGTTGACTTTTAATATAAAAAGAATTAAAAAGAACTGTTTGAGTGCAAAATGTTCTGAATGTGCTAATAACAAAACCTGATTGTTACTACACTGAAACCTTTGTGCAAACCAATAATAAAGCTGTTTTTGTTTACGCCCTTCATAGATCAGCAGTATCTGTGTATAAGAATGCAACAATTCTTACATATTAAGTTTCCTTTTCTTCAGTAGAATTACAGAGACAGTGTTAGGAATAACTGTTCACATTTACACTTGAAGAGCGAAAAGCATAAAATATGAAAGTACTGTAATGAAGAAAAAGAGAAGCAGGCAAAGCCTGTCAGAAAGAGTAGGTAGATAAAATTCAAGCTATGGTGAACTGGGCAGAGATAGAGAGGTTCTAGGTATAGAGGAGCATTTTTATAGAATTATTCAGATATATTCACATGTCTACAAGTATCTCTTGGTCCATTTTTACCTCATTTTGGGGATCAGATTCAGGTACACACCACGGTTTTTAGTTTATGCCTTCTGAGTTTCCACTTCAGTTTTAGTCTCTTCACAATTACTACTCCTCAGCTGAACTCATGTTCTTCATATTTAATCAGATTCCATTTAGCATCCATCACATTTAATTTCAAATTACATGGCTAGCTTGTAACGCAAGTTGGTTTTTTTTTAAACTGGGAAAAAAAAAACAAAACAAAACAAATTCTGAAATGGAGTTGTGCCCAGAGCAAAAGGGCACAAGAGCACTTCTAATCTGTGAGGGTTCAATTATCGCCTGCTGAGCCACAGAGTCTGCATTTGTCTGATTTAGAGTCACTTATTTCAAGTAACATGAAGAGGAGGGAAATGTGTCTTTTGTGTGATTAGTCTTAAACAGGAGCAGAAGAAACAACAATGGGATCTTTCTTGGTCATTGTTTCCAGTATTTAATAGGATACAACTAAACTAGCCTGGCCCATCTTTTCCCCCACCTCCCTCTTTTTATTTTTAAGAAATCCATATTTCATTTAGCTGTGTCTTCCATGTAAGCATACAGCACATCTATGTAACACTTATTTACACTTATTTAGTAATTTGGTTAACTCTGGAAATAACTGAAGCTCAATAGTTCTTGGGTAACTAGGATACCTTAAAAGTAGACAACATACATAAATTGCATACATAGCTCTTTGAGACTTTACTTTTCGCCTTTATTTCAAAGGCATCAATTGAAGTTAACAGCTTGGGGCTCAGGACAGAGTTACTGCAAAGAGGAACATTCATTCTAAAATCTGGAAAAGGTGAAATGAAGGTCATAGTCTTATTTATTAGACCAAGTACAGCATCTTCCCCTGATTAATCTAACACTTGGTTTAAGTGCCTCATTAACAAAGCTATTCCCTCTGGACTTCTGCAAGAACTACAGAGGACTATTTAGCTGAAGAAGATTTCTGGTACAAAAGTCACAGGACTAGGAATGTGGAATTATGAAAGGTAATAAACAGAAAAACAAAGAAGAGCTTTCCCTCAAAAAGGAGTCTTATTTGTTAGGAGTTGCCGAATCCAGCATCCCAATGGAGGCCAGGCTGCCACAGCCTCATCTCCACAGGTCCAGCAAGTGGCAAGACTGAATTCCTAATAGACATGCACATACACACAGAATAATTTAGGTTGGAAAAGAACTTTAAGATTATCGAATCCAACAGTAAAAAATGTATGCACAAGCACAGCCAGCTGCACAGGTCACCACAGACACACAGTCAGCACTAGCAAAAACAGCACTAACAACCTCACCCTTTTAACATTTTCTGGCTGGTCAGGATGAAATCCCATTAGAGCATAAGTCCCGCAAGTAGCTAGCCAATGACACATAACCTACCCTGGACCCCCAGTCTTGCCAGTTATAGGCACCTGGACATGTGAGCCTGAGGATGCAGCCCCACTCCACATGCTGGTGGACCTACACACACAGGTACCCACACTGTGGACCTGTCCAGCACCCGGTCTTAGACACTGTAAGGCCCAGAACTCGCTTGAGGAGTCTTTTAAACAAGCTTATTTTTTTTTAATGTATCTTGAGTCAGAAGCAATGGAGAAATACCAAAAATATATTCTTCAAGAGAAAACAACAGAAATTTTACTGGCAAACTTCAGAAAATCAGGGAACTTTGGCAAAAGTTTGAAGCAATGTTCAATCAAAGTAAATATTTTCACAAAGGGTTAACTTAGCCCATTCCTCTTAATCATAATCCAAGCCTATCTGACTTTAAGTTCCTCAGACTTCAAGAAGAGCAAATTAGAAGAAGAAAAAAATATACCCACCACTCCTGGTTCCAGTATTGTTTCAGATTATACCAATTCTAAAAGCAGGTACAGTCAAGACACATACTTACCTCATGCTTTGCTTAAGCCTTCTTAGGCCCTTCCCCCAGGTGGGACTTTGAGTCATCTAACCACTCAGGAGATGGGTTAGGGCTCCAGGGGCGGGTGTGGAGCTCGGTCTCTGGTGTGCAGGGATTTGCAACAGTTGATCTTCACCTATAAGGTGAAGCTTCACAGATTTTTCTGAAGAATTCACATATAAACAGTACCAAACTATGGTCAAAAGCCAGGAGATCCCAGTCCAGTCTGTATTAAAAGATCATTTTTCAAGCAGTACCTTCTGTTTCAAATTAATTAAATGTGAATTAATTTGGTCAATTACATTTGATTAATAATGTGGCATGTGATTGATGAAGTAATCATTTTAACAAAGTGTATGTTACAAAATAATGAAATAATTGGTAATTGTGGTCTATTAGAAACTTGTAGGAATTAGAAACTGTAGGAATAAAAACACTTGATCTAGAAGTTTGACATGATTGGCTCACAAAAGAGGGTAAGACTTAGTACAATTTCTCTCCTACAGAATATAAAAATCACATACTTCATTACTTTTTAATCATATAAGAAAAATCTATACTCAATACTTCCACAGCTTTATGCTTACAGAGAAAACACATCATTGAAAATATTTGTTAATTAATTTTAGCTTACAGTAGAATATGTACAGAAATCTTTAAAAAGAATTTGCAAGGGATTAGGAGGCAGGCAGGCCTAATTTCAGTAGGAGACTTTTTACAATTTCAGTCACCCTTTACAATGAATTATTGAATGTACTTGGAAATAGGAATACTAGTGTAACAAAGAAAACAGGTTATGTTCCAATAACCCTTTCTGTTCTTGAAATTAAGGAAGTCTAGATCTTGAAAACCTGGGGGGGGAAACCTTATGCACTGTCTCATCTAGCCTTTGTACTGGTGTAGATGGAAAAAAAAAAGTGAGATTTACTTTAACTGAATTTTTTTAAGGGACTGGAAGAAAATGGAAGGAAGGCTCTGTAGAAACATAGTGTTTGCTTTTCATACAGACAAGTGGGAAGAGTAAAAGTAAGGGCACATCAGCATGTCTGGGAGAATGTACTGCCTGAGGCAATGACCTGTTTCAGGCTTTCCTCTGTCCTTAGCAATCACTTTTTGGCATCTATGAAATTCCATTCTCCTTCCTAATTTTCAGCAAAACCAGCACAATCATTAAACCTTTATTCTGGCATAGGGCACAAACAGCTTTATATCCTTTAAACAATAGAATATATGAAATCCTGCTTTGGAGAATAGTAAGAAATACTTGCTACTGCATAATTCTAAAGTTCTGAAAATTATCCTTGAGTTTGAATTTTTTTTTCTGGACCTTATATTCTGCTTGGCCTTATATAATGTTTGTCTGAACTATATTTCTATGTCAATATGAGCATCGTCAGAAAGTAGTAATACAAATGAAATCTCTAAAATTATTTCTAAAGAATTTTAAATGCTGGAATATTTATGTGAAGAGGGAAAAATGTACTGGGTTTTAGCCTTGGGAAGCAGTGAAACTTCAAAGAAATTGGTGGGTATAGCCAAAGGTATTTCACAGGTTTAAAACCTCATAAAATTTGCAAATCCAAGGTACCTGCTTTAGGTAATTAGATTACTAAAATTAAACATTTCCCTCTATCTGAATAACGGTCTTTAAAGTACAAATCTATATGTCCCATATTGCAGTGTGCATTCAGCTATCCATGAAATAACTGAGGGTGAGAAAGAGGGAGGGGTGTCAAAACAAACAGCTGAAATGACGGCACTAATTTTATTTTTATTGATACACAATAATGCTCATTTTTCCAGAGGTTAAGGGATATCTTCCTTAAAGACAAAATGTCAGCCTTAGCTTATTCAGTGACTGCATCATTGCCATGGGAGATTCCTTGCAGGCAGTATGCTACATTTCAGTTTTCTGCCCCGCAATGGCACATTTAAAGGTATTTCTGACAGAGTTCACTATAATGCCAGTCAACCAACAGAAATGAAGAACTTTTTATTCTACTATAAATGTGAATGGTACATTTTCACCTTAATCCCTTCACTTGGATAACCAAACTGATATTTAATTACCTATTGAGAACCAGGGTCCCAATTAGAGCTATTCACAGAGCACAGAGCTATTCACACATTGAACCTGAGTGAACAAGCCTCTCACTGTTTTCAAGTTTATTGCCATTAACCCAGTGGGTTTGCTCTTCACCACAAGACTTAGTTCAACCATTATGCTCCAGAGAAAGAAAAACCCTGAGAACACAAACACTGATATTACTGCACTCTACCAGGAGCCCATTGAGCTTTTCTATCCTCTTGAATAAGCTATTAAAAGACAAAGTAAAAAAACTGTAGTAGATCCAACCAGTGGCGAAACACTGAGGCAATTTTACATAAAAAAGCGTATTACTGAAAGAATGGAGGAGATTTAGAGGAAAAAATTGTTGAAGCAATTTAAGATAATAGGATGCTAATTAAAGAGGAATTATAGTGGAGATTTTATAATACTTCTAACACTGGCAGTAGTGTTGACTGCATCTGGGTTGGAAACAAGCACAAGAAGCTAAGGCATTACTGGCAATTAAGAACCAGACACTGCCACTCTCAGGGAACAGGTTTCTCTGTAAGCAGATAACACTCAGGGCAAGTAACAGAGGAAAATTGTACCCCAGGTGCTGCTCAGTGTGATTGCTCTGCCACTGTCACTGCACTGGGTAGTTAGGAACAAAATATGCAGTCAGCATTCTGTCTCGTAGGAGTCTCAGGTGTTTGACTGAAGAGTGGGGTCTCAGTCTGAATGGATGTTTCCAGGGCTTGATCCTTCAATATACTCACCTTAAACTGCACAATTCACTTTTAGACAGCTGTGACAACTCCTGAAATGCCCTAGAAAGGTTGGTTCCTGTATGGGTCAAATTATACGATCAAAATCAGGATGAATAGCCGTATCATAATATATTAAAAAGATTAGGTTTGATGTAAAATATTCCAATTTGCATGAGAGAATGCATTATAAACATGGAAGTAATGGCAAATGTTAAAATATCTGTTGAATATGTTTAAACTACTCATTTGAACCCCTTTCTGGTTTTTCCTTTTTTACTGACCTTAGGAAAATGACAAAAGCTTCAAAAAAAACAAGGATAATTTATCTCTTGGTTGGTATGGTTAATATAAAAACATTTAAAAATTAAATTGATGTTTTATTTTAAATAAAATAAATAAAAGGTTTTGTAGTGAGACTGTTAGAGAACTTTTTGCCTGAAGAAAAAGTATTGTGATCAGGTTACATACCTGC
Source organism: Chloropsis cyanopogon (assembly GCA_013400585.1). Classification (NCBI taxonomy): domain Eukaryota; kingdom Metazoa; phylum Chordata; class Aves; order Passeriformes; family Irenidae; genus Chloropsis; species Chloropsis cyanopogon. The sequence continues at coordinate 27,329 of WEZZ01021116.1, forward strand.
AAAAAAAATGGGGCATATGAAATTAAGATTGAAAGTACTGAGTTTGCTGACACAACTTTAACAGTCAGAATAACACATGACCACAGTGAGGTAAACATTGCCAAATACAATACCTAATCAAATATAGCACTATACATTAGAAAAAGGAGAAAATCTTATTCATTGCAATCAAAAATATACTGATATGGCATACTCAGTAAAAAAAAAAAAAAAAACAAAACCAAACAAACAAACAAAAAAAAA
>WEZZ01021116.1:27638-41716 GCA_013400585.1 Chloropsis cyanopogon
AAAAAGAAAAAAAAAAAAAAAGAAAAGGGAAACCCAAAAAAAAAAAAAAAAAAAAACAAAACCAAAAAAACAAACAAAAAAAAAAAAAACCACAAAAAAAACAACCAAAACACAAGAAACTGAGAAAATTGTACAGCTGCAGAATAATGAATTTTAAAATTATGCTCTTCTTGGACCATATCTGTCTTTTTTATTGCATCCAGTATATGGTTCTAGAAGACCAGTGGCGAAACACTGCGATAAACAGAAATTGAATATAGAAAGGAGAGAAAGGCATATTACAAATCCTATAATTATCCTGTCCCAGAGGTATATTCTCTCCTGAGTTTCTGCTTATTCCAGTGCTTCCAGGGTTGGATTCAGCTGCCTCTCTCTGCAACAGAAAAGACATAATGACTTCTGCTTTCTAAAAAGTAAATGAACGTACAAAATACCCAGCAATCTGTACAATCCACATGTGATTTCCTGAAGGACTAAGAGGCAAGAAAGTCAAGGTTATATTTTAATTTTGTTCTAACTCATTCTATTCTTAGTTTTCTATTATTACCTGTTCTTGAAAGAAAACGTGCCCACATGTGGAACAGTCTAAAATAGGAACATCAATCCTAGATCACTTCTTGCCTGTACTGCCCCCTAAGATCATTTGCAAAGAAAAATCATTACCTAGAGGTCTTTTGGAATGTCCTGACCTTGGCTACCTTAAAATGCAGACAACACATTGTTTCAGGAACGTGCTCCTGCTTGTACCCATAATAAAAAGGCTACTTCAGAAAGACAAGCAGGGTATTCCTAGCTCTCTGGATTACTTCACCATGCTACTTATTTAGATGCACCTGCTACTGTTACGTGGAACCCTATGCAGTATAAAAGAGACTCCAAGAATCTGACAGCACAGTGGTGAAAAAGAAGATAGCAGCTGAGTGTGATAAAGATCATGGAGGCAGATGGAGACAGATGACTTGGAGATGAACATTTCAAACAACTAAGGAATATATACCTATTCTTTAGTTGACACCTAAATATATGCGTCATGACGTCTGGCATCACACAAAGAAGGCAGCAAAGAAAGGTCCATAGGGCCTATGAAAAGAAGAGGAAGATCTTCGAGGGCACAGAGGGGAGGAGATTTCAAAATAGCCTAGATCTGTTATCAAATCTCAGAAGTGAAGAGAGGAAAAGAAATCAGACACAAAAGCCGGTTTTCTGCCTAAATTTAGGCAGAGGTGAAGCACAGTCATGAGAGGGTCAATTAAGAGATCAGCCCTTGGTATGTTACTACAGAGCTGTCCCAATATGGGAGTATGTAGAGAGAACTTTTTGTTAAAACACAGCCAAAACATAATGAAAATGTCATCCTGGAAAGTAAACCACAGAGGTTCATTACTGATACAGAGATGCAATCTCCTTAGGAAGGGCAGGTGTAAGAACAAGAGAGAAAGGTGTACCATGTATTAAAGGTGTATTTTTCACAAGTTCATGGAAAGGAGAGAATTTTGCTAGATTATTTTTGTTCTATAAAAGGATCATAACTGCAAAGAATTCACATATTCCATATAAGCTAGAATACAAAATGGTTAACTTTTTTTTTTTTTAATTAAAGCCTTGTAACAAAAGGAGATGGTAATTTTTCTGCGATACCTAAAGGGCAAAGTAGGATGACACAGTTAGTGCATAGAATATTTTGCAGGCAATATTTGTTTTAGAGATTAAAGGTTGCTCCTTTTTAAGATCATGTTTCAACTAACTAGAACATGTAAACAAAAGGTACAATCAGAAAATAAAATTGTGAAAGATTACAGAAAAGATGTGAGAAGTAATGAAGCATGAAGGTAAAAAAGCAGGAAAGTGATGGGTGAGGGGGAAGGCAAACTACACCTTTTCCTGAAGTACAGGAGACAGCCTACTGGACAGCCTACTGGGAAGAGAAAAAAAGTTAAAGGGCACAGGAGTGCAGCACTGCTGGAAGTTTCTGAAAGAGAAGGTATTTAATGCATAGTGGTAGGTTATTTGCAAGTGAAGCAAGGAACAGCAGAATAGTAAGAAACTATTGTAGAGACATCAGAATTTCTCCAGTGACCTGAAAATTCAAAAAGAACCAAACAAAAAGTGGAAAGAAGATTACAGGTTTTAACGTGAATATAAAGGAACAGCTCAAGACCCTCAGGGATAAGATCAAAAAGCACAGTGACATAAAAGGAAACAAGATAAGGTTCACTAAATGCAGAAAGAGAATTTCAAAACACAGGCTAGCTTCTTAACAGTGACGTAGAGAAGATTAAGAAAGACTCAAAAAAGATTGAAGTATTCAATAGTATCTGTTCTCAAGTCTTTCTGATAACAAAGAAAGTAGAAGCTCTCTGGACTAAAATCTTTAATAAATTCATTTTTAACCAAGAAAAAACAGCATAGAGGAAAAATATATTTAAGAATATGAAAATAAAATAACAGATTTTTCACTAAGAAAAAAACTCCACAAAATATAAGCTTTATTAGTTCCTGATCTCTAACTAACCATAACTATCCCCTCAAATTTGCCTGTAATGTCTAAAATAAAAGCAAACCTTGCATTAAAAAGAAAAACCTAGACAGTTATCATAGTTTCTATTCACATAACTATTCACTTAAATCCACATATTGATTGTTCTCCTTTTCCTCAATAGAGTTTTTGAATTCTAAAATATCCAGAAGTTTAGATAGTTGCAGCTTCTTGGTGTTCCTAAGAGCTGATCATATTAATTTCATTCTCTTAGGCCAGTTACCAGTGTTGAGGAGTACATCCGGTGCAAGTAGCTCTGTTTGCAAGCTGCAGTTTGAGCTGTGGGTGATAGCCTGAGACAAGAGGCCATGACCTGCCAACATTTGGTTTACAAAAGGCACGAAGATGGGTGGCACCAGCCAGGTGGATGGATGCAGAGGGATACAGCAAGAGCAGAAAACTCAGAAGGAAGAGCGAGGCTTCTGCACGGTTTGGACTGTGAGAGTATAAAAGCCCAGGGGTACCACTGCTGGGAGACCCTCCTCAAAGGCACCAGTTCAGGCTCTTTCTTTGTTCCTGCACTGTGAATAAGTTGTTTTGTGGAAGAAGGCTTCTAAGACTCTGCTGTGGGAAACCTGGTGTGTGGGAAACCTGACGGAGTGAGTGGGGTGTGTGGGGAGCCACATGGCTCCCTCTGGCCACTGTGAAGGGACTTTGGTCTCAGCAGTAGAAGTCTGTGGCACTGGGATTGTGACCACCAGAGAGCATCATGAATGGCCAGACTGAGAATTTTCCTTAACATCCTGGCTTTGTGGACAAAGGAAAAACAGCCCAAATCTTCATCAGGTAGAATACTGTGCCATGAAGCTGTAATGAAATTCAGATAAAATGAGCAAGATGTGATTTGTGAGTAAAAAACCTAAAAGTTTAAGTACCATAAAAACTGGGAGAGGACATTTAGTTAGTTATATTAAAGACGATCATGTGGTTAAAAGGCAGAGCCAGAGAGTAGATCTATTTTCCCGATGTATAAAAAATATTTTTAATTTGGATTCTAGGGAAGAAAATTCTCCAGGACAGAAAGCACTGTCTGTGGACAGTGTTCAAAGGTTTTGATATTTCATTGTAATTTTCTGTTTTGGTAAAACATGTTATCAACAACTGATGGTGATGATCTACATCTGCTTGATCCTATCTCAGTGTAAGAAGGTGGGCTACATCTTATTTTGGCCACATCTACTACTCTGTTTCTGTCACTCTGAATACCATAAATATTCTTCGAGCAGTGAGGAAAGGTCACATTTTCTCTTGTAGCATTAGTCATCTTTTTATTTTGTACTGCTTTATCTTTACTTTTTAAGGCTTAATAGAAACAATAAGGAATCATGTAAACCTCCCTCCTCTTACATGCATATTGCAGAACTACAATGGTTACATGTAAAACGTACTCTGTTTATTTTTGTGACCATATAAAGAAATGTATATTGATCCATAATCAGAACAGAGAATAACAAGAGGGGTTTGTACATCTTCAAAATGAAAAGTGTAAAAATATTTCTTGAAATTGCTCTGTAATTTCTTATCTGATTGAAGAATCTTATGCACAAAGAGAGCACTCAGATTTCCTCTGAAACTACTTCAAAGAGCATATTTGCCAGGGAAAATGGTAGGAAGAAGATTTCATCTCTGTAGGCATGATTTCTTAAGATTAGTGAAAGAGGTCCTGATTTGATAAGGATACTTGAGTAGAAATGCCAAGGATTTTCATTTTTTTCACCATCAGTTATATAATGAGTGGTTGAGAAAGAGAGATTGGCTTGAATCATATTTAGATAAACCCACAGCAGCACCGGTGCTGTAGAGGCAAAGAAAGGAGACCTGATTCCTTACGCCATAGCTGGGTAGCAAAAGCTTGCATTTTTGACCTTCATGATAAGTTGTCTGCACTCACCTAACACCAAGAGTATTCTGCCACTGTCCCCCATTTCACACCTGCTAATATTTTTACCTGATACTTTTTATTTGCATATTTCAAGTCTGTCACAGGACTGTTTTGACTTTAGGCCCCAAAGCAGCAGTTCTGTCTGACTGACAGGCCTAAGGTTACACTAGAAAACTATAATTTATCAATATCTTATAGTGCATGTTGAAGCCAAAATCCACCCTTCAGTGTTTTCCTTTGAAAAAACAAACAAACAAAACAAAATAAACAAACAAAAAAAAAACTACAAAGAAAACCAAAAATAACCACACCAAACGTCTCCCAAATAATAATATAAAAAAAGAAACACAAAAAAAAAACCCAAACCAAACCAAACAAATAAACAAAAAATAAAAAAAGAAAAACCGAACAAAAAATGAAAAAAAACCAACCAACTCAAAAAAAACCCAAAAACCCACAAGAAACAGAAGGAAGGAATGTGTAAATATCTCTACTTTCTTGGGTTTTAATGTGAGACTGGGACTGAGCCTGTTTCCAGTACAGCTTTCAAGGTGACCTCAAGAGTAACTCTCTGAACATCTATTGGCCACTTTTATTCAGATAATTTACCCAGGCTGACATTTCTCTGTGAAATCAGAACATTATTTTACAAGGACACTCTTAAAACCACCAGAAATCCCCCAAGATTTATAGTTTATTATCAGACATTGATTTATTTTTCTCATCTTTGTCTCTGCAACTGGATAAAAATGAGAATAATAATTTAAGGTGATTTTTTATATAGGATTAAAATTTACTACCTATAAAAAAATTATAATTGAGTATGCAAAAACTGGGGCAAGTTTATGCATAGAAAATAGGCAATAGCTTAGGCAAGAAAAATTTTGAGTCTGAAATACATGCAGTGCAGAATAATTCACTGCACGACAGTCGGTAGAAATACATCTTTACAACAAAGAAGTCTTCTGAAACTCCATATTTACACTTTTGCTTGTTAGGCAGCAACAAGACAGTCTCTGCTGGTTGAGGATTACCAGCTAATTAATAATTGCTCAATATATTTTGGTTTTTTTTTCCCCAGTCCAGCAATGTGAAACCAGCTCAAATACAGTGGATACAGTCCTGTTCCCTGACTAACTCTAATCTACCTCGAATAGCTCAGGCTGCATCTGGCACAAGTTGAATGCTGATCTTTCATCTCTCAAAGGGAGGCACTATACTTCTCTTCAGAAAAACACAAGACAAAATGTAGCAGTGTGAAAACAGTTGCTGTTCCTCTTATAGCCAGGTGCACTTTCTCCAGCTTTTTGCTACTGCAGTGCTCTTTTTAGAGCCAAGGGCAGTTCTGTTGCATACATCCAGTACCACTCATATGGCCATAAATCTTTTCTGCAGGAGACAGTCAAGTCCTTAGTTTAACACAGCGACAGCTGGGGAAATATACCTGTCATCCACTAACTGAAAACATTCTGTCATCCCCGAGAACGAATCAGTGCCTAGGTGTTTCAGAGCTTCTCGTGTGAGAATTGTGTTCCTGGAGGTACCATCCCAAAGGACTTACCTCTGAAGTTTCTGCATGCACACCTCTCTTGGTGTTCTCCCACCCAAAGGAGAGTAAGAGTCAATTCAAAATGCCTGAAGCAAACTTTCTCCAGTAATTCAATTTGTCTAGAATATTTCCCTGATATTCCCTTAATATCAGAAATACATAACTATTTTATCTTTTAATTTTTTAAATTTAATTTTCATTTTAACATTTATGAAGTCTTCTTTTGGAAGACAGGTTGTTCTTCCAGCCCAAATAAGCATAGGAAGAACTGGCAATGTTCTGAAATTATTATTACTTTTAGCCAGAAGAATTTTACTGGCTCAAGTTAGAATTACACCACTTCTAAGTGGCCTTGTAGATATAAATAAGTTAATGCATTCCACATCTTAAATTAAGACTTTGATTTTTTCAGTTAAAAAAAAAAAAATACTATTCAAACTGAAAATTTTATCCTTTTTTTATTTCACAATATTGGATTTTTTCTTGCCCACTGTGTAAGTTCAATGAAAATTAAAGGAAAATAATAAATTACATAGAATGTCTCACTTTCAAAGGCCTGTAATTACTTCAGAAACAGGATTTTTATTTGTACTCTGGGAAATGATTGAATTCATTAAGACCTTTTGTCACAGGTTAAGTTGCATTCTCTGGACCTTTAGTTTTTAAGCAGTGAGGGACTGTGGGGGGTTGACCTTGGTTGGATGCCACATGCCTACCAAAGTTGCTCTATCACTCCCCTCCTCAGCTGGACAGGGGAGAGAAAATAGAATGAAAGCTCCTGAGACAAGATAAGGGCAGGAAGGGATCACTCATCAGTTACCATCATGTGCAAAACAGACTCAGTTTGGGGAAATTATTTGAATTTATCGCCAATCAAATCAGAGCAGCATAATAAGGAATAAACCCAAATCTTAAAGCATCTGTCCTCCACTCTTTCCTTCCTAAGCTAAACGTCAGTCCAGAATTCTGTATCACCCTCCAGGCGATGAAGGAACGTGGGGAATGAAAGCAATGTTCATCACATATTGTATCTGCCACTCCTTCCCCTTCAGGGGAAGGACCCCTCACACTCCTTCCTGACACCAACATGGGGGAAACTCACATGGGACACAGTCTCCACCAGCTTCTCCAGTGTGGGTCCTTTCCACAGGCTGCAGTCCTTCAGGCACAGGCTACTCCAGTGTTGATCCCCTGTTGGATCACAAGTGCCACAGCAAATCTGCTCCACTGTGGAACCCTCTCTCCATGGCTCCATGGGTCCTGCCAGAAGCCTGCTCCAGAGGGGGCTTCCCAAAGGGGCACTGCCTCTTTTGGGCATCCACCTGCTCCAGCATGGGGCTCTTCAGGGCTACTGGTGCTTCCCAATGGATCTCCACAGGCAGCAGGGGCTCAGCTGCCTCACCATGGTGTTAACCAGGGGCTGCAGAGCAATTTCTGCTCTTGTGCCTGCAGTACCTTCTCCCTTCTTTTTGCACTGACCTCAGTGTCTGCAGAGCTACTGCCCTCACATATGAGAATATGTGGCTCTGGATACAACTACATCTGTGCAATAACTTCTTCTTCCCTTCTTCAATGTGCTATTATGGATGCAGTACTACCACGGCTAATGGGCCCAGCCTTGTCAAGAAGTGGGCCCATCCTGGAGCCGCCAAGGAATGGCTCTGTCAGACACAGGCAAAGCTTCTGTCAGCTTCTCAGAGGGACCACTCCTGTATCCCCCCACTACCAAAATCTTGCCACACAAACCCAATAAAAAGATCCAGCTTGCAAAGTAAAATCTATGTTAGTAGTTCCTACAGCCTATGACTCTGCATGTCACAGCCATTAATACACTACTCCTGATAAAAGAATGAGCAGCAGAAGTGGGATAATCTTCACATGTCTCTAATCAACTGCAAAGTCCAGTTTTCTTTGTTGGACAATACAAGGTTCTTTAGAGACACATTTTCTTCCAGGAAGTGATGCAATTACACTTAACGTCAATGTAGTTCTTAATGCTATGACTTAGGAATAAATTAACAGTAATAAAAGACTCATTCTGTACTGGACGTTCAAGTCACGAAGATAAAAAAAAATGAAGATCAGAATTTGAACAAAAAACAAATTTGTGTTGGTACCCCCAACACTACAAAGTGGACCTACCAGAACCTATCTATAGGCTTACCTTGTATTATCCACAGAAACACTTCTCAGAAAAGGGGAACATTCCCACAATTTGACAGGGAAACAATGCAAGAAAAATATCCTCATAGTATATGTTTGTATGAGTAATTTTCTTCAAGGTTACTGTTACCTTCAGTTGTCAGTTGCCATGAATTTGCCTTGCAAATTTGAATTATCACTCATTTCCCTCCTTCCATCCCTTCCAGAATTACTTAGGTTTACCTCTTTGTTTAATTTGCTTGTTGGACCAGATCCTCCCTTTTGCAAATTAATTATCCAGGTAAATGTATGCTACTTTCATAGAAACTAGTATGTTGTGTAAGCTCTACAAATGAATAAATGAAAAAATTAGTTTTGTTGTATCAGGAAAAAAAACTATTCAAAAGCTTTTAAAAAATCTAAAACACTACAAAAGGAGTGACACTGTTATACAATCTTATTTAGAAAAATAGCCTTGTCCCATCTTGAGTCAACAATTTTGTCTAATCACTCTTAAATGAGGTACAGTATTTTGCTATACTTGTACATGTCTGTTAGTCTCTTGAGATGATGTTGTTTATAGGGACAATAGCATTCATAAATAATTAAACTTTTTTTTTCCAAATCTGAAGGGAAATATAAAATAGAAATCGACATGTAAATGAAGGATTTATTGCACCTATCCAAAAAAAATCAAATTTTATTTTTTAATTAATTTGTCTGAGAAACTTGAAAAAGTTTCATTAGAAGTGTTTGGTTGAAACTTGTTTTCAAGTGGAATTGGATGTCAGATTTTAACAACTTCTTGGCTGTGCAAAAGTCTCACCAGCTTTACTATAAAGTTTTTGGAGCCTTGCATTAGAACAATTAATCACTGAAATGGAAAGAAACTAGTGTATCCATTGGCACATAGATAAATCACACATGATTTCTTTCTAATGTCTAGTCACTGAGAATAATAGAAAACACAGCTGGCAGGAACATTAGGAAATTATCTACTCCATTTCTTTCCTTGAGCCAAAATCAAGTGCACCTCGTTCATGCCTGACAGATACTGCCGAACATCCAGTCATGGTGCTTCCACACTTTCCCAAAGCAATATGGTCCTTAAAGATAGAAAGTTTTCTGAGGTATGTCAGCCTTAATCTACCTTGCTTTAATTTATTTTTTGTCACATGCATTTCAGATATGGAAAGCAGTTTATCCCTTTCCTCACTGCAGCGATCTTTCCTATACTTCAAGACCACTATCGCGTTTAATACGATTCAAGCCTTTTCAGCACATCTAGCTTTTCAGTGCTCAAAAATTGCGAGAGAAGTAAGCACAAGTCTACCCTGAGCTCCCAGAAACTGAGCTCTGAATGAAGATTGTGCTTGGAGGAACTTAGTTATGGAAATCTGTTAGGGTAGAAGAAAAAAGGAAACTTGAAATGCAGTCAGGAGCAGTTTTTATGCAGAGCAAGTTGCATTATCCCCTTGTCACAATGAATATGGAGTACCCAGTTAAAACACAGCAATGCAATATTTATGTTTAGCTCCAGTGGACTTCTGCAAATTTTATGACGAAGTGAAGGATATAGCATGTGTTTTGGAATGTGTGTCAAACCTGGACAGATTTCACTGTTATGTAACCTCAGTCTCTAGCGGAACATCTTTACACAAATGAAATTATTCATAGGTAATTGACTTCTCTGTTGTTGCTCATGGATTTGCATCTCCTTGTTTAACTTAGGAAAGTAGGAGTTACAGCCTAGTTTTCCAGTGTCCGATATTTTCCAGATGGGAGGAACTTCTACTAACAAAATCCTGTTGACATGCAAAAGTCAGAAAACATTTATTTGAAATTCATTGGCTTTTTTCTCATTTTGAATTTTAAAATATGTGCCAAAATAATTTTAAAAGCAAACAACAGATAGTTTCTTTAAGGAAGGACATGATGCTGGATCCAATTTATAAGATAGAAGCAAAAAGTAGAAAACTGGACTGGAACTGGACTTTTTTTTCTTCTTTTATATACATTGCCATTATTTTTCAGAAAGCTATGTTCATATTGTTTGGGAAAAATTCTATTTGAAAACTCATATGACTCTTCCTTCAGCTATTTCTCTACTGACAGGAGATTAAAGTAATTTCTGTTACCAAGAAGATAAATTCATAACAACCTGTTCCAAAACATTTTTCCATATGAAGTAGAACAATTATCTATTATTAACCAGGTAAAATCTGCCACTCTGCACATCTCAAGTTCCACATTATTAGGCAGTAAAAACAAACTCAGGCTGGGAATAGCTCATATTTAAGCCTAATACATATTATTTTAGGTGATCTATTTTTGCTATAAATCTTAGCATGTCTTTTGGAATGTATGTTTTTCAAGTGATGGTTACAAATGAGAAGAGGATGACTTAACCGGATGTTATCCAGTTTGCAGGTGGTATTCAGTCAGCACAATTTTTCTTAGAAAACCCTACTCAGTGCAACTTGAGTTTTGCTTTTCTTTGTGAAAGGTATTCACAAAGAAAAATGCTGCAACATCATGGGTGTTCCTAATCAGAGATTATTTTACAACTGGTTCATAACCATGCAAGTTTGCACAAGGCTAAACATCTGAGTCTGGGCTCTGGGGTGGTTTTGGCCAACCAGCTTGATCACTGTAGTGGTACAGTAGTTAATCTCTAGTTGACAAATTTTTGCCTTGATTAAACAGAAAGCTCAAGTGATACTTATTGTCCATACAAAAATGCTTCTCCATGCCTCCATTCCCACTTCTGTCTCTCCTGTTTCAGGATTGAAGAGATTTCCAGAACTTTTGCTATAGCACTTTGCAAATTCAGAATCCAATACCACCTGAGCTTCTCCTGAATTATATCCTCTAAATAATAAAAAGAGAAGGCTGAGAGAGTTTAAAAGTTTCCTCTAACTTCAAACTCCAATAAAATCCTTGTTTCAGAAAGTAAAAATCAAACGCTTGAGACCAATGGATTAGCATTCATTATCACCATGTATAATAAACTAAATTCTGAGTATGATACAGTTAAAAATTTTACTAAACGTAACCTAAAATCAAAGATGCAACACCAAGAACTTTTAAATATCAAAAAGTCCCCCTACAGGACTCAAAAAAAACCTGTAAATGCATCTAGAAAACAAAATAAGGATACTTTGTCCCACCTTCACTAAACATTGTGTTCTGCTGTCTGTGTCCATAATCCTTTCCGATGTGTTTAGCTGTTTACAGACTAAATGTAAAGTGTTAGACACAGATGGAAAAAAAATTCACATTCTGTAATCATAGGCAATATCATCAAAACAATGTAGTAGAACAACTCCCACTCCTAATACCATGGTGTAATTTATAGATACCCTTTATTGCAAGTTGATTGTTTGCTTTAAGTACTCATCACAGGTTCTGGCAATTATAGAGGCTATTAACCTCTGTCTTTCAATTGCTCAGACACCTTGATCTGCATATTTCAATCCTCAGGAAAAGTAGACCATGTTTTGAATCTGTCATTCATTATTAAACAATCTTCAAGGCTCAACATATAACTACTGCCAAAAAAACCCCATTTCTAGTACTAATAATGGGTCTGTAACTCAGATTCCTTAATATGGCATTATACATTTTCTACAGGACCACTTATAAAAATCTTTTTATTATGGATTTTCTGTAATAATAATTTATACCAGATGTTACCATTTATGATTTGAGTTTGATTGTATCTCTCTATCCAATATATTATCTTTATTTCATCACAAAGCACCATATATATTGTTCAATAGGAGCAAATTAATTGATAAGTAATGACACTTTTTCAAAGTCACACTATTCATCCTAAAGCAACAGACAGAGCTTTACAGATCTTGGAGATTTTGCTTATTTAGGGAAGGACCAGAACATTCATGGCAGTACTTTTCTTTTAACTAATTCATCATTAACTTGTGCATTTTTTATGAATAAGATCCTTAAAAGAAGTAAAAGCTTAGAGTTCTGACTTCAAAATCCATAATTTAACATTCATGGAAATGTGGAGTTTTTTTCAAACTTGGCTTATTTTCAATAGCAACATCTACAGAGAAAGCAAAGTTTGAAAACTTTTCCTTTCAAATGCTTAAATTTATCTGAGTAGAAACACCTTTAACAGACTATATGAGGGAGAAAGGACTATTTTTTCATGTTGTTGCATCGGGGGAAAAGGAAGAAAAGACAAAAATACAGTGAGGATAAAAATTTGAGCTGAGATCAAGAAACAAAACTTGTGAAAATTATGAACATTGGAAAAGGTTCTCAGATGTATGCAAGAAGCTAAATTATATGTCTAAGAATGAAAAAATACATTCATAAATGAACTCTTAAGTAGATGGAAGTTGTTAAGATAGAGGATTTCATGGCTACCTCAAAATGATGGCTCAGAGTTGATGATTTTTCTATCAAATGTAACTACAATATATGAAAAGATGTTAAGAAGCCAATATGATAAATAAATAGCAAATAAATAGCTGGTTTAAAGGGTGGAGCATATATAGCAGGAAAAAAAATTGAATATAAAAGTAGGTGGTTTAACATATTACCAGGGTGCTTTCAGTATATTATTTAATGATACTTTCCATGTTAAACAGATAAATGAGATTAAGCAGACGTTTTATCAAGGTGCACTTTTCCCAGTGTACTATGGCATGTGAAACCAACCACACAGTTTACAGTTCTATGTATCTGATACTTTGCCAGGAAATCAAGTCTTTAAAGAGAAAATGGAAAACATAATCCTGTCTCTATCCAGCTGTCCTGGAGTACTTTAGGAGCTCCGTAAATGGCAGAAGATTTTCCTATTGGTATATGAGAAATCAGTATGCTTTCCATCTACTTTGATAAATATGTTTATCAGTGATGTTTTTCTTCTCCAGTATGATTGGGTTGCTTTTGGTTCTTTCCTCCTCATTACTGGAATGTTTTCCAATATTTCATGAATACTGAACCAAAATTCTCCATGTGGAATAGGGGAATCATTCCACACTTGTGTTTGTTAGGACTGGAGATGCCATTTTAAGTATGTGCTGTAACATTTACAACACAATCAAGATTTATTAAAACTACTCCACAGAGCACCATTGTAAAGAATTTATGAACTATAAAACTCCAATAAAGGTCACTTGAGATGCAAAAGTTTAATTTGGAGTATCATGTTATGGTGTAGTACTGCTAAACTTAATGCTTGTTTAAACAAACGGCTTGAGGATATTTGTCTCAGAAAGCAGGGTTTATTAACTTCAGTAAAACAACTTAATATGATCTTTTTTGTCTGCCTAGCTTTGATTTTTAAAGGCTTGCTCACCTTTTTATGTCCACTGATCTATTGCTTTACCTCGGTGAACATAAGTATAAAGCACAAAAGAAGATAATTTTTTTTAAAGTATGGTTTAATAGAACTGTGCATACTTTTATTGTTATCATTATTTTGAGGTTCAATAGTCCATTTCATAAAATTTGTTTTCTTTAATTGCCAGTTGCAAAGGTTTAGCCAACGTTAACTGTCATCTGTGAAATGAAAAAAAGAGGGAAAATTTTTATTAATACTTAGTGAGGGCCTAAAAATTGAAGTTAAAAGAGAAACCATAATTTGTGGTAATAATGTACAATTTCATATGAATTCCACTGGATGAAGAGCAAATTCATTTGCTGGAAATTAATACTTTTTATAAGTTTTGAAGGCAAAATTTATCTTTCTTCCACTAATTTCTAGACTATTTTTTTTCATTTTTCCAAATCTCAAACACTTGGAGAAACCCCTGCCTCATCTAGTTAAAAGCAGGCAGAGAATGCCTTTAAACTTCCAGGACACTGCAAGAGCCAAGAAATTGCAAATTTGTTAATGTGAAACATTTATGATTTGTCAACAAAAATTGTTTCCTGTTAAATTTGCTGGGGTGATTAATTGCTTTCTCTTAGTAAGCTGTTGAGGATTTAGGAAG
>WEZZ01021116.1:45744-55932 GCA_013400585.1 Chloropsis cyanopogon
GTCTCTGTCTACAGATATCTGTGGGGAAAAGTTCTATCTATAGATCACCTTTCACCAATGAAGCGAAGAACAATTTCTATTTTAGCGCAAAAAACAGTTTTTTAAATCATCCAAGTGCATCTCAGCTCAACTGAGCTGAGACTGAGGTGTATATATATAGATATATATATATATCTACATGGGCACACACACACATATGTATATAAACACAAAGGGATAGGTACTGACTGTTTGTGTATAAATAAATAGATATGTAGATAGGATTGACAGCGATACAGTGATTAGCATCTGTCCAAAAAGAAACATTTTCCAGTTCAAAGCCCTCCACTCAACACTTCCTTTTCCTTCTTTTCTTGAAATCCACTGGAATATAAAGATAAGCCCTCTTAAAGCATATATAAGTGATGTCAGCTAAACACTTACAGAAGAAAGCCGTGAATCAAAGAATAGGAAGATGGAGGGAGCCCATGCTCCATAACAGAACTCAGTAATTTAAATAACTATATGTAGAGGAAAGGCAAACTTCTGTCAAAATTATTGCAGCTTTTTTTTTATTTTTTAGCAGAGAAATATGTTGGCTTCTATAAATAGTAAGCCATTCATAAGCTTTTGTTTAAACTGCTATTATAGCTGTGCCTAAGAGGTGTGAAATAAAATATTATTCTGTCTTGTTTTTTTATATTCTTGAGTCACAGTATTTTTCATTACTGGTAACAATGTCTGACCAGTTTTGTTGTAATAGTTGATGCATGATATTGATCAGCTCAGCAAAAGCCTCCTTTGCTTTGGGGAATGTGTTTAACTACAACAGAACCAGCTAACTGTCCTTTATTCAAGATCAGAGGATGTATACTGCTATTAGTCACTGTTATGGCCCACTACTTCAAACCCATTCCGTCCCTCATGCCCCAGAGCAAAGCCAAGAGCAAGTACAAGAGATGTACCATTTACAAGGAGTATATGTGGTTCACATTAGCAACAGAACAGAGGAACTACCATAATAAATACCTTGTAGGCACAAAAAGAGCCATTTTGGTTTAAATTTTGCATCAGCATCCTAGAACCAAGTATCAATGAAAGATTTTCAAGAAAACACATAATCAGCCTCAAGTTGGTCATTTAGGAAATATGTAACTTTTTCCATATGTCTTTGGCTAAACTATACAATTTTTTTTGGTCACATAATAGTACTTGTTCCTTACATTATTCCATAGGAGTGTTATTCAAGTTTTTTATATGCACACAAGTCACAATCTTTGGTTAGATGTATTTCATTATATTTGAAGAATATTCTCATATATTCTATCATCTGTGGTGTTGCAAATGAGTATTTTAAGGTCACTTAAAGAATCATCTCAAAGGTATAGAAAAGGAGGTTTAATATAAAAGTGAAAGCAATGACAAAGTTCATTGAAAAGGTTCTCTCTACTACTGAAGAGATACTTAAAGCACACAAAAGAAAAGCAGCCTAAAATCTAAAATCAATCAATCTAAACCAAAAGTCAACCTGTGTGGAGGCTGGGGGAGGGGGGAAGGAGAATGGGATGGGGAAGGTAAGGATGAAAAGGAAAAAGAATGACCCTTCCCATGCTAAACTGAGTTCCAGACTTGAATAATGGTGTGGGCCTAAAGCTTCAACAGCACTAAATAACACTTAATCGATAGCTTATGTTACACATTTTAACAAAATATTCATATAGAATTTACTAAAGCACAACAGAATCTCATGGCCTAACTTACTAATAAATCTAAAATACTTAAGAATCTAGGAGAGCAACACCCACCAAGAATAGAGTAATCATACTTGGATGCACACAGATGTCAAGAATATGTACAAGATATACCTGTGAAAAATTCCCCTCTAATTCAGTGAGTTACTCACATTGGATGCTTTTGCTTCTTCTCAACAGCAAAGAGTTGAGCCTTGAGGAATGGGGGCATCAGCCCAGGCTCCGTCAGCGGTGTTTGATGTCAGCCCTCCAAGTATAGCAAACTTGAGGGTTTGCTGGATCTGAGAGGTGCCCATTCAGAGTGAGATTGCTTTTTGCAGCCTGGCCGGTCCAGGAGGGCTCAAAGGGTCTCACTTTGGATTGCTTTTTATTGCATTGTAAGAAAGTGGGCTTCATCCTGGATGAAGTTTGATGAGAAAAAAATGGTTTTCCACTTGGGTTGTTATTCAGGCAAGAAAAATAAGTTTCCAAGGCTCTTCATTAAAAAACAGGAGCTAATTACACAGCATTAGTTCCTAGGAGCAGACAGTTTCTGGTAAGCTCAAGAGGAGCTCAGCCTGGGTGCTGTTGATCAAGGCCAAAGCCTAACAAGCATTTCTCAGATCACAGAGTGGCCTGGGAGAGGTCACACTGCCACTCAGGGCCATAAATGCCTAGTCAACGGAAAGAAAGTGGCTACATATAGAAACCCAAGCAGGCTGCTCTGCTCTGCCTGTACCACCATGGAAGAATGTAGCACTCCTGGACTATATGCTGCTGTATTATACAAAGTAAGGGTTTAGAGAACTCAATGTGGGTTGTCTTTTAATAAAAAAATTATTTCCTTTTTGTGCAAGACCTGCGTAAATACGAGAACTGATATTTTTAATTATTTTTGTTGTGAAGTTCCACAAGAAGGTCCATTTTCTAAGACATCCCCACATACATTGTGTGTAATATACATTTTTATTTCTAAAGGCTTTCCTATTTTAGTGAATTCATACAGCTTATTATTTGACAACAATGAATGTGAAGAAATAGTCTTAGGAAAGTGTAAAAAAAGGCAAAAGGTTGTTAGTTTGTAAAACTTTTGTTCAACATCACACAGTTTTAAATTGCAGCCTTGAAAAAATAATTGAAAAATACGAGAACTAAAATGGAACAGCATTTTAATCATCAGTGCATACATATGTTGTATCAGAGCTCACACTCTGATGACAGAATCATTGTTATTTTTAAACCACAGTAAATCTCTGTATGGAAAATGGCTGGAAGGTGAATTAATATCCATGTACAAAACTACATGTTAGCAGGGCCTCTGGCTGTTTTAAAGCAGCTGAATAAGCGCCTTAGTTGCTAGGGCTTTTCAATCCACTTTGTCTTCAATATAAGAACAAAGCTAAAGTTTATTTCTCTGCATGTGTCTGTGGGTTTGTGTGCGCCTGTCCGTGTCTGAGTACATTGGTAGTAGGAGCAAAGAACTGAAGACATGCTCTTCTGAGCATCACTCATTTTGTATCTTTCATAAAATTTTGTATTTACTTTAATTTTTAATAATTATTGACAATAATGCTGTAATTACAGTATATATCTTTAATCCACCATTTGCTGACTGTTTTCTATCCTTGATGGTAATTGTTTTATTTTAAAATTGATTTTCTTTCATAGTCTATTTATTTATACCTTCTAATTTTCTTTCCTTTTTGTATGTGACAGAAACATAGAACTTGATAAATAAATGTTAGTCTGATGAATTAAATAAAACAAAAATATTTTTCCTTGACCTTTGCTGTACTTTAAGGTTTTTTATTGTTTCTTTAAGGTGGAATATCCAATAATAGTAACATAATCTGCACAAGATGCTTGCCTCCCTGACTGTCCCAGGGCATGAATATTACTCCCTCCTTGGCCTTCTTTAGTTTAGTCAGTAATTCTAGGACATTGTAAGACTCTCTTCCACGAGTTAGCCTCATAGACAAGAGCCAAACCAATCAGTTTTCACTCAAATATCTAAACATCTATTTAACATTTACAATTTAATGATGTCAAATCAAGAAGGCAATTATATATAAGTAAATTGCCTTCATAAGGAGGGCAAAATAACAAGCCCAAAGTCAACAGATTTATCCAGAATCTCTTGAGACAAAATATTGTACCAAAGAATGTAGGAAGAAAAAAGATCTTGACCTAAGTCCCAGTGACTTAGTGGTTTTTTTAAAATTTTAAATGTAATCCAAATTTGTTCTTGAGCAGATAACTGTAGATCTCAGCCATGCTCTGATCATTTACCAAACCAAACACAGAGAGGAGGAGTCTATTCTTTTTGTGAAGCTGTGCAATGAATGTAGACTGAGATTATATCACAATTGTCTTATAAACTGTAAATTAAATAAAGAAAATTCACGAAATTCCATATGTTGATCATAAGCAGAAACAGGTGTCAAATATCTCCTTTTTGATTGTTTTGGGCTTTGTCGTGGTTTGACCTGGGAGGATTTTAGGGAGTGATGTAAGCTGGAGATGCCTCTGTGAAAAACACGTTAAAAGATGGAAACCTTGGGAATTTTTTCTCTTTCTCCCTCCGGTCAGCAACAGGTAACCAGGCCCGGCCTGGCCTGTGCTTAGCCGGGCTGGGCCAGGCGGCCCTGCAGAGGGGTCTGGGCCCTTTCCCCAGGCCACCTGCCGGCCCTACTCCTCCATTGGCTCCAGGGAGGGGGAGCTGCTGCCCAGTTGAGTCAGTCTTGTTAACAGCTGGCTGCTTTCAACCCACCACGGGGCCCAGCTGAGCCCGCGGGGCCTGGAACAGCCCCGGGATTTCACTCCTGTGGGAGTTGCCCACATTCTATTCAGGGCCGGGAGAAGAAGAGAGGGACCCCCTCAGCCCCCACCGCCGCCCCCCCGGGTGCTGGCCACCGCTATCGGACAGAGAGAAGTTGCGGTCAGGCCGGAGGGGGGAGGGGATCGGGTAGGGTGACCATTTGCAAGCCTGGGTGAGATGTTAACGCTTTCAGTGCTCCAGTCCTCCCTCAAGTGAGAGAAAAGAACAAGATAGAGGCATGTAAAGGAACAACATGGGATATCATCATCAGTGAGGGAAGAGGTTAAGTCCCAGGTGGTAGGGCTGAGAAGATGCTTTGAATTTTTGAGCTGAAATCCTCTTGTGGGATGGACAACAGACTCTGTTCTTGTAATGCATGAAACGATGGGGAGATGAAAAGTTCAAATTGATATCGAGCAAAGGTCTCCATGTTGAGGTGAACAGATGTTGGAGTTGCTGTGATCCAATGAGAAGTCTGAACAGAGAATGAGAGGAAACCAGTCCTGTGTCCCCCAGGAGAGGAAGAGGGATCTCTGTTCCCAAGGATGAAGATGATTTTGGAAATAGATTTGAGACCTTTTGCTTTTGAACAGCTCGTCTTTAAAATGGTACCCCATGAGTTGACATGGCCCATACACAAGCCCTGGGAAAGCTTGTGGAATATGGGAAGAGTTCCACGCTGGCAGGTTTCTCCGGGCAGCTGCTGGCTGTGGAAATTGAAAGCCACTAGAGAACTGTTGTTTTCCTCTTGTGGAGAAACTCTATTTCCAAGAGGGACTTCTCTCCCTAGGTGAACTGAAGAAAGGCTGGTGGTAAACTGACTGAAATTTTGGGTTCTGTTCCTTTACATTGTCAGTGGGAAAGACAAGGTTGTGGGGCGAGGAGAAGAGTTCTGAATGGTTTTGTTTTGATTCTTTTTTTTCTTTTCTTTGTAAGTTACTGTTAATAAAATTTTCTTTATATCCTTTGAAGATTCAGAGCCTGCTTTGCCTTTCTCCTGACCCTACCTCACAGCAAGAGGTGTCTGGGTGAGTGACCAGCACCCAAGAAAAAAACCACTACACTCATTGGTACATTGGCTTGGGAAATGGGAAAGTTTTAAATTGGGGAAAAAATTGAGATTGGTGAACCAAAGCCACTACACGAAATTGGTGTTTCTGCCTGGTTTCGAACTGAAACCGCCACAGGTTTTTGTCTTGTTTTCCTGGTGAGACCTTTCATAAACTAAACATCTCTTAATCTCGTGCCTAGGGACACCCCAACATTTTAAACATAAAAACAACACATTTGAACCATCACAAACGTTAGTATACATTTCAGAGCTAGGCATGGGTGAGATAAAGATGGAAGGCAAGAATCCTAAAATTTGTTCAGCAGTGCTGAAATGAGCACCAGGAGGCAGGAAAAATGCAGAAAGATGGTGTGCCAGTGCAGACAACTCATGTCTTCCTCTGAAATTGCCATGACTGAGACCATGCAGATGGAGGCAGCAGGGCCTCCAGTATAGTGCAATGAAGAGGAGCGTTTATTTTATTTATTTATTCTCCCCTTTAATTCCCCATTCCAGAATTTGTTTAACTGAACACTGTAAAAATCAATTGTTTTCTTATAACTGCGAGTGCAAAATGACAGATTTTCTGAACAGTCACCTTTTCCAGCAAATATAGGCACAGAGCTGCTCTGAAATGTACAAATTTTAAGTATCAACATTTATAGATCCAGAATACCACAGAATTTTACCATATAGTGAAGAATCAGATATTGCAGTTCCTAAAGTAGTAAGACTCCCATTGGGCGTCAACAGGGTTTTGCTTGAGGTCAGAATGCAGGATCAGACACTAAATCACAGAGCTGCTGTCAGACCAAGCCAGAAACCATTTCAATGCATCACTTCTTGCTCAGTATATTTCAAAAAACAATGGGTCTCACCCATCTGCTGCTTTGAATTTTTTTAAATAAAGAAATGCAGACCTAACTGATTGAGACATCTGTGCCCTTCTATCTCCAGAATTAAGTAACATGGGTTATGAATATGACATAATATTCAGTGAGTTTCCTTAATTACCTTTTTTTCCTTTGTAGACAGCTCTCATAGTCTCTCTAACTAAAATATTATGAGAAGCTCAGTTTTTCAAAATTAATCTCCTGGTAATGCTTTAAAGCATCTTAAAGATTTTAAATGAAAAAATACCCCAAGTATTATTTCTGCTTTCTTCTCTTCATATTTTGGATCTTTTTTTGGTACACATTTTTTCTTGCAAGTGGAATTAAAGAAGGAAGTGAAAGTACAACTAAGTCAGTTAATAGAAGACATAAGTACTGGGAACAAGAGTGAAAAATCAGAAAAGATTACATCAAACAATACTCATGATGACATGTTGATCATGTTGATTGATATAGCACAGGCATTTACAGAGCAGTATATTATGTTCATCTAATGACATACTGGGCCACACATAATTTGCAGACCCTGTGAGTATTAACCTAAATAGAGAGAGAAATTGGTAAGCAAAGACTTCCAGAGCAGAAATGTCTATCAGAGAGGTGAAAAAGAGAGCAGTATAAGAAAGTGGATGTACAGATGAGAGATCAGTTCTGAGAGAACTGAGGTGGGAAGACAGAGGAGAGCTCAACTCTGCCACACAGACTGTGAAAGGACAGGGAGGATAAGTGCTGGTGAAAAATGTTAACCAGGAGCAAATAAATTTGTGACTCTCTGAAAAGGAAAGTGTATAGAGATTATAATTTTATTTTTTTAATACACACTGCAGTCCTGAAGCAACAGTTAATTGCTTATGAGGAGCTTTTTTGCATGCACATGACAACCAGACAAAAGTATAATGGTAAAAAAATAGAGCTGGAGACTTCTCTAAAATTCACCATGAGTATCAGTGACCATCTGCAAAATGACTCTCAGCCGTTTTCTGCATGTGTTTAGCAATGGAAAAGGCATAGAAGGAAAAAGTTTAAAAAGAACAGTTCCCCATACACAATAAAGTAGACACACTGAAATGTTTACACTTTTTTCTGCTGTATATCATATACAAATTATTTAGAAGTATTTGCAACTCTCTTTAGTGTGTGTAAATGAATTAATTGGAATGGTTAACAAGATTTTAATTAAAATGTCAAGATTTCAAATGGGAAAATTTGATGTTTTTGTAAATTAATATTTTTTAAATTTAGTATGCATGTGAACTATTTGGATCAGACAATTTGGGTTTTTTAAGATAACTTCCCTTAAAAGCTATATGAAAGTCTCCTTACACATTTTTAACAGCCCAACCTAGTTATAAATGCTGTTGTCACAGAATTTACATGTGTCCTTACACTGTGTCATTTTTTCAGATGCAAACAAGGTCCCTGCTGAGTATTAGCTTCAGGAAGCGTGTCAGATGTAAATCACTGAGTAAATATTCCTACCATTCATGTGCAACTTAATTCATCTTTAAAACAGTCTTTCTAGCATCTTCCCCTTTTAAAATTTTCTCTTAAAAAAACACTTTTGTGTGTCAATTTAATTTGAAGATAAAATTTAGGTAATAAACACCCTGCATGTTTTGACTTAAGGCCCTGAGAATGCTTCATTAGGGTTTGGGCAGAACACAAGACCTGTTGTGTTCACATGGTAAGTAAAACTTTTCAGACTCAAAAGGTTTTTACTGTTCTCTATTTTTTTTTCTTTCTCAAGCATATATATTACTTAGGAATAACCTGCAGTGGATACAGCTTACACAATATACCTGATTGGAGCTCAACTCCTCAAAAAAAAAAAGAAAAAAACCCAAAAACCAAAAACTCAAGGAAAAAAAAACAAACAAAAAAAAAAAAAAAAAAAAAAAAAAAAAAAAAAAAAAAAAAAAAAAAAAAAAAAAAAAAAAAAAAAAAAAAAAAAAAAAAAAAAAAAAAAAAAAAAAAAAAAAAAAAAAAAAAAAAAAAAAAAACACAAAAAAAAAAAAAAAAAAAAAAAAAAAAAAAAAAAAAAAAAAAAAAAAACACAAAACAACCAAAAATACACTGACACATTAAATTTAAAGATACAATTACTAAAACAAAGTTATCCATGGACTTGAAGTCCATGGACTTGAAGAGCTTCAGGCATGTCTGCTATTGTTACATATTAATAAAAAAAATAATGTAGAGAGGTCAGAAGTGATATTTCAACTTTGACACTATTGTTAGCAAACATGCCAGGAATTTCTCCTGTATCCTTTGCTACTTTTTGCTTTCTTCTGCTTTGGATGAAGTGTTGAGCATGTGCACTGTGATTCTCACTGACTGTCACTCACAACTAATTGTGCTGAAACACAGAAGATGTGAGGTTGAGCTGGTTGCTCATATCTCTAAAGATAAGCTCTACAAACATATTAATCTGAAAGTTCCCAAGTGGATATACGTGAATTAACTAAAGACGGTGGGATAAGCTTACCACAGACAAAATATCCTGCTTTGCAGAAGTTATGTTTTACCAATATAATCTGCCAGCTTTAAGGGTTTAATCCTCATCAGAGGTGCTGAGTATTGCTTGTATAAGCACGAGATAAAAAAGGATGAGCTGCAAAGGGGGCACAGCAAAGCCTGCAGCTGCATTAGCAGGAAAGTACTGCTACATAAATGTCAGCTTGTTCCCGTCCAGTGACAGATGTTAAGGCTAAAGATGAGAAAGAAGAGTTTAGTCCTTGCTGACAGTTCAAAATGATACTTGAGACCACCTCTCTCCAGGCATGCCAATCACTCTCATCTCTACTGTGTTAACCAGAAGTGAGCCCAGAAGTGTGAACAATTTGCTGTAACTATTCAATACTCTGGCCCTTGTCGAGTCCTGACACATACCTGTGAAAACAATGATGCTCATGCTGCACCTCCTTCTCTCCCTATTGCATACAGCACAAGAACAAAAAGGAATATTTATCTTCTTGTAATTTATTTCTTTCTTTTGTGCAGAGACATTTACACTGTGCAATCTCTGTATTTTTGGTATTCTTACTACTGTTGGCATGTGGAGTGTCTGTTTAGCATTAAATTCCTTTAAAGAGAAATTCCTTTAAAAGGAATTTCTCTTTCATTTTTATGCCTTCTTTAAAAGCACTCTCAAAAGCCCTTGGCCAAACAGCCATTTGTAATTTTCATGAATAAGGTATCTCAAATAAGGTGATCCCAAGGCCCCCTGGTTACTTTTGAATTCTGCATAAATGTTACAAGAATTTGAATTCTACTCACAAAACACTAGGTCCAGTGGATTTTTTTTTTGTGGGGGAGAATCCAGAAAATGCCATAAAGGAAACATTTCTGCAAAATTTCTAGATTGTGGTGTATGGATGTGCAGCTGTACATATATATTCATTTCACTTAATTCACAATGCAAAGACTTGCTATTTTTCCTGCCATTTTAATCTCATTCCACATTATGAAAAAAAACTTCTGTCACAAGATTCAGCACAAAGTGAGCATGTCAGAAACATTCAAACTCATTAGAATGTGAGTTAAATATTAAAATCTCAATTGTTTAGAGCCTTACATTGGCAGTTGTTATCGTCTTTTCTATTCCAGGTTCAGAAAGAGAAAAAAAAGTATGAAATGGAAAGAGCCTGAAGAAGTAGGCCTGAAGCAACTTGTTATCAGAAAATATTCACAATTCAAATTTAGTAAAACCCAGCCTTA
>WEZZ01021117.1:8144-42176 GCA_013400585.1 Chloropsis cyanopogon
TTTACCCCAAAGGCACGGCCTGGCTGGGTTCCCTCACACACTGAGGATATCCCACACAGCTTTACCCCAAAGGCACGGCCTGGCTGGGTTCCCTCACACGCTGAGGATATCCCGCACAGTTTTACCCTCGTCATCCGACACACCGAAGTCACGGAGTTTTTCCACTTTTCTCACACCCCTTTCTATGGCCTTTAGCCCAAATTCCTCAGGGCTAAGCCGTGGCCGAGCTGATTTCCCGTGTGAGGAACTTACATTTCTGCAGCCACACTAAATTTTAATTTGCTTTCTCAGCGAAATCTTATAAACCAGAGATTTTAATGCTCTTGTACCTAAACAAGACACCCAGGGTTGCTCTAAGCCCCTGCACACATTTAATCATAGGAATCTCATCCTGAGCTGCTGTCACTGGATTAATTAAGATAACTAGTCCCAGCATTGATGCAGACATTCCGGTTTGGGGAAGATCAGTCCCGTGAGCCCCGGTTTAGCAACATTTGAAAGGAAAACTGCAGGTTGGAGGTGTTAATTGTCACCTTGTGCTGATGAAAGGGCAGCAACGTGGGGAAGGGAGGAAAGCAACAAGAGTAACAGGTTTAAAATATGTAACAATATTAAAGGGTGGAAGCAGTGTGCTTTGTTACCCTAAAGAGATGAAAGGAGGGATTTTGAGGGAGCAGGGATTTAACAGCACTCACTTCATGGAAGATCAGTGGGTCCAGGTGAGCTCAGGATTAGCAGAGCTCTGCCACATGAATTCCACGGGAATTGGAACAGTCCTGGAGGCACCTGAGAGCTGGAGAATCCTGGGACATGCCAAGGGACAGCGGGGAGATCACCAGAGGCACCAGGAGGTCACCAATATGAACCCCACAGACATCTCCTTCCACCTCCTCTCCTGAAGGAGCTTGCCAAAGAGTACTTTTAAAACCTGCTGAAGCATTCTGAGGCACCCCAGCTGTGGTTCTAGGGGAGAAAAGCAAAATATCAGCTGCCAGTGTAAGAGCTGGAAGTGTTTCCTACTCTGCTGTCTGCTTTTCTGGTGATGGGAACAGAAACTCTGCAAAGTAAGACGGTGGAAAAGGACGAGGAATTGATAAAAGTGTGCAGATTTCTAAGGAAACAGAGCTGCTCCTGGGACAGGTCCCAAAGGGAAGCTATAATTATGAGGCACTCCCTCAAATACTGTACCTAATTTCAGGAAGTTCTTCCTGATAAAGCATCTCAGGAGCCAAAACAACAGGTGACAGAAGCTTCCAAGGACCCACCTCAGGCCGCGTCCTTTGGGAGGAGCTGGACCCCACGCCAAACTCGATGGTTTGTGGAGTAAGACCAAGAGTTTGCAAAGCTCCAGTACAACCCAGCAGAAGACACCTGCTTCCCTGGGTGTTCCCTGCCTTAGTGGCTTGATAAAATCACCTGACAGCCCAACCAAACCCTGCAGACAGGAAATCATCGTCCTCAGCAGGCCCCTGCCCTTCTCTGCTGAAAATAATTCCATTTTATACAAACCAAGTGCTCCCAGTTCCTCCTCCCCAAGCACCTCTAGTGAGGGAAACCTCAAAGCCAGGATGGAAAACTCACAGAGCCACCACGAGAAACGTCACAGAGCAGGAATTCCCTCCAGACAGAAATGTTACAGCTCCAGCAAGGTCAGGCTGGCTCTGTAACATTCTGGACTGCCATGAGAAACCCTTAGGAAGTGTCCCAGAGCAGGTTTGGTGTCAATACCAAAGGAGCCAGAGCATTCCTGCTGTCCCCTGGGCCATCCAAGCTGCTGTCACTGCTGTCACCGTGCCTTCAGCACGCTGAGTGCCGCCGTGGGAGCAATCCATCCGATCCCATGAGCACGTGGGGGCAGATTTATTCCACAAACCTTCATTTTCAGACCAAAAGAAAGCAAAAAAAAAGTCTTAAAAAGCATTTTTTTTTTTTTCAGGAACACCTTAATTTAAGGAATGAGCGTTTTGCCACAAGTGTGGCGAAGAAACATCAGAGTTTTTTGGAAGTGGCCATAATTCACGTGCCTGTTTCACATCTCCTTTTTATCCCCAGGGAGACCCCAGCATGACCAGCTCAGCCCCCACAGCTGTGCCACAAAAGTGCAGAGCAGGCTGAGATAATCCACATTTGAAGCCCCTTTCAGGTGTGTTGGCCATGTCAGCAGTGAGAAAGCTCCAGGAAACCCCAATTGCAGTAATTATTGTGATTTAATTGTTTCACTGATACAACTTTAAGTCAAACATTGGTGTTGTAACTTCTGATCTAACATCTCAGTCTGCACAGGAAACTCTTGTTCCAGCTGATTATCTCCATCCTTCACAGAACAGAACATAAAATGATGTTGGGAAAAGTGCCCCTAAGAGTTGCATGACCTACTTGAATCATCCTGAGAGGCAGAAAAAAATAAATTCTGATGTTCAATGTAGTTTTTGGCTTGTACTAAACAGCTTTAGGCATTTTTGTTTTCTTCCATTATCCGTGTGCTGCTGTCTCCCTGCTGGTATTCCTGGAGGATTGTAGGAGCACTTGGCCTATCCTTGCATTTTCAGCTATTAAAAATACTCCAACATTCAGCAGTAAATGTAGGTGAACTTTTGAACATTTAGGTCAAGAATTTCCACCAAAGAGAAAATTGTTCCTTCCACAGCACAGGATTGTGGCCATTCCCAGGAATCCACTGCAGCCACGGGTTCCATTAAATATTTCCCTCATTTTTCTTACACATTTATCCCTTTTAGTGCCAGTTACAGCTCGAAGACAAACGCTGACACTTTTTTTGCATAAAGAAGATTTCACACTTGGTTTACTTTAGCTTAGTTGTGAATGTATCAGACTTTAAATTAAAATATTCCTTTTGATTGTTTCTCCTGAAGTCATGTGGCAATAATCTAAAATGAACGCAGCAATTTTAAAGGCCTCTATTTTATTTTAAATAATTAAATATTTTAAACTAAATTCTGTGGAGCCTTAAGAAACAAACCAAAAAAGAGAAAAAAAGAAAAACCAAGGAGCAAGGAGTTTTCTCCCCAGGATCCTTTTATTGTCTGAGGCTGTTGAGGTGGGAAGGCCCCAAAAGTTTCCTCCAAGGGGACACCAAAAGAAGCAGGACTCCTGAATTCCCTGAATTCCCCCAGAAAAGCACTGGGTAATTATAGAGGGGATAACACACCGGGATGTAACAAACCCATCCCAGTGCTCGACCTGGGACGCTTTGGTACCTGCAGTGTCCTGGTACTGCTAACAACCATTCCTGTCAGCCCAAAAATTTCACTCCTTTTGCTCCTCTGTAGGACACTTACAAAAGCAAAAGAGAGACAAAACCAGCTCATGTCATTTAAAAAATATACAGAAAGTTGACAAAAATACAGTAAAATTGAGGTTTTGTGTTCTTGAAGTGGCACCAGGGGAGGACAGTGAAAGATAAATGAAGGAGAGAGGAGTTAACCCACTGAAAATTTTATTTTATTTCCCTCTGCTGATGCTATTTAGTGCCAACATTTAAAAAGCCTCTTGTGGGGAAATTTTTCTTTAAAAATTCTCCATGGGAGCCTCTTTGTTGTGGAGATTCCTTTTATGAGGAAAAGAGTCCTCGGCTCTCCATCCTCCCCTGGAGCTGGGAGGTAACAGCCAGGGCAGCTCTTCAAACGAGAACTGGGACAAAAAGATCCCTGGCCCTTCTCAAGCCTTTCTTACACATCCAAAGATCCACTGTGCTTCTCCTCAGGTGGGATAATGGGGAAGGAGAGACCTGGCAATCCAGAAATGCTGGCTGGAGGGAAGGGAAAGGACAGGAAGCTGCTCACATACAGCTTGGAACACTCTCATTCCAAATGTGGTGAATAAGATATTTTCTTGAACTATTTATATNATGTTTATATGTCTACCACTCCCATCACAGAACAGCCCTGTGACTCTCCCCACCCACAAACACAAACACCCCCTAACATCTCCTGTGTTTTTGGTACACAACTTCCTGCAGGAAATGTGAGCCAACAGTGGCAGCAGAGCACAGGAAACCCCAACACAACAAAAACTTAACTCCCTGCAAGGCCTTTAAAAGTTAATAAAAAAGGGAATCTCCAGCCTGCAGATTCCCCTCACAAAACTCTTTGTGGATTTGGGCAGAGCAGGATTTATTCATCATAAACTCGGCTTAAATCCTGCGCCCCAGAAAAGCCCACCTGAGAATTAAACTCTTGCAGGTTGGATAAAGCAGGAGTGGCTGCACCTGTCACCCTGTCACACCCACAGAAGTCGTGGCACAGCCTGCAGCACTTTTAAATAAATTCAGCCATTTGGAGTCCAAACTTTACTTTAGAGATGCCTTTTGGTCTTTATTAACCACCAGGGAGATGGAGTTACATGCAAAATTCAGCTGAGGTAAAAGGAAAAGGAGGGAAAAAAAAAGGGAAAGTGTTTCATTTCTCAGTTTGGGATTGTTGGGGGGATTTTTATCTGGTGGCAGAGGAGTGAATGGCAACTTTTCAGATCCACTGGAAAGCAGGGTCTTTGTCCTTGGCACTTCACTTTTCAGATCCACTGGAAAGCAGGGTCTTTGTCCTTGGCACTTCACTTTTCAGATCCACTGGAAAGCAGAGTCTTTGTCCTTGGCACTCCACTTTTCAGATCCACTGGAAAGCAGGGTCTTTGTCCTTGGCACTTCACTGCTCTCCGTCTGGGGTGTTCACTGGCATCATGCTGTAATCAGAACTTTTTGTTAAAGAGAGAACAAAATTATTATTTAATAAATATTCCAGTAAATTTTGGACACTGGAACTTGGAGTTTTGAAACCATTGTAGCTCCAGTTTACCACAGATGTTAAAATACCTTTGCTCACTTTTAACCATCCTTAACCACGTTAAGCAGCTCCTACTGCAGTGCTTGGAACACATCTGCCCCTAAAAGCCCCATGTGGTAAATATATCACACAAAAATCTAATATTTGGGGTTTTAATTACTTTCTTAGCTGGAGATGCTGAATACAGAGGTTGCAAGAGATCTCTGGCTTTAGAAGCTGATGAGTGGAGGAAATAGCTGCGAGCTGCTGTGAGCAGAGACTTCCTGGTGGGTGCTGGGGAAGCGAGAACGCGAGAGGAGGCTGAGGAGGAGCCGTGGGTGCGGAGCTCAGAACAAAGTGGGGCTGCAAACCACAGCCCTGCGTCCTCAGAGCAGCCCAGCTGCAGCTGACTGCCGGGGCCTGGCCCTGCGGGCGGCCAGGACACCCCAAAAAATTCCTTTTTAGTTCCTGTTGCTGCCAAAGAACGAAGGCCAAGTCCGTCTGCTCGTGTTCAGGGTTGTTTATTATTTCTTATCACAAACATTTTCTCTCTGAGCCACAGAGGTCTGTGCAGCAGCTCAGGTTCTGGTCGACTCCTGCCCATGGGATGTGTCTGAGTTCTTATAGTAAAATTTACGTACACCATGTTTACAATAATGTTCCAATACCCATCACCAACGTGAACCCACTTGTGACCACCCTGTACCTATCAGGATGTGTCCCCGTCACCACAGAAGATGGAGGGACAGAAGGAGAAGGAAGAAGGACAGGGCACGCCCAGGTTCCTCCATCTTGCCTCCTGAACCCCCATTCTAAAACCCCAAGAGTCGACTTTTCCACCCTGTGATCAGTTAACTATCATTCTACTCAAACTCCTGTGGCTTGTAAATCCTCAGACATTGGTGGTAATTTTTCCCAAGGGCTGAAATCAAAGGCAGAGGCGTTTTTCACTCCATGCCAGGGTCTCTGCTCACCCAGGGCGGTCAGAGGGACGTCCTGGGGTCCCACAGCTGACGAGCAGGGAAACAGGAAATCCAGGGCCTGGGTGTCCCTGCCGAGGACACGGCTCCATGCTTGGACTTGGTGATCTCCTCCAGCTCGGAGCTTTTCCATCCTCTGGTTGTTTTCTTGACATGTTGGGAGAGACTGAAGTGGTTCGTGGCTTAGACTGATTTATTAAAAATATGGATATTGATCTAGTACTGATATCCAACTGTGATGGACAAAAACTCTCCAACAGTTTAAAGTTAGAAAGTGTGTGTTTATTAAAGTTAGAAAGTGTGTGTTTATTAAAGTTAGGAAGTGTGTGTTTATTAAAGTTAGAAAGTGTATGTTTATTAAACTTAGGAAGTGTGTGTTTATCAAAGATAGAAAATGTATGTTTATTAAAGTTAGAAAATGTATGTTTAGCAAAGTTAGAAAGTGTGAGTTTATTAAAATTAGAAAGTGTGAGTTTATTAAAGTTAGAAAGTGTGTGTTATAGCTCCCAAACACACACTGCCCTTTACAGGTGATCACAGAGTCCTTTTATCCATACAAGTGTTGAATATCCAAAATACAAATACATATTCATGATTTTGGTACATCCCGTTCCCCACTTCGTATGCTAATTAGTTCAAAAGCTATTAAGCACGCCTAGTTTGTTCCTTGAAATGGGTTGGTGGTCCCTTTTATGGGGAGGGGTCCCAAAATGAGGAAGTAGATGAAGT
The DNA here is from genome assembly GCA_013400585.1 of Chloropsis cyanopogon. Lineage (NCBI taxonomy): Eukaryota > Metazoa > Chordata > Aves > Passeriformes > Irenidae > Chloropsis > Chloropsis cyanopogon. The sequence goes on from WEZZ01021117.1 coordinate 14,632, forward strand.
CTTCCTCGTTCTGACCTTTCTACCTTTTCAATGCAAATATAACAAATGAACCTTTGGTAGAACTCCCATTCCCTGTTTTTAATTGGTTTCAGAACAGAGGGAGCCCACAATTGTCTTATGTTTCTAAAAGCTATTTGTCAGTTTTTATATTCTTCATTATTATTCATTATATCTTCATTATTATTGTATATTCTTCATCCAGCTGACCAAACATTGTGTTGACAAGCAATCAATTATTATTTAACTACTAACTCTTACCTTCATCAAGACCTACCCATTGATTTTAATTAACTCCAATAAAGCTTATCTCTAACTAAAATTTTAGCTCCTCTAAAATTTCTAAATTCCTTAAAGTTTATGTCTCAAGGCATTGCTAAAATCATCCAAGGGTTTTTGCTCACTGCAGCAAACTGCAAAGGGGCTGCTGTCCATGGTGACCACCAGAGCCACCCCTCCCCAAACCCCCCACGAACTGGAATGTGGGATTTCCAGCCTGGGAGAAGACAAAATGGTATTTTTGTCAATTATCCAGGTCTGGGAAGAAGAATGGATCCACAGGGGTACTGGAAGAGAAAGGGTGATGCTGCCAGCTCAGACAATCAGGGGACAAGTTGTGCAAAGGAGCAGAGCCCAGCTCAGGCTACAAACCGATAAGGGAGGGAGCCTTTATCAGCTCTGGGCAGGGCACGGCCTCGTTGTCCCTGCTCGAGGGAGCTCGGGGATAACTGCCCTGCCCTGGAATATCGGGACATTCCCAGCTGTTCACCTCAGCCATAAGGGGCCATCATGGGCCCCGGTGGAACGAACTGTGCTGATATAAAAGGCACCCGCATCATCTCTGAAGGTGTCACAACATTCCATCATCCAGGGTGAAACTCCCACTCCAGGGAGTTCCCACCTGAGCCTGAGTGAATATAAACCCAGATTTTGTGTTCTGGGCATTTCTCCCACCACTTCTTCGAGATTTCCCCTCATCCCCTGGTGGGTCCACTCTGTGACCACCAACAGACACTGAGATTGCAACAACCAAGTCTCATCACGGGACCTGTGGGCGGTGAGATCTTTCTCCTCTCATCCTTTCCCTCTCTTTCTTTTCCTTATATCACCTTTTCTTAAGTGTTATTTTCATGCTTTCATATGGCCATATTACTACAGATAATAACAGCCAAAATGGCCACATGGCTGTTTTCCTCTGCAACCAAGTTGCTCTGAAATAACCCCTTCATATCCATATATTTTTTTTTTCCTAAACACCAATTTTACCCTTGACTTTCTAGGGTGGGTTGTACCACGCACGGATGAGACAAACCCAGTGGAGTTTGCAGCAAGCTAGAAATGACAGCAGCTGGCTGACAAGCAATGCCACCAATTAGGATTTTCCCTGGTCAAAACCTCCTCAGAGAGGAGAATCCTCCTCAGGAGGATGTTTCAGGCTGGAGAAACAGCACCGGGGTTTCCAGGCCTTTATTGGCTTGGGCTGATGGTAACTGACTGTTACCTGGAACAGGAAGGTACCTGGAAGTCAGAGGGGTGGAAAGGTCTGGCAGAGATGCACAGCTCCTCTCAACATGGTGCTTCAGGATTTCCCCAGGGCTTGTGGAGGAACCGCAGCAAAGGGCTCTGATGTGACACCATTGTGGTGTCACAATGGTGTCTGGGCTGAGAATGGTCACAGCGAGTGACAGCCCGGGGGTGGGGGGTCACCACCTCCTCTGCTGGGTGCAACAGAACCCCTGACAAGGCCTAAGTCTCATTCCCAGAATCATTTGGGATGGAAAAGACCTCCAAGATCATCCAGTCCAACCTGCGACTGGCCCCGCCTTGTCCCCAGCCCAGAGCCCTGGGTGCCACCTCCAGGAATTCCCTGGACACCTCCAGGGATGGGCACTCCAACCCTCCCTGGGCAGTGCCAAGGCCTGATCCCGCTTTCCATGGGGAAATTCCTGCTGCTGTCCCCCCTGAGCTCCCCTGGCCCAGCCTGGGGCCGTTCCCTCTCCTCCTGTCCCTGTCCCTGGAGCAGAGCCCGACCCCCCCGGCTGTCCCCTCCTGGCAGGAGCTGTGCAGAGCCACAAGGTCCCCCCTGAGCCTCCTGTGCTCCAGGCTCAGCCCCTTCCCAGCTCCCTCAGGGATTCTCCATTCCCTTCCCAGCTCNCCCTCAGCCCCTCCTGGGGCTCCAGACCCTTCCCAGCTCCCTCAGCCTGACTCTGTCAGTCCCTCCTGAGCTCAAGGAGGTCTCAGGGACTCGTCCCATCCCTAAGGAGTGGCAGCAGGGTGGGTGAATCCAGCCCCTGCCAAGGGAAGTGACAATGGCACAGTGTCCCCTGCCATCTGTGCCTGAGCTGCAGCAGAAGTGTCTTTGTACAGACACAGCAGTGACCAAGAGAAATATTTGAGCTGACCACTGCAGAGGTCAGGGCGGGTTTAATCACAGCACAGTCTTCAGCAGGGACTTTGGTTTTCACGTCTTTTTCTTCCCCTTCCTTTTGAGAGAGCCAGGCCAGGGGTGGCCCCGGAATTCCAGGAAGGCAGCGGCGTTGTGAGAGATGTAGTAAGCGTTGAGCATGGCAGCTGGGCTGAAGAGATCCACGTCTTTCAAACTCTTCTTTCTCTCCTTTTCGGAGCTTTTGTCTTTGCCACCCTTGGGTTTTTCGGTTTTGCGTGCCTGCAGAGAGAAAACGACCACAAACCCACTCAGTTCTGGGTGTTTGCTGTCTCACTTTTGGGTAGAGGAGTCCAGGCTGAGACACTGAGAGAGCCGGGGCTGTTCAGCCTGGAGAAGGCTCCAGGGAGAGCTTCCAGAACATTCCAGGGCCTGAAGGGGCTCCAGGAGAGCTGCAGAGGGGCTGGGGACAAGGGACAGGAGCCAGGGAATGGCTCCCAGTGCCAGAGGGCAGCCATGGATGGGATCTTGGGAATTGGGAATTCCTGGCTGGGCTGGAATTGCCAGAGCAGCTGGGGCTGCCCCTGCACCCCTGGAATGTCCAAGGTTGGACACTGGGGCTGGAGCAGCCTGGGACAGTGGGAGGTGGCTGGAATGAGATGAGATTTAAAGTCCTTCCAGCCCAAACCATTCCATGATTCCAAGGCATCCCAGAGCAGCTGTTTTGTTCCATCTCAGTCCTGGCTCAGAGCCCCTCACCCTCACCAGAACTTCGTGGTGATTTTATGTAAGGACTCACAAGCATGAACACAACTTTCACCCAGCCCCCGTGAGAACCTCTGAAGCCATCAGACTGAGCTAACCCCTGTCCCCCATGCTAAAAAAAGGTTTGTGCACAATGGAAGTCAAACATCCTCTCCCACTGATTTATTATTTTTTTTTAATTACTACACAAGGATGCAATCCTGAAGTAAGCTGGCCTGTGTTCATCCATCCCCTGTGCCTGTTTGGATCTCAAGCCAGGCAAGCAGGGCTGCCTCCTGCAGCTTCCGTGGATCTGGGATGGAGCTGCTCCCCCAGCACTGCTGCTGACACAAAGCCAAACCCACGTAGGAGGTGGATTTTCCATGCTATCATTTCTAAAAACTCCTTTCACAGCTCAGCACTACTCAGTGCAAAAGAGACAAACATTTGTGCTCTGAGCTGTGAGAACAGAGTAAAGGATCAATCCTCAGGATCAGCCAGGACCACCGTGTGAAGAATATGAACAGATAGAAAAATTGATTATTTTTTAAATTTTTTCTTTATCTAAAACACACAGACCTTCTATTACACAAGCAAAAAAAGAGAGAAAATAAGAGTGCAAACTGCAGCTGCTGGCACACATTTTGCAGAATGAGACTACTTGAGCTCAGACACGTTTGAGATGGTGACAAGCCTCTTTCACAGACCTTAACTGGGCAGAATTTGTGGAATCCTTCACCTGCTGGAATGTGCCCCCCTCACAGGGACATCTTGTGCCAGATTTTGCAGCCAGCCTCTCACCTGAGTCCCATTCCTTGTTTGCCCAGGGTCTCTGGTGGATTTTGTGAGCAATTGTAGGTTCCTGGAAGGAATTCAGCCTGTAGCTGATCTTTCCAAATATAAAAGATGCTCACAGGTTTTATATGCTACGTACTAAATTTTACATCCTGCAGCTAAGAACAAAAAAAGCTAAAAATCAGAATTAGCTTTATACTTGCACACAAAGGGAATTTGGGCAGGTCAGTCTGTCCTGCAGCTGTGGGAAGGAACCTTTTGGATATTAACCCTTCTCCATAAAAATGTGTTATCAACACTTCTGAAGTGTTTCACCAAAGGTGTTTTACCATGGCTGAGTCTTTTTACGGGGCAGCCAGGACTCCACATCAAGGGCTGGAGATGGACCCTGCAACACAAAATTACACGGTTAGTCACACAGTGTAAAGCACCTGCATCTGTTTTAGTCCCCACTAAACTTTGAAGAGAAAAAGGGAAAAAATAGTCCCTTGTAAAAACAGTCCTAAAAGCTGATACTCACCTGTGAAATCAGCTGCTAATTGTCAAATTCCAGGACTCTGAGCTTTTCAGCAAAGCCCTCGCTTGTGTTTGAAATCACAGAATCCTCGGCAACACCTCCAAGACCAAATCCAGGCCTTCCCCAGCCCTGCCAGGGCCACCACTGACCCCAGCGTCCCCAGGTGCCACATCCCTCCAGGATGCTTTGAAATCCCTCCGGGGATGGGGACTCCAGCCAACCCCGCAGCTCTGCCAGGGCTGGACAACTCTGTTTGGGAAGGAATTTTCCCGATATCCCGTCTGAACCTCTGGCACCACTTGAGGCAGTTTCCTCTTGTTCTGTCCCTGTTCCATGGGAGCAGAGCCCGACCCCCACTTGGCTGTACCCTCCTCTCAGGGAGTTGTAGCAAGCGAGCAGGACCCTCCTGAACCTCCTTTTCTCCCCCTGCCCCAGCCCCACCTCCCTCCCTCACCGCCCCGTGTGGAAATGGCAGCATCTCACCTTCCTGTCCCCACATCTCCGCGGCTCTGGAGCGGCCCCGGCCCCTCTGCCCCCGCAGGGCCGCCATGGCCTCCTCCTTCCCCTCAGCGTCACGTTGTCATAGCGACCCGGGGGCGGGGTCTGGCGGTGATTGACAGCCAGCTATCCAATCCGCTGCTGACACACTGGCCCGTCGCCCAATCAGCTGCCGGGAGGCGGTGCCCGCGCGCGCTTCCCGCCGCTGCGGTCGTCGCGGGGAAAAGGGCGGGAAAAGCTGTGAGGGGGATGAGGGGCCTGAGGGGAGCGGCCGCCGCCATTGCCGTCCCCGTCCCACCCACAGCCAAAAGCCCCAGGGAAATGTCACAAGGAAGCGAGAAAACCCCCACTGCAACAACTTCGAGCTGAGAGGAGGTGGGGAGCAAGTCGTGCTTTCCAAAGGTCTTGGAAAGATTGGCGTTTGGTGGACTTTTAGTGGAATATTCATGTTGTTGCTGCGTGACACAGAGGACTGTTTAAATACCTGACTCAGCCTCCTTCACCACAAAAATATCTAAAATCAACCTCTGCTTTTCATCCTTGAAGAGCCACAGCTTTGGACAGCAGGTCCTGAAAATGATGTGTGATGGAGGTTGGATATTTCCAATAAATCCCCATAAATTGAGGCCTGAGACACAGGGAATCAGCGGAGGGATCTGAGGGAGGGATAGGGACATGAAGGGTTCATTTTGTTCTCTGCACCTTTTTTTAGACACAACAATTTTATCCAAGGGTAGTAATGCTTCTAAAGGCAGGGTGATTTTTAAATTTGGGAAAAAATATGGGAGAGAGGAGTCTCTCCTGCATCCCTCAACACCAGATTTTCACTTGCAAAGCATTAAAAAAAATAGGCACAAGTGCAAAATATCAGTAGGAGCTGAATTCCCTCACAGAAAAAAAAAAAAAAAAAAAAAATAAAAGAAAAAAAACACCCCAAAAAAAAAAAAAAATAAAAAAAAAAAAAAAAAAAAAAAAAAAAAAAAAAAAAAAAAAGCTCATAATTGCAGTATTGCCAAACTCCAACAAACACATCAGCAAGTCTGCCTAGATCATGGGTTTATTTTTACCTCTAACATTAACCTTTCTATATGTGCTCTCTGCTGCATAAGGAAACTTCCTTCTTCCCTAATAAAAAGACTTGGTAGTGGAGCTCAGGAAAAAAGTCTGCAGATTTGGGAGTAAAATTTTCTTGAACAAGCCTTGGATAATTAAAGCAAAAATAAAAAAAAAATGATTTCCACTTTGTTCAGGAAAATTTTGTGTCATCTGTATTAACAAAGCACACAGCATAAAAGAAACAATCATAATTACACTAATGATCTCATTTTAGCACAGACAACTGTCAGGAGGCCACATTGTAATTACTGAGGAAAAAGGAAGGCACAGAGCACTGAAATGTTCGGTAGAGGAGACAGAAATCATCCTGTGAAATCAAACGTTGTGTTTTGTGGCAGTGCTCGGACCTGGCTGCAGAACAAGCTGCTGTTTACACATGCAAGCCTTGGATAAATAATTAAGGGAAGCTTCTCAAACTGCAGAGTGTAACAAGCCTGACCTCACACAGTCACTTCTGTGGTTACAAGTGGATAAATACAGAGTCAGCCAGGACATCTCAGTGTTGTTATTTTCATGGAAATATTCACAGGAGAAAAAGGAGGGATATGTTTTTAACACTGACAAACTGAACAGATAAAGGCTAAATCCCCCCCTTTTATTTATGATCACTCTTTTCTCAACTCTGAAAGGAACTTTAAATCTTTGTAGCCTTTTATCCTTCACTGAAATTTGCATTAAATTCGCCGACCAGCTCGAAAGTTGCTTAGGGAAGACTGAGAAAATAATAATTCTATATGCTTTATACCCCTAGGAAACAGGAAGAATCTACAAGAAAAACCAAAGAATCTGTGCTGAGGTGCTGAAGAAAAGGATTTACCCACAGCAAAACCTTCAGCAACCACCTGTACGGTGGAAACAAAAAAAGTTCTTTATTGCAATTACAGCAGGAGCTGGGAACACTGGAGGGTGCCTGGAGCCAACAGTCCTGTTGGGGTGAGATAACAGATGTTCCTCCAGCTCTGCAGAAACCACCCAAAAATTCATTCTGAAACTGCCTTGCTGAAGATATAAAATGATTATTCCTTAATTGCTGGCCCCCAGCTCTTTTGAGAATTTTTAAGCAGGAGAAAATCCTCATTGTGAAGCAAAAAAAAAAAAAAAATTAAAAAAAAAAATCGAAACTGCTGCTTGCTTGCCAGGATGGGACATAAATATTTCAAATAAAGGTGTAGCCTCTCCCTAAGTCACCCTTTTGTGCAGAGGTTCAGGTTTTCTCTGGAGATCTCTCTCAGGGAAGCAGAAAATTTGGTGGTGATGGTGTGAATAAATTGTAATCCAGGATAAATTTGTACCATCCTGCACCACCCAGACATTCAGGTAAGAATTTGTGCTTCTAATCTCTCTCAGTAAAAATAACAGGCACTGAAAAGCACAATAGAAATATAAAGTACAGAAAAATGCACAATGGGTTATTTTTTCCCCAACATGTTGTAGGGAAAAAAGACACTTTGGGTAAAAGCTTTGAGCCTTGAGCCAAATACCGAGGGCTTTTAAAAGTTTTTTAGTAATTCATTCATTTTCCCTTTGAGTGGAGATGGGCAGGGGTGGGGGCTGAGTTTGGGGGATGTTTTTGTCCTTAAAAAATAATTTAAAAGTAACATTTAAATTAAGACACAGGAAGAAAAAGCTTAAATAAAGAGGCGTCCTTTAGAAGTTGGTTTATTTTGAACAAAAGCTTGTTTTAAAAGGTTTTAAAAGGCTTAATGCCATTTCCATGAACAAGGCCTTGGACAAACCCCATGAAGAAGGAAACATTCCCAGGTTAATTAATTATTTAAGCAATTAGCACAAGCCCTGCCATAACAAACACTTGTTTATTTAGGGCTTCCCTGCCCTATGACAAATGCCACCCTCATGCAACGCAGCTTTACCCAAGTGTAGTGTCATTATTTAATTGAAGTATTAAGTTATTAAATTGACAGAAAGTTTACAGCTCAATATCCTATTCATTCTGAAAGTTATGGACCACAGCATCCACTCTTTTCCTCATAAATTATTCAGCAAAGCACTTTCCCTCCCCACCCTAAGACCTGGCACAGGTCTTACACAAATAACCAAAAATTCCCCCAAACACCCAAAAACCTGTGTAAAACCTGGGTTATTTAACGTGGTGTTTGTTGTCTCCTCAGGGCTGGAAGGGCTGAAGAGGATGTGGAATTGTAATGGCACGCAGGGAGGAGAGAAAAGGGACTGCAGAGCTGGAAACGCTGCCCAGGAGGGCTGGTTCAGTAACGGTGAGTGAAGGTGGGGGAAAGCTGCAGAGGTGACAGGGGTGACCAGGGGACCCTGCAGGACCTGTCCCTGCTGCCACCAGCACTCTGGGACAACACGGGGGTGGCCAGGGGACCCTGCAGGACCTGTCCCTGCTGCCACCAGCACTCTGGGACAACACGGGGGTGGCCAGGGGACCCTGCGGGACCTGTCCCTGCTGCCGCCAGCACTCTGGGACAACACCGGGGTGGCCAGGGGACCCTGCAGGACCTGTCCCTGCTGCCACCAGCACTCTGGGACAACACGGAATGTCGCCCCCATCCCAAGCCGAGCTGCGTTCCTGCTATCCCGGGGTGGCAGGGTGGTGCTGGGAGCGCAGCAGCAGCCAGCCAGAACCGAGGAGATCCAAACAAACCAGGCACGGCGTGGGGCGTGCGGGAGGGATGGAATTCCCAGCTGGGAATCCTTACACCGTGGAGACACACCTGGGCCCTGAGCTCACTCTGCATCCCATGCTTTGTGGGCTCCAAGAAATCACGGGATGACCTCCAAAAAGAGGTGTCTGCCGGGCACAGAGAGACTTGGTTTCTCTGGAGAGTTTAATTTCTTTTCCGCAGCCCGCAGGAGGCGGGAGCGGGGCGGGCGGAGGCGCGGCTGTCACTGGCAGTGCAGCAGCTCTTCCCAACGAATGGGCTGCGAGAACACCTCCCGCTCCAGCCAGAGCTCGTAGGAGTAGTGGAAGTCCTCGGGCAGCTCCAGGCGCTGGCCCAGCACGCTCTGCAGGCAGTTGTCCACCGGGGCGAACTCCGAGTCCTGCGGCTTGTCGTACCGGCGGCTGTTGAAGGCTTCGATGTTGGCCCTCAGCGTGCATTCCTCAGCCTGGAAATCCCACGGCCTCGCGTCGATGTCTGCAGTGAAGGAGGAGCAACACCCAAATAGTGTGGGAAACATTGCTCTGACGAGGTTTGAGCAAAACAAAGGCTGAAGGTTTCACGTCAATTAACCAGAGTCACTGCTAATTATTATTATTCCTAGACAAATCCCATTATGTGTGCACTTTCATTTAAGATAGCCCATAAAAATGTAGTTATTTCTGCTTTAAGGACTCTCTATAATTACCCAGCCCCTGCTTTTTTTACAAAGCCTTTACAAAGACCTTTTTACAAAGATGTTCACTTTTACTGAACATCTCCACTGACCACTGAAGCAGGGATCAAGGTTTAAAACATTTAAAACCTGGTGAGCTTATTATGAGCTCCTAACCCTAAATTTTTTAAAATTTGGGCAAATGTAACTATGCCTGATATTGAAAAGCTGCAAAAACCATGACATTGTGTCATATTACCTAAACATACAACATGAAAGAAATCAGCTGGCTTTCATGAGCTCTAAATCTGACGGTGCAGAACGGTGCCATAAAACTTCTGGAAAAACTCCCCAGCAGTGACAACAATTTTAGAGGTTTTAGGCCAAAGCCAGTGGAGCTGATGGCAGAGGCAGAGGAGGAGCCCGGGCAGCACTCACAGTTTTAGGGGTTTTAGGCCAAAGCCAGTGGAGCTGATGGCAGAGGAGGAGCCCGGGCAGCACTCACCGTTGCCGTAGGCCCAGTCGTCGTTCATGCGGTGCCGCACCTTCTGGTAGATGGCAGACATGGTCTTCATGTTGCTCTTCCTCCACTGGCGCCCCAGGTACTTGGTCTGGATTTTCAGCAGCTTGAGCACGTAGAGCTGCATCATGGCCTGCTTCACCTTCAGAGCACGCTTCAGGATCGGGGCTGACTTGAACACCACCAGCATCTGCCAGAAATCGACAGCGATTAGTGCAGAGTGCTCGGGGAGCCACACAAACGCTGCCTGGGCTGAGCTGGGCACCAACACCTGGGTCTGGTACACCACAACCCCCAGGAGGGAGAATGGGAGCGTTCAACACAACCAGCGCTCTCTGCACGGGGCTGGAGGGTCACAGAAATAATGTTATTTGCAGGAGAAAAAGCATTTCTGCATTTAAGGCTCAGTCTGGGAAAGAAAAAAGGGAAGATGATGAAGAGCAGAGGCTCCAGCACTTCCACAAGAAGCCCTGAGCACAAGGCTGGGCTGAACCCGCTGTGCAGAGCCAGGGACGTGCTCCAGGTGAAACGCTGGGGGGGTCTCAGGGGGAGGGGACACCCCTTACCATTGTCCTCGAGTGTTTCCACTTGGTCAGCTTGTTGAGGATCCTCAGCAAGTTAATGCAGGAGAACAAATTCCTCCAGCAGAACTGGTTGTTGTCTCCGGCTTCCTGCAAGGGGAGAAGTGCAACCCTGACCACAGCGTTCATCAGCACCACCACAGAGATGTCCTTAGGCAGAAATCTTTAATTTATGGTCTGCACAAGTCTTATTTCTGAGGGAGGACAAGCAGCAGAGCTTCCTCCTCACTTGGGTTAGCATCAGCAGATTCTGGGGAAAAACCATTCTGAAACACTCCAATTCTAATCTGCTTTTAATTCAGAGTAAGAGCTAATAATGGGATAAATCACATTATTCCATCGTGGAAGATATATTTTGTGGTAGATTGGTATTCCTTGTTTACAGCCAGAGAGCAAATTGCGTCCTGGTGATCACCACTGCTTTTGGTAACTATGTAAATTCATTCATGCTTAGAGCACACATTGCAGAGCAGTAAAAGGAACTCACAAATCAACACAGGACGACAAATAGCAAATAGTTTGTATCAAGAGGACGAGACCTTTCTGTAACAAAAATCCCCTCCAGCTTAAGTGCTGCTGAGACATTGTTTTAGATATTGGGTAACTGTAAACAGCCCCTGCTCCAGCTTGTGGAAATACTGCTGGTAGCACTTGGAGCAGTAATTCCACCCCTGCAGTAACTTGCTCCATGTTGGAACAACTCCAAGCACAGGAGAAATGTCCCACGAAAACCCTGTTTGGGGATTAGTGCAAAACAAGGGCTGCTGAATTTCTAAACCACTCACAGCCAGCTACAGCCCTCTTAACTCGGCAAAAACTCAACCCATTCCAGGATCTGGGCACCCTCAGGAGGAGTTTGGGGGAGCCCCTTCTGTCAGAGTGTCCAACCCAGCGTTGAAAGCAGATTCACCAAGAAAATCCCACCAGCACAACCCTTTAAAGGCAAGTGCCAGGCAGAATCAAGGAACCACTGAGGCTGGAAAAGCCCTCCAAGGTCACCAAGCCCAAGCTGTGCCTGATTGCCACCTTGTCCCCAGCCCAGAGCCCTGAGTGCCACATCCAGGCCTTCCTTGGACACCTCCAGGACTCCAAACCTCCCTGGGCAGCCCCTGCCAAGGCCCGAGAGGCAGCCAGAGGTGGGATGTCACCAGAATGTCACCAGGATGTCCCTGAGGTGCTCGTGGATGCTGTCTGGTGCTTTGGGGGTCCCAAACTGCAGTGCCCTGCAGTGTCACATCGTGCCCAGGCCTAACCTGCGCTCTCTACACCAAGTAATTGTCCCAAAGACCCCAGTGGAATAAGCCAATATCCATTTCTTAGGCTGATGGAATTTTTGCCACCAGTCTGATGTTGTCTCTACAGATTCAAGGAGAGGAGGATCTTTCCATCAGATTTATGGAAGGAGGGAGCAGACTAAAGAGATTTTAATACCCCTTCTAAGGGGTGGGTTAAGCCCCCTCTGGAGTGACAGGAGAGGGGAGATGGGGACTGGCCAGGATTTGAAGGGCCTTTCCCACACCAGGGCGGGTGAATCCTGATTTACCTGAGCCACTCCTGATTTCCACCAGGTGGGGACAGCAGTTACCCCACAGGCCCCTCCCTGGGAGACAGCAGTGCTGGACTCGTCCTGGTTCTCCCTGGGGTAACCCAGACACACATCACTGTGCTCAACCCACTGAGAGCAGAGTCATGTTACATCCTCTAAGAAATGTGGTACACTGGGATGTTAAAACCACTCATCAGAGTGGTAAAAAAAGCTAAAACAACGCATGAAGTGCTGGCTGAAGAAATATAAATACGTGCACAAATGTACACCTCAGTCATGTTACATCCTCTAAGAAATGTGGTACACTGGGATGTTAAAACCACTCATCAGAGTGGTAAAAAAAGCTAAAACAACGCATGAAGTGCTGGCTGAAGAAATATAAATACGTGCACAAATGTACACCTCAAGTAGCAGGGTGTAATTCCTATTAAATCCTCCCTTCCATGGGTTTCCTCCCAAAGATGAACCCTCGTGGTAAAATTCAAGTTGGTTTCTGCATATTTTCTAATTAAATTGCTCTCCCTTGAGGATAACATCCATGTCTGCTGGAGGAAAGTGAAAGGTGCTGTCCTTGAATGTGACAGCTCTCAAACTGTCCAAACCCTACAGGGAATATTCTCCCTAAAAACGTTCATTTTCCCCTCCAGCTTTAAGGCTGACTGTGAGGATTACACGAGGCACCTCAGTGATGTGTCACTAGATGTCCCCATCGGCCCAGGATACGATGGAGTCTGGCAGGGCTGGAAGGGGACACCCAGTCTTCAGCAGCCCGTGGACCTGGGGAAAATCTTTCTCTCTGATCATTTTGATCTTTACACACCTGAGGAAAACAACACAGACCCCAGACTGCAGCAGCACCATGAGATCAGCCCTGCCCGGACTGGATTTGCTAAGGATCCTTCCTAATGATTTAGGGTCTCCATTCCCTGTCCATTATTTCCTGTTTACCCCAAAGCTTTCCCCTGTGCTGTCCAAGTCCAACCTCCTCTGCACTTGAATTATTGTAGTTATGAACCTGCCAACATTTCTATCCCATCTGCAGTCTGTGTATTTGCCCAGCCCATCCTGCTGGCCAGTCTCTGGAATACTTAATTCTCCTCTCCACAGGGAATTGGGTTTATTCTTTAAACTGCTATCTCATAAAACAGGAGTGCTCAGAGCAATTGAAACCTGGGAGGCAACAGCCTCTGGGTAAATTCTCTTCCAAAGCAGAAGAGTCTTGTCTCGACAGAACAAGAGGATCCTCAAACTGTGCCAGGAGAGGTTCAGGTTGGACATCAGGAAGAATCCCTCATGGAAAAGGGGGTCAGGCCTTGGCAGGGGCTGCCCAGGGAGGGTTGGAGTGCCCATCCCTGGAGGTGCCCAAGGAATTCCTGGAGGTGGCACTCAGAGCTCTGGGCTGGGGACAAGGTGATGTTTGATCAAAGATTGGACTTGATGATCTTGGAGGTCTTTTCCAACCACAAACATCTTGGAATCCTGTGATTCTATTCTGTCAAAGGGAAAACCCTAAACCCAACTATTTTTATGGGGTGCCCAACACCAGCAGTGCCTCTTCCCCACAGCTGACAGTGACTCAGAATAGCGATGGGAGGAATTTTCAAGCATGGAGGGGAAAGAAAAGTCTAATTTTGCAAAGGTTGGGGGTTACAGAAAAAGAAGACAGAGAATAGAAAACCCAAATCCTTCCTCATGCTGTCACACAGAGCAATCCTGGCCACAAAAACCCTTCCTGTGCTGCTCACCAGACTTTCTGCTGTGAGCTCGGGCAAGTCACAGACCGTGCAGTGCGGATAATCCAGGACGGAGATGCTGCAGAAAACAGGAAAGAAGGGGCTCGTTAGCAACCAATTACCAGGAGAGAAATTTTTCAGATGATCTGTATGATCATGCCCAGGAATCTGTAACATTTTTCCTGCTCTGTGCCTGGAAAGGCAACAAGTGATTTGGGTGAGGAACAATCCCATCTCCAGCACGTGGAGCAGCCGTGCTGCTGGCACTTCTGAGGGCACAGACAGCATCCAAATGGATCCCAGCCCCAGCACTGCCTCACCCCTCAGCCTAATGGAGCACACCGACGCCTCCTGGCTCCAAAGCTCCATCCTGAGTGCATTAACAAGGACTCGAAGGATTTGGATCCATTAAGGCAGGACAGATGAGTTATTCATATGTATATTTTAAAAGGGGAAAAAAGTAAACAGAATAGATCGGAGGTTCAAAGGGAGGCATCTGTTTGGCAGCAAGAAAATTCATGGTGACTGAATATTCAGAGTATCAGGTTTTTCAGAGACCTCCAGGCTGATGAAATTTGTAAAAAGAGTCAATTAAATACACCCAAAACTGGAATTTACACCTCCCTGGCTCAGAGCATCCAGCTGCACATCCCACCTCACTCACAGGTGCATATCCTGCCTGTGAAACCTCCATCCCAGAGCAGGGGAGGGAGCTGAGTGCTCCTGGGATACGTTTCCTCCTCACTTAAAGCACAGGACCAAAAGTGGAAATATTTATAGCAGGAGGATCAACATATTACTTCCTATTTTTCCATGCGTGCCTCCTCGCACAGACACAACCATACCATGCAGGAGACACACCAGCCTACACACGCAGCTGAAGAGCAACAAAAAGAGCATCAAAAAGGAAGAAAAAGGATCTTTTTATCATTCCAACAGCCCTGTGGAGCTCCTCTCCAAACAGAGAAATCCTGCCCTGCTGAGCTGTGAAAGATCTCTGCTGTCTCAGGTCTTTGATCCATCGTGGGCCAGACAGTGCCCTGCTCAAAATGGGGCTGGTGCCTCTCTCAGATGAGCACTAAAAGGCAGTGACAGCTGTGGAAAACCTGAAGGAGCCAGGAAATCTGAATTACAGCTATAAAAAGTGGGAAAGACCTGGAAGATCCTATCCCATCTGACCTTGATGAAGCCAGAGATGCCTGGTGGCACCGGATGGCTCCCCAGAAGTCCATGTGAAGATGGAAATGACTTTATTTTAAAGATGAAGCCTATTTTATTTCAGTACTCTCTCAGAAGGCCAATCAGAGATTGGAAACCCAGCATCCTCATCATGCCAAAGGGATTTGCTCCCTCCACATATTTCTGTAGTGGACAGGACACCCCAAAGCCTTGTGAGGTCACCTGGGTCCCCCCAGCCTTCCTGCCCCATCACCCCTCTGCCCTCAGCAGAGGCTGTACCTGTTTTTGGCAGTGATGTAAGACATGATGTTCTGGTTGAAGAATTTCAGGATCAGCGGGATGCAGTTGGCAAACACCAGGTGTTGGGACACGTACTCAAACTGGGGGAGAGAAGGGGAATGGGTCAGTGTCAGCTGGGAGCACCGCCTGGGAATGGAAACCTCTTTCCAGCCAAAAGCAAAGCACTTGGCATGGTCTGCCCCAGACACCTCACAGGCCATTTTCTCCCCAGAGTTTGCTGTGTAAGGTTTGTGTCATGCACAGCAGCTGGAAAATTCCATTTGCCATAGAGAGGACGTGCACACTTCATGGCTTTAGTGCGTTAGGAATTGCTGCACCTCATGGCTTTTCAAAATTCAATCTGTGGCAAAACAGTGTGTGGGGAAGAGGGAAGGAGGTGTAGCTATTACATGAGAAAATACAATAAATCCTATTGCTCTCACACACTAATCCCAGCTCCCTTAGAAATTTTGACTGAAATAATAGCCCTATTTTCCTACTTGCTTTTAATTTCACTCTCCCTCAAAGCATTAAATGGTCTTCAAGATCCCTTCCAACCCAAACCATTCTACAGTTCAACAATACAACAAATCTCTCCCATCCTCTAAAGATACAAACTGCAGCAAAACCCAGTCCTGTCCCATCCTGCCCTTCCCATGCCTCTCCATCCAGATCTCCCATTTGAGAGGGAAGGAACAGTTTGTTCTCATCTCAGCCTGGTGCCAGCTGTCAGCATTGGCACTCCACAGATGACACAACACCACAGATGACACAGCCCTGGGATGTGCTGGTGAGTAATCGACCCTTCCAACCCAAACCACTCCGTGGTTCAGTGATTCCTTAATTTCAGACCTGCTGGAGTTCTCATGGTGCTCCCTGAGACAACCTTTGTCACCAAAAGAACAAAATCACTCAGAACAGACACAAAAAAAAGCAGAATCAGGGGGATGAAACCCTGCAGCTTTCTCCAGGCTCAGCAGCAGGCTGCAATGGCCCTCCTGCCTGGGGGGAAGAAAGGAGAGGAGCTGCTTTGAAGTGAGAAAAATTAATGAAGGGATGTAGGGGGGAGAGCAGAACAAATGTAGGATTGTAAAAATGTGGGAGTTGGTTTCATTTTACCCAATCCAATACGCGGATTTATATTTATCCTCAGTTAAATATCAGTGGGTTTTGTAACGCAGAGGGATTTGTAACGTGCTGAAAGCTTTAACAGAAAAAATTAGAAAACATTAATTGTTTGACTTGCAGAACGAGTGGAGAACTGGGCCACAGCTCAGATCAGTCCTTGGGTTTTTTTAACCAAGGAAAGCCCTGGAGTGGGTGCAGTTTGATTGGTGCCATGCAGATGGAACAAAAATCACATTGGGAACAAAAATCAGATTGCAACTATGACCCAGATCTCCCACCTCTGTTGAAACTGGAGCCCCAAGAACCTGATCCTGCCAAAACCAGATTAGGTGACCTCGTGAGGTCCTTCCCAGCACTATTTCTGGGCACTGGAGATGACAGAGCAAAAGAGAGTCTTGCCTAATCCCCTTCCTCTTCCCCCTTCTGCCAGGGAGGCCCATGCTATTTCCTAAATTTAACCTGAATGGATATTCCCAGAAGTCTAAAAGCTCCTGCCACGTGAGTAGAAATGCTGTTGTCAGGTTATCCCAACCTGTACAAATCCTGGAGCTATGGAAATGTGATTACAGCTCCTCGTGGAAACTCTTCCTGGAAGTCTCCTAGGAGAGGGTTTATCAGGACTTTCAAGCCCAGCTTGGCAATGGCCATGCCCTCCTCTAGGCCCACCTGGTAGATGTGGTTCAGCTTGAAGTGCTTGAGGAGCAGCAGCAGCAGCGCCGAGATGCTCTTCACGATGATCTCCTTGTGTCTGTTCACGTCGATGCCCAGCTTCATGCTCTGCAGCACGGTGATGCTGGGGGAGGAACAACAGCACCGTGGCTGTGGCACCAGGGGGCCCAAGGGACTGTGGACTTTGTTCATCTGGATGAGCTCTACAAATCCAAGCACCTTCGCTCCCCCCTGCACTCCCATTTCCACCCAGCCTACCTGGCGATGCCAAAATGCGTTCAAAAAGGAGGAAAAAAAAGGAGGATTGCCCTCCACCAGGAATCACCAGGAGGACAGCTCCTGCCTGCTGACAAATCTTTATGATTTGGGTCAATTAGCAGGATTTTATCATTTGGGTCACTCAGCTTGGAGTGGCTGCACTCAAATCATCGCAGCATCACTTCCTTGGCTTTGACAGCTGTGCCCTGGTGCTAACAGTAATTTACACCTACACGAACAGATACCCCAAATCTGGAGCCCCCCAAAGCTATTGGCTCTCCTGCTTGGTCCAAGGCTTGGTGGCAAGGCTGGGATGGCCGGTGGCCACCAGGTGAGGGACTTACGGCATCTCCTCAGGCAACACGTCTGCCAGGATGTTGATGGAGTCAGTCTTGGCCTTGGAGGTGGGTGCAGCAGCCAGGAGGATCTTCAGCAAAGCGATCTGCAGGAGAGAGCAGCTGTGGGGGGACGGTCCAGGAAAGGGAATTCCTTCCTTCTCCTTCACTTGTAGAAACTGGACAACTCCAAGCCAACTCTACAGGGTTTCACCAGACCTTACTCAGCCTCTGACAGACAGGACAAGTGTGGGGAGCTCAGCAGCTCTGTTTGATCCTTAACCTAAGGCATCCCATGTGCCTGAGCTGTGGTAGTGTGGGTAAAACAACACAAGGAACACCTGGAGTTTAAATGCACTTAAACCTGTCTTTCCCTACAGAGCCCAGATGACCCAACCAGCATCTCAGAATCCTCTGAATCCCTCCTTTTGGACTGTACTTTCCTCTCAACTCTGCCCAGGATTCCCATCAAATCTCACATTCCAGTCCTGAACACCCTCCAGTGCTGAGCTCTGCAGCTCCCAGACTGGCACCACTCCCTCCTCCAAAGCTCTTCCTTCCTTTGAGGGAACAGGTGCTCACCATGTACTGGGGGAGATTGTACAACATTGCTCGGTACAAGACCTCACAAGGGGTTTCTTGGACTTCCTCTTCTCCCTAGGGCAGAGAAGCATTAAAAACAAGGGAAAATGAAGTAAAAATAAGAATGGATTTACATGATACCTTGGAAACCTCTCATCTTCTCTCTGGTAATGGGGTGAAGCAACTTCCTTCTTACCAGAGACATGGGGCACTTCTCCAGCTCCTCCTCGTTCTTGATCTGGACATCCGAGATGGAAACGTACTTGTGCTGGCAAAACACACAGACAGAGGGAGCCGTGTCACAGCTGAAGGAGGAACACGGCCAGTGATGGTCACAGCAGTATCTCAGTGAGGTGTGCAGGTCACAGCAGAGCCACGGCCAGCTCATCCCTCTGTCCCTGAAGCCCCTCACACCTCCTGCCTTTGGTTACTTCCACCTGCTCCTTCTGGGAGCTCTCTGTGAGGAATTAGAGGGACAATCGCCTCCAAAAGACACCCAGGCCTTAGATAGGGTCAGTTGGCCTCTGGAGGGTCTCATTCCCTGTGGAGCACTGCAGGAGCTGAGGCTGGCCGTGCTTCCCCTTGGGAACAGCAAGAATTTGGGAATCTATGTCCAAAGCCAGCTCTGAAAGTCTGTCACCTTCAAAAAACATGGCAGACACTCACCAGGAGACAGAAATGCCACACATTGGATAAAGGGAAAGTAAAAATGCTGGAGAGACTACTTGGGGACTCAGTTTTTAATTTTTTGCCTCAATTCCTCCAAGAAGCTCCAAAAGCTTTTCCTGTGGCAACCAACTTTTTACTCCCTGCAGTAACTGTGTTTCAGAGAGGTTGGCCAGGAGGATCCACGTGGTGCACATCCCATGCCATGCATGGAGCCACCATCTCACCTGCTTCAGGGTCTTCACGCTTTCATGGATCGGCCGCGGGAGCCCTATCAGGGTTTCGGTGTCCCTGGGGAAGAGGAAAGAAGGTCAGTTCTGGGAAGGACACCCATGTTCAAACATTTCCATGTCATAACAGGTAAAAGAGGGAGCCTGAGCCTGCTGAATGCATCCCAGATGGGTCAGGGATGAGGAGAGGTGTTGGCCTGAGCTGCTGCCTTCTCACCTCCTCCCCGTCATGCCTGCACAAGAGAGGAGAGACATCGGGGTGAAATCAGATTGAACCAGAATTTGGGTGAAATCAGATGACATCACAAACAGGGTGGAGCCAGTCTGACCCAGCACTGCACCTAAAAATGAATGTACCCTGCTGGGCCTGTCCCAGGATGACTCTGCACCCCCAGCTTGATTTATTCACAAACTGGGTAATTTGCCATGGATACCAAACTGTCTCAGCTGCCTTTCACATCAAACCAGCTCCTGGCTTGGGCCAGCGGTCACTTATTCTGGGCTAGGTCTGATTTTTAATAGAAAGAGGTCCCTGGGGACCAGCGTCTCTAGGAACAGGTTTTTCTAGCACTGCTTTCATTGCTGGCAAACCCAGCACTGCCTCATCCTGAGCATGTCTTGAGCTGGGAAAACCTGAGCTTTGTGGACACCTCCCACCACTAAACCCCCACGGATGGAAGCAACAGGGCAGGTTTTGTGGATGAAACACTCACTGTCCCAGCGTGAATCCGATGAATTTGTTCCTGCTTGCTTCCAGGAAATGCTCGATGTCTTTCTGTCTGATGGAGCAGCAGAGAGACAAAAACAAGGAGAAGGTTGGAAAGCAGCCACGTACAAGTCACAACCTCAGACTGATTTCTAGAGATCTCAACAGCAGTGGGCAAAAGCCACCTTTGCTCTCACTGGCTGGGGGCAACGTGAACCTGAACCATTTGGATTTGTGCGACTCCACGGGAATGTGTGAGTAGACAACGAGGAGTTTTCTGCAACCAGCACCTTTGGATCCACCTCCTGTGCTCCTCACACGCCTCTCCAAGCAGCATCTGCTCGCTCTCAGAGAACAAATGTCGTCTCCACAGTCTGTCAGAGCACACGCTGCTCCGACAGCAAGCTGACATCTTGTCCACCTTGGGCATCTTTCATGGGAGCTGCTCGGCAGCTCTGCACTACAAGCAGGACATGAGCTGTGAGCCAAGGCTCTCCTGGGCAGAAAGGAATCCAGCTGGATTTCCAGCCAGCAGCCGAGGAATGCAGCAGCCATTTGATTTCAAAGCTGAGAGTGTTAAGTGACGTGGAGAACCACAGCACCACCATGGAGATCCATGGGGGAAACCAATTCCTGCTGTGTTTCTGCTAGGAATGCTCTGGACAGACAGACTTAACCCTGTCACTGCTCCTATCTCAAAAACACCTATTTGCTCCTGTGTTTTAAAGATACTGGATTAAATCCAGGCTGGGGATAAACAGCAAAAAAACCCTCACATGGGTCAGAGGGAAAGGGGCAGAGGTTTTCACCCTCTTTTCCTAACATTCCCACATTTCATGTGTGGATAACTGTCTCAGGAAGGAAAGGCACCAACTCCTTTATCCTAAATGTTTTTCTCTGCCGCTAAACAAGGCTTCACCTGGCAACACAGGGGTCCTACTCACCCAGCAAGATGTCATTAACCAGCTCCCAAGATGATCAGTCAAGGACTTTGTGCTACCAAGATCCACTGGGATCTGGCTGGGAAGGCTGACCCCACAGTGCCCCAGCACAGCCTCCTTCCCAGTACAACCCAGGATATCCAAAACAGGATCACCACTTATTGGCCAATCAGTTGGTTTGCCCATTTATTGGCTTGGGCTGGGTTTAGCTGAGCTCTTCCCCAGGATTTACACACCAAAAGTGGCAAGTGGCCAATCCAGAAAGGACCAACCCTGACAAAAAGAGAAGTGGAGTCACTTCAGTTCAACCTGCCAGAGGCCAAAAAACTTCCCAGTGCTTCCCAAAAACCTGCAATGAACTCCAGGCCAGGTAGGGCTGGGTGACACCAGGTGGCTTCACCTGACTTTGGGGGCCCAGGGGAGCCCCTTGGGGAAGGAGACCCTCTCGATGGGCGGGCGCTGGGCCGGCATGGCAGGGATGATCGCGTCCCGCTCCATCAGGTCCAGCTCGCCCTCGAGCCCGCTGTCCACGTCGTCGTTCTCCTCTTCATCAACCCCTCCTTCATCGTTCTTGAAGGGATCTCTCTCGTTGTAGATATCCAGACTGTCTTGCTTCATCAGGGGCTGCAGCAGAAGGGGAAGGAAAAATTCAAGTCACTTCAAGGATTTTATTTCTCTCTCAGGTGCTGGCACCAGATCTCTCCATCCCGAAAAGAGCAAGCTCTCAGATGTTCCTCAGGTAAGGATTTCCCTCCTAGCTGTTTCCACAAAGCCTGCACAAGAATAATTCTGTACCTCTAACCTTGCTGCTCTAGGAGGTGCAACTCCATTTTCCACCTTAACTTTTGGGGCTTCCATCTAACATCTCTTCCTTAGCAAAAGGCATTTTCATCCTCAGACCATAACACAGCAACTCCAAGAGCAGAGCTAAAAAAAGAACTTGCTGTGAGCAGTTTGCTCCCTGGTGCTTATCAGCCCTTTGCCATAAGGTCAGGATGTCCTCTGGCTTCCTCTGGATCAAACACCCCATGGGGCTGATCTGGTGCAGTTGAAATTGGTGGATGAAAAGCTGGACATGCTCTGACCATGTACTGAGAGCCCAATATCCCCCCAGCCCTGGGCTGGTCCCCCAGTGTGGGCAGCAGGGCAGGGGGGATTCTGTCCCTGTGCTCAGGTGAGAGCCCACCTGCAGAGCTGCCCTGGGGACACAGCAGCAGCACCTGGAGCTGCTGAGAGAGTCCAGAGGAATCCATGGAGCTGCTCCAGGGCTGGAGCCCCTCAGCTCCCAGGGATCCAGGCTGGGAGAGCTGGGGGTGCTCACCTGGAGAGGAGAAGGCTCCAGGGAGAGCTCAGAGCCCCTGGCAGGGCCTGAAGGGGCTCCAGGAGAGCTGGAGAGGGACTGGGGACAAGGACCCAGGGAATGGCTCCCAGTGCCAGAGGGCAGCCATGGATGGGATCTTGGGAATTGGGAATTCCTGGCTGGGCTGGAATTGCCAGAGCAGCTGGGGCTGCCCCTGCATCCTTGGAATGTCCAAGGCCAGCTTGGCTGGAGCTGTGAGAAACCTGATCTAATGGAAGGTGTCCTTTGGAACTGGAGGTTCCTTAAGGTCCCTTCCAACCCAAACAATTCCGTGAGCCTAAAACTGGAAAACCCCGAGGGGAAAGGGAACCATAACCAGGAGCACTCCTGGCTCCTCCCGACGGCGCCTGCTGGAAACCCACCCCGGCCCGGGAGGACGCTCCGCTCTCACCCTGCGGCTGCGGTGGCCCCGCTTCGGCGGCTGCTGCGGCGGCTGCTGCTGCTGCTGCTCCACGAGCTCGATGGCGTAGGTGGGCGGGGAGGCTGCGCGCATCCCCCGCACCACCTGGATGCTGTCCTCGGGCAGGGGCGGCAGCCCCAGCTCCTCCCGCCGCCGCACCTTCATGGCCTGCAGCGCCTCGAAGCCGCCCAGCGTGAACTGGGGACGGAGAGGGAGGGGAGAGCGCTGAGCACGCACGGGGCAGCGCCCAGCTGGGGGGCATCGGCGGGGAGAGCCGAGGGTGAAGGCACCGCGGCACTGGTTCGTTCCCAGGTTCCTCCNTCGTTCTCCAGGTTCCTCCCCCACCCCATGTCCTCAGCCCACCCTCATCCCAGAAGGAATTGTTTGCTTGTGTCAGCTCCATCCTAAATAACCCCATTATGGTTGGGTTGAATGGTGGGGAACATTGGGGAACATCCAGGCTGCAGCAGCACTATTCCAGAATAAAAGTTTCTGGAGCAAGGAAAGGTTTGCACTCACCAGGAGCACCTTCCAGAGCAGGAGCAGGACCTTCTTCATGGGGAAGTGTGGAGCGTGGCCGCTGCAGAACTTGGTCACCATCGTGAAGAGCAGCAGAGCAAAGGGCTCCTCAGTGTGCACAGGGAAACCTGGTGGAGAAGGGACCAGGAGCGGGGTCAGGGCTGATCCCCCATCCCTGAGCTCTCCCTGCTGGTCCAGCACGACAAAGGGACCTCGACTGGGCACAATGAACTTTGGGGCTCACTCAGCTCCATCCTGAAGGTCTCCCGGCAGGTTTTCCACTCGGGGGGATCCGTCTCCTGCTCCACACGGATGTTCTCCACCAGCAGGTACATGACACTGAGCAGGACCCTGCAGGGACAGCATGGCAGGCAGGTGTGAGGCCACTGTCCCCAGAGGTTGTCCCACACCCCTCGCAGCCCCAAGGGGTACCTGAGCTCCGTGCTGTCGGCCAGGGAGATGGCCGGCTTCCGCAGGGCGCTGCTGCAGGCCTGGCTGTTCCTGCAGGACAGGGACGAGCTCAGCGCCAGCCCCCTCATCCCCACCCCAGCCAACGTCTGCAGCGCTGGGAATGACACACCAGGGGATGTGACACGGCTGGGACACCTCCCGGGGAGGAGCAGGAGGATGGGGAAAAGGAAGATGAGGAGAAGGGTGAGGATGATTGAAGAAGAGTGTGAGGAGGATGGGGAGAGAGAAGATGAAGAGGAGGAGGGGGATGAGGAGAAAAGGGTGAAGAAGATAGGGAGAAGGAAGATGAAAAGGAGGAAGGTGAGAAGGATGAGGAGAAAGATGAAGAGGAGGAAGAGGATGAGAAGAAAGAAGATGAAGAGGAAAAGGGTGAGGAAGATGAGGAGAAACGGGATGAAAAGCAGGAAGGTGAGAGGATGAGGAGAAAGAGGAGGTAGAAGAGAAAGAGCAGGATGGAAGAAGAAGGTGAGGAAAGTGGTGAGGAAGAAGATGAAGAGGAGAGTAAATTGAAAGAAAAGATGGAGTGAAAGCAGATCAGAGAATCACAGAATCACTTCAGTTGGGAAAGACCTCTAAGGTCATCGAGTCCAAGAAGCAGAGGGGTGAGAAGAAAGAATGAAGTGAAGAGGACAAGGAGAGAGAGGTGGGTGAGGGCAGCGCAGTCCTCTCACTCAATCTCCATGTTGAGGAGCTCCAGGAAGGCAGAGAAGGTTCCCAGCTGGTACAGGAGGAAGCTGTTGTGCCGAGACCAGTGCAGGACATCACCTTCATTATCACAGTCCCCAAAGACACCTGGAGAGGCCCCAGAGAGAAACACTGGTGGGGGAGGATCTGCCTTTGAACCTCTGGAGCCCACAGGACCAGCTTCACCGCACCAACCTGAACGGCTTCTCCCAAACCCCCACGGCAGCGGATCCGCGGCCGCATCCAGGACGTGTCCTTACCCTGTGCCAGGTACAGGATGGCCCGTGCTACTCTGAGCCTCTTGTCCCTGTTGACCACCTCCAGCCCATCCAGCAGGCGCATGATGTAGGCCTTCTGCTGAGCCCTGTCCAGCTCCAGCCACCTCCTGTCCGGCACTGGAAAGGGACATGGTGGCCTCCAGCCGGGTGCTTCCCTGGGGTCCCGCTCTTGCCCCAAGCCCTGGGGTGCTGAGCCCAGAGCTGGTACCTTGAGTGTGAAAATCCTCCTCGAAGCATCTCCTGTTGTGGCTCAGCTCAGGCTCCTCGGTGTAGCTGTACAGCTCTGATGGAGACAGGGATCAGTGGAGGGGCTTCACCCTCCTCCTCATTCCCAAATTCCTGGGAAGCACCCCTGTGCACCCAGGCAGACATGGGACAGAGACCCAAACTGGTCCCTGAGCTTTGCTGCAGCTCCAAGGGCACCTCGTGGCCACCAAATTCATCCCCGTGTCCCAGATGGGCTGTTCCCAGCTCCTGCTCCNCAATGCCACCAAATTCATCCCCTTCATCCCCGTGTCCTGTCTGGGCTGTTCCCAGCTCCTGCTCCAGTTGCATTTGCAATTTCATTGGGGTTTTGGAGAGGACGTTTTAAGCCTCACTTAAGCAATTTGGGAATGAAGGGAATGCAGGAACACCGAGGCAGGACCTGCACTGATCCCACACTCAGCAACTTGGACATTTTGGGTCCTGCAAATAGGGCTGCACTTGGAGGGACACGATGTTGCACCTGCTCTTTGTAATTCCTGCCTGTTCCTACAGAATTCCTACCTGTTCCCACAGAATTCCTATCTGTTCCTATAGGGTTCCTACAGTCCTGAGGCGCTGAGCAGCACCACAGAGGACTGAAGCGATCCTGCAGGGAAGGAGGAAGGATCCCTTGCAGAGGAAATGTGTTTTTGCCAGGCCAGCTCGTGCAGCTGAGATACACCGAGCTAAAAATAACCCCATTTTCCCCAGACACACTCGGGACCGGGGGGATATGGAGCAGAAGCAGCTGGAGCCGCCGCGCAGCAGGAACACGGGCGACAAGGGTGACACCTCCCGCCTGGGCTCTGTCACCGGACACTCCGCCCGCCCTCTGCCACCCCCGGCGCTGTGCTCTGGGTCATTGGGAGCGCGGGGCAATCCCCGTGTCCCCACACGTCCCCTCTGCGTCCCCAGGGCGTGAGTGGCTCTCTAATAACAAACCCCGCTTGCTCTATTACTGCAGGGATGGCACCTCTCAGCGTCCATCCCCCATCCCGCCGGGATTTTTATCTTCCCTGCCTGCCGGGCACCTATAAATAACAATTCAGCACCCAAAACCTGCTTCACCTGCCAGCTCAGCGCCGTGGCCGTCGGCATCCCCGTACTCAAATTCCAGGTTGGGACAATCCACGGAGCCCTGCGGAGAGCGGGATGGGGTTAGGAGGGGGCTGGCACATCCCTGGGGATATTTTGGGACGCGGGATGGCCGCCAGCACTCGCAGCCTTTGCGCCAAAGCTCCTCCAGCCGCCGGAGCAGCGGCTCGCACGGATCGGTCTCCGAGCTGGAGCGGGGAATCCGTGCGGGGCCGCTTAAAACACAGCGGGAATGTGGGAGCCGCGTGTAAAAACAGCATTTCCCAAACCCCAGGGAAAGCAAAGGCACGGCACAAAATGCCGCTGAATATTCGATGCATTTCAAAGCCCCGCACGTCCTAAAAACAAACCCCGGGGCTGGTTCAAAGCAAAAGCCGCGGGGAGGATGCTGCGGATGGATCCCTGAGCTCCGTCCTCAGCACCGCAGATCTGACAGCTCTCGGGGCCGGCCTTTGCCTTTCTGATCTCCCCCTCCTCCCCTGCGGATGAGGAACTGGAGCATGAAACTTGGCCGGAGGATTCCGGCGGGGCAGCGAGCAGGCAGCCGCAGCCAGACGACCCAAGGCCGGCACCGCGCCGCCCTGCCCCGGCTAAGGGAACACATGAATGGCTAATCAACTAAATTAACATAATTCCCCGTTCCGAGTCTCAGCATCCCTCCTCGGCAGCCGGGCTGGAACTGATGCGCGTCGTGGCGATTAATATTGATGAGCCAGGAGGATGCTCGGCTCCGGGATGAGCCCGGCTCGCTCAGAAACGCCGGTTCCTCACCCAGTTTCTGCAGCCCGGCCGGCGGGGAGTTAAAGCCCGTGAGGAATTCGGCGAAGCGCGTGCAGCCCTAATCCGCTTTGAGAGAGCGAGCCAGGGGAGCGAAGCAAACCCCAAATTCACGAGCTGGGGGCACCGTTCCCAGGGACCCTTCTGGGGTTAGGGAGCCCCAACGGTGGCCGGGGACAGCAGACCGTGGTGGAATCCTGGTGACCCGGTCCCGGTCCTGCTTCCCCAGCCTGGGCACGGGCGCAGCTGGGGCAGCGCAGCCCAGCGGGGTTTGGTGGTTCCCCCGTGGCCCGGGGCTATCGGGGCAGGAGCGGCGAAGGGGATGGAGGGGACTGCGGCACCCCGACCTCGGTGAGGGGCAAAGGGGACCCTGCAGAGTGTGGGGGAGCCCAGGGCCCAGGTGGGTCCCCAAAACCCTGCTGCCGGCTCTGGGCGTGCGGCTGGGAGGTGGCAGTGCTGGGGCTGAGCCAGCACCCCAAAACTCTGCAGCTGGGTCCGGGAGGGGAGCGGGCAGGTGGCAGTGCTGGGGCTGAGCCAGCACCCCAAAACTCTGCAGCTGGGTCCAGGAGGGGAGCGGGGAGGCGGCAGTGCTGGGGCTGAGCCAGCACCCCAAAACTCTGCAGCTGGGTCCGGGAGGGGAGCGGGCAGGTGGCAGTGCCGCGGAGCGCCCCTGGGGACTCCCCGCTCCGGGCTGGGCATCGCAGGACCCCTAAAGCGTCCACTTTGGGGTAGGGAGCACCCCCAAGACCGGGAGCTCCCCCTCCTTCCGCAGGAACCCCAACCCCGGAGCAGGGACCCCCTACGCCATAGCAGGACCCGTCAGAGCCCGGGGGTGCCGGCACCGAGCTCCGTGCTCTTACCTCGGACTCCTTCCGCTGGCTCCTGAAGAGCTCCCGGCCCTTGGGCTGTGCCTGGGGCTGTGGTTGTGCCTGGGGTTGGGGCTGGGGCTGTGGCTGTCCCGGGCGGGCCCTGCCCGGGCCCGGGGCTCCGCCGCCTCCCGCCGCCTCCATCCCGC
>WEZZ01021117.1:52073-63923 GCA_013400585.1 Chloropsis cyanopogon
CCATCACCTCAAAGCTTCACCACCCTACAACACCACCACCATTCCAAAACCCCATCACCACCCCAAAACCCCATCACCTCAAAGCGTCACCACTCCAAAACCGCCGTCACCTCCAAAGCATCATCACCCCAAAACTCCATCACCACCATCCTAAAACACCACCACCATTCCAAACCCCCATCCCCACCCCAAACCTGACCCCCAGGGTCCCCCAGCCCCGGCGCGGCGCTCACCACGTCGATCTCGGTGTTGGAGTGCCCCATGTTGCAGACGATGCAGCTGTTCTTCATCCTGTCCAGATGTTCCCTGGTCACCACGTTCTTGTTCCCTGCCGCCACCAAGATCCCAAATAACCCCCCTGTCCTGGCCCACCTTTGGGCTTTCCCCCGGCCCGTTTTGGGGTGTGGGTCCCCGTTTCCCGCCCTCCTGGCCCCGGACCTGTGCAGGTGATGACGATGTCCACCTGTCTGATGACCTCATTGAGCTTCACCAGCCGGAACCCGTCCATGCTGAGAGGAGAAACAGGGACAAAGTGACCCCAGGCCACAACTTTAATGTCCTGATGGGCCACTGGGAGTGTCTGGGGTCATCCTGGAGGATCTGGGACGTTTGGGAGGAGAAGTGAGAAGGGATTTTGGGGTTTCCCATGTCCTGTGTCAAGGCCTTCTCATCTGCAAACCTCAATCCTTGACCCTGATGGGTTTTTTAGAGCTGTTCCTCCTGTCAGGAACATCCAGGAGCTGTGGATTCGCTCAGAATCCAGGTTGGGATGGATTTAGAGCATCCTAAAACACCCCGAAGCTGTGTGTGCCCCTCACCAGCCCTGAAATCCTCATTTAGCACCTGCAGAGCCCTCGGAGGTGCCGAGCCCTGCCCTGCCCTGCCCAGCAAGGTGAGCGCAGGGATAACAAGGGCAGGCTGGCTTTTTTTGGGATTTGTTGACAATCCTCCCCAGAGCTCCTTCCTGTGCCTCTCACAAGCTGCAAAAATCATAGTTACTAAAAAAAAAAGTCATTTTTTTCTGCTGCATGTCCCCATTTCCTGAGCTTTTCCCCACTGCAAGCTCCTCCTGAGAGAGGCCACGTGCTGCTGCTGCTGCCTCGTGCAGGGTCAGGGGAGGGATGGCTGGAAATTCCCAGCTGAGGATGGATGAAGGTCACAGAGCAACCCAAAAGTTCATCAGCTCTGCTAATTAGAACTCGTTAGTCCCTCAGCACCACAACAACCTGGTGAGGAGCAGGCTGAGGGTTTGGGGAGGCTCTGGGTGGTTTTGGGGTCCCACACCTTGGCATGCAGAAGGAGAATCCAAACCCAGCTGTGCCTGAGGCTGGATCTCAGGGGGGGCTCAGCCCTTTTTGGGGTGTCCTGGTGCCAGTGAGGGCTCTGTGAGGGGTCACAGGACCCCAAACAGCCCCAGGGTGAGGGGTGGGCACAGCTCTGGCAGAGCCAGGGAGCAGCTCATTCCCAAAATCCCTGCAAGGCACATCCCAAACTCCTGGCTGCTGGGGGATGGGGTAAACTGGGAGATGTTTTGGGACAGAGCCCTTTCCTGGGATGGGATAAACCAGGAGATGTTTTAGGGCAGGGTCCTTTCCTGGGATGGGGTAAACTGGGAGATGTTTTAGGGCAGAGCCCTTGGGATGGGATAAACCAGGAGATGTTTTAGGGCAGAGCCCTTTCCTGGGATGGACAACCCAGGAGCCGCTTTAGGGCAGGCCCCAGGACAGAGCAGTGGCTGCAGGAGCCCCTGACCCTGCTGGCCCCCCCGTGGGCAGGATCAGCCCCTTTCCTGGTTTTCCTGGCCCCCAGTGGGCAGGATCAGCCCCTTTCCTGGTTTTCCTGTCCCCTCCATGGGCAGGATCAGCCCCTTTCCTGGTTTTCCTGGCCCCCAGTGGCAGGATCAGCCCCTTTCCTGGTTTTCCTGGCCCCCAGTGGGCAGGATCAGCCCCTTTCCTGGTTTTCCTGGCCCCCAGTGGCAGGATCAGCCCCTTTCCTGGTTTTCCTTGCCCCAGTGGGCAGGATCAGCCCCTTTTTCCTGGTTTTCCCGGGCCAGGGAGGGTTCCAGCCTCACCAGGCCTGCAGGGCACAGATGGGGTCGATCTCGGTGACGTAGACGATGGAGCCCATGGCCTTCAGGGCAGCACAGCAGCCCTTCCCCACCTGCAAGGACAGGGACAGGGCTCAGGGATCCCCCGCAGCTCCAGGAGACCTCCCAGAGCCCTCCTGGGGGTTTAGACTCCATTGCTGCTGCTGGACTTGAGACTCAGGCCTGGCTTAGGGAGGACAGGCTCTAAAACCCTGCTGGGTTTGGTCCCCCAAACCATCCCAAGGTCTGGAATGCACCTCAGGAGATTCCAGCGGTGCTGGGGGAACATTCAGAGCCTCCTGCAGCCTGTGCTGCACTCAGGGAGCTTCAGGGGTAATTAACCTCGGAGGGTTAATGAGCTTTAACCTCTGCCCAGTGCAGGGAATCCAGGTTAAACAGCCAAATGTGCCCAAAAATGTGATTACAGCAGGAAAAACTGACCCATTCCAGCTGTTTGGACATGAAAAATCCCAGTACAGCACCCACTGCAACTGGTGTGAACTGGTCCTGAGAAAAACTGGGAATATTCCCATGTGGAGAGAAGGGACAAATAGAGATTGACCACACTGGAATGCCCAGAACACCTGCAGAACCTCTGGTTTTAGTAAAATCAGATTAAATACCACACATATTTCTATAATTTTACTATTATATCAAGATCTGGGCATGCCACTATCCAGATAATAAAGAAATTCAGAATATTTAATATATTTTTTTAAAGATTCAGCTTTGGCATCTCTTTAATAATAAAGAAATGAAAAAAACTTTCAGTTTTTGCCAAACTCCTGAGGGTCCTGCAGGTGCAGAGCAAAGAGCTGAGGGTGAAGGAAGCTGTGCTGATTTTACACAGGGAATTCCCAGTGGGAAAAGGGGGAAAATTGGGAAAATGGAGCCCCTTACCTCCCCATAGCCACAAACCACCACCTGCTTCCCTCCAAACATCATGTCTGTTGTCCTCTTCAGGCTGAGGAAAAAGGAAAAAAAAACCCAATTAAAGGTCAGAATTCCAGCCCAGCACTAAGAACTGCTCCAAGGATGGATCCACAGCTGGATCCCTGAAATTCCAGGGAAAGAGAAAACCCAAAAAGCACCTAAAAATTCCTTTTTCCTTTAGGAAGGGTGGGGGTTCTTTTGTTCTCCCAACAAAAGAGGATGGGATTTGGGTTTGGAGCCCTTTTTCTGTTGATTTTTCTTCATTTACCCTTTGTCCTGACACTCCCAAAATATTGAAAACCCTCTCCAAAAATACTTTAATCTGAATTTTTGTTGCCAACCCCAAGTGCCCCCCAAGGAAGAGCCCCAGGAGCAGCAGGGCAGTGGGAACTCCTCGCCAGAATCCCAGAGCTTTTCCCAAATGGAGCTCCCCCTTCCCCTGGTTTCCTTCTGCTCCCTCCTGAGCCTGTCCTACATTCCAGGCTATTTTTAGCTCTGGAGTAAATAGGTTAGCAGTGCAGGGAAGGTGAAATTCCCTCACTTTTCCAGGGGAATTCAGCCAAAACCCCACAGCAGCTGTAAGGCACCTCTGCTCCCCCCTGCCCTGAGCTCATCTTCAATTCCTGGGCCAGGCTCAACCCCAATCCCAATTTACCCCCAAGGGGTTTCCATGGAATCCCAAATTTTTTTAGGTTGGAAAGGACCTAAAACCCCATCCCACCCCATGGCAGGGACACCTCCCACCGTCCCAGGCTGCTCCAGCCCCGGTGTCCAACCTCGGGCATTCCAGGGGTGCAGGGGCAGCCCCAGCTGCTCTGGCAATTCTGTTCCCACATTTCACCCCTCGTTATTGCCATTCCCTGCTCCTTGGAAGGTGCTGCTGCACATCCCAAATTCAGGGACTGCTCATGGATCGTGCCACCAGCGATGTCACAACAAGGACAAAACCTGTCCCAGCCTCGCTTAGCCGTGAGGGAATTGGGGGCTGGAGGGACAAGGACACCCAGTTCCATGAGAAAAAAGGGAATAAAGAGCTGGAGAGAAATAAGGGATAAAGAGGGGCAGGAGAGAGGGCAGGAATGATGAGTTACACAAGGGACAGAGGTGGATCTTATCCAAAGGGGAGAGGGACAGGAGAGGAATCCTGAGGTGGAGCAGAGGTGAGGAAGGATTTTATTCTGACATGCAAATTGAGCTGAGATGATCCAAATGGCAGCAGAGCAGAGCCCTGTGGGAATCCCTCCTGTTCCCTGTGGGAATTCCCAGAATTCATGAATGACCAGGCTGGGAGAGCCCTTCAAGGTCATCTCCAGCCCAGCCCCAGAGCTGAGCCAGCCCCTGGCCCCCAGTGCCACAGCCAGGCTTTGTTAAACACACCAGGGATGGTGACTCCAGCACCTCCCTGGGCAGCCATTCCAGAACTTTCTCTCCTTTCTGTCACAGCTTTTTCCCAACATCCAGCCTGGATTTCCCCTGGCCCAGCCTGAGGCTGTGTGCTCTGGTTCTGTCAGTGCTGCTGCAGGCAGAGCCCAGCCCCAGCTGCCCCCAGCCCCTCTCAGGAGCTGCAGGGAGCGCTGAGGGCACCCCTGGGTCTCCTTTTCTCTAGGCTGAGCCCCCCCAGCTCCCTCAGCCCCCCCATTCCCCGTGGGGACCCCACGCACCCGTCCAGGATGGACTCCCTGCAGCAGTACAGGTTGTCAAACTTCTGCTTGGTGACCGAGTCGTTGACGTTCATGGCTGGCACGCAGAGCTTCCCCGCCTTGGAGAGCTGGTACAGCCTGGCAGGGCAGGGAACAGGGATTATCCCTGGGAATTCAGCCCTGCACTCGGGGGTGTGGGATGGAAAGGGCCCTAAAGATCATCCTGGCCATGGCAGGGACACTGGACACTGCTCCAATGTCCAGCCTGGCCTGGGACATTCCAGGGGTGCAGGGGCAGCCCCAGCTGCTCTGGCAATTCCAGCCCCGCCAGGAATTCCCAATTCCCAAGATCCCATCCATGGCTGCCCTCTGGCACTGGGAGCCATTCCCTGGGTCCTGTCCCTGCAGGCCTTGTCCCCAGTCCCTCTGCAGCTCTCCTGGAGCCCCTTCAGGCCCTGGAATGTTCTGGAAGCTCTCCCTGGATCCTTCTCCTCTATCACATCCCCCTGCTCTCAGCTCTGGGCACAGACTGGACTCCCCACAGCGGGAAAATCACTAAAAATGAATTTAAACCCCTCATTGTGGCTACCAAGAGTCTGAAAATCCTGTCCCTGCTCCAGCCCGTGGGAAGGAGAACCTGCCTTTGGAAATCTCTCCTTCCCACACTGAGATTTCAGATCCTAAAAATATCACCAGGCCTTCTCCTGACCCCCCTGGCGCAGACCTGGAGCCACTTCCCTGTTTCAAACCTTTCATTTCCCTGTTCCAGGAGCTGCCTGAACCTCTGACCCAGCTCAGAGCCTCAGCCAAGCCTTTCCCCCTGCAGAGCACAGCAAGGAGTGCTGCTCCCCTCAGTTCCCCATTTCCTGGCACCTGTGACGGGATGGATTCCATGGAAAAGCTCCTCTGACACCTCCCAGCCCCCAGAGCTGCCCCCACCCCAGCTCTGCTCCTGCAGGCACTGAGGGATTTCTGAGCTTCTCCCTTCCCCAACAAACAGCTCAGTTCCTCTTCCCAAATCTCACTTCTTCCCACGGATTTAGGGCAGGGCTGTGCCTTGGCTTCCCTCAGCCCCTCCTGCTCCATCTCCAGAGCAGGTGAGAGCCTCTCCTCCCACCACTGCAGGGGCTCAGAGCAGCTCCAGGTGTCCTGCCCAGGGTTTAAAGCACTTCCATGGGAAGCCAGGCCCAGGCTGAGGGGACAGCAGAGCCCAGGAGCTCCAGGTTTAACTGGAGCTGAGCTCTGGGGACTGAGGTTTGTCCCAGACTTCTCCAGCCCGTCCCGGTACCTGTGGACCCCGGTGACGCTCTCCTCCACGATGCCCTTGATCTTCTTGAACATGTTGGGATATTTCTTGTAGATCCAGTGGGTGAGATCTCCCCCATCATCCAGGATCTGGAATAAAAAACAGCCTCAGAGTCACCTGGGGCCTGCAGGGAGCCACGGAGCCACTGCTGGGGCAGAAATGTTGGAGGTGAGCGAGGAGAGGAGAACTCTGGAGAAGTTCCTTGGGAAGGGCAGACAGGAGAACAACTCAGGGCCAGGAACCTCAGAATTGCAGGGAAAAGAGGTGTCCAAGAGCCTGGCCAGTCTCATGTGTATGGAAACACCTGGAATGGCAGCCAGGGAAGGTGCAGGGCTCAGAGGGATCCCCTGAAGAAGAAAAGGTACAAGCAAAGGAAAAAACCCAAATGTGGATTTTGCCAAGCCTGGGCAAGGTGGGAAGTGTGAGAACCCTGCTGGATTCCAGAGAAAACAGGGAGCAGATGTCACCCAGGGCAGGGGGAGTGTCCAGGGCTGCACAGGGGGAGAGCAGAATGGCCACCATCAGCCTCAGAGTCACCATCATCACCACCATCATCATCATCACCACCACCACCACCATCACCACCACCACCACCACCAGCCTCAGAGTCACCATCACNATCATCACCACTATCATCATCATCACCACCACCACCATCACCAGCCTCAGAGTCACCACCATCACCACCATCATCACAACCATCATCACCACCACCATCACCACCATCATCACCACCACCACCATCCTTGCACATTCCACACACTGATG
The DNA here is from genome assembly GCA_013400585.1 of Chloropsis cyanopogon. Taxonomy (NCBI): domain Eukaryota; kingdom Metazoa; phylum Chordata; class Aves; order Passeriformes; family Irenidae; genus Chloropsis; species Chloropsis cyanopogon. Next base: position 58,807 of record WEZZ01021117.1, read on the forward strand.
TCAAAGACTTCTCACTGCATCATCATCATCATCCTCATCCCACTCTTTGCACATTCCCTACAATGAAGTCAAAGACTTCTCACTGCATCCTCCTCCTCTTTCCCTATTCCATACACTGAGGCCAAAGACTTCTCACTTCATCATCATCATCATCATCATCATCATCTTCACCCTCTTCTTTGCATGTTCCCTACTCCACCACAAGGAATTCTGACTGCATCATCATCCTCAGCCTCATCCTGGCATATTCCATACACTGATGTCAAAGACTTCTCACTCATCCATGTCCTCCTTCTCCTCATCCTCAAAGATTTCTCACTTCATCATCTTCATCATCATCACCACTATCCCATGGCCAGAGCCCGCTCGGCATCGATCCCTCCCACGGGACGCCGGGGAGGGTTCAGGGATTCCCTGCACCCACAGCTCTGTGCTGAGCCCAGGAAAGGGGCCCTGCCCCAAAGCATCTCCCAGACCATCCCCACCCCACAGCAGCCAGGAGTTTAGGGACGTGGCTTGCAGGGATTTGGGGAATTTTGGGTGTCCCAAACTCCCAGCCCTGGGTGGAGGCATCTCCGTGTGTTTGGAGCTCGGTGGGACCCTCTGGAGCCTTCCCAGGGAGAGGGAACCCCCCCCTCCTGGCACAGAGGTGACATTCCCAGCTCTGCAGGTGGCTTTGGGAGCCACCACGCTGCCATCACGGCCACAGAGCTCCTTGGGAACACCAAATTCTGCTCCCACCTTCTCTGGAATCTCGGAATTGCCGGAATTTCCGCGGCAGGGAGCAGCTGCCCCTCCAGAACACCTGGAAGCACAGGGTGCCCTGCCAGGGGACTCCAGGGAATCCATTCCCAGCTCTGTGTCACATCCACGGGCTGGGAAGGGTTAAATGGAACTGGGAGCTCTCCTGGGCCGGCCAGGGAGGAATTTGGAATTCAGAATTGGGAATTCCCTGGCTCCCAGGACATCCCTGTTTAATGGAGCTCTAAATCCCCTTCCAGGAGAGGATCCAGCCCCTGGCAGGTTCCCCTTTCCTGGGAGAGCAGGGGATGGAACCCCACAGAGGAGATCCTGGGGGTCACCTTGGTGTGGCACCTCTGGAAATCCAACAGCCCATCCCACATTCCTGCAGTTTTCCCAGATTTTTGCAGGTTTGGCCTCGTTCCTACTCTTCCAGGCAGGTTGGTTTTGGGGTTTTTTTTGGAAAAAACCACTTTATTTGAGATGGAAATAATTTTTCCTGGAGAAAAGCAGCTTTGGAAGGTACCTGGAGCTTCTCTCCAGGTCATCAACTCCCTCCCTGCCTCAGCCCTTCCAGCCAATGTTTTCTCCAGCAGAAAATCCCTGGAGAGGCTCTTCCATGAAGGAAACCTCACAGATTCTGTGTTTTTTAGTAAAAAAACCTTTTCTAAACCATTCCTGTCCAGAAGGAGCCTTCCCCTGAAGGTCAGAATTCCCAGAACCCTCCCATGAAGGATTCCCAGAATGGAATGGCCACGAACTGGCCCCATTTCCAAGGAACAGGAACAATTATGGGGAAAATGAGGGTGGCACAGAATTCCAAGAGCATTCCTGGATCCCTGGAATGCCCAAGGCCAGGCTTGGAGCAGCCTGGGACAGTGGGAGGTGTTCCTGTGGAATGGGATGGGATTGAAGATCCCTCCCAACCCAAACCATTCCATAATTCCATGATTTCAGATCCTTCTCACACCCTGTTCCACACCCAATCCTATTTTTTAATCTCTACAAGCACAGATCTCGAAAATCCAGCAAAAATCACCAGGATCCTGGTGCTCCCTCCATCATTTCCGAGCTCCAGGAGCAGGGCTGAGAACAGTCCCAAAATGAAGAGATCCTGGGAAAGCAAAATCTGCATTTTCTGGGACGCTGACTTGTTCCAAAAATGACATTTTGGATGGGAAATAATTCCTCAAAGAGCAGAACAAAGCTGCTCTCAGGCCTAGACTCAGTCTGATACCTCGGGGGTGGATTTTTGTGACATTCCTGGTTCTTTTTAGAGGTGACAGCGACTGGGAAGGACAAAAATCCCACCTCAAACGAGGCAATATTGGCAAAAACCCAACTCGGATCCACATTTCCACCTTTGATCATTTCTCTTATTAGATCAGGAGCTCCAGGGCTCAAAATCCTTGGGGAAATGTGATGAAAACAGCAATTCTGACAGCTGAAAAGGATTCTGCTCACCCAATTCTGGATTCTCTGTTTTGCCTGGAAACAAAACAAGATAAAAAGGAACTTGGGGTACCTGAGGTTGGTGTGGTTTAAAGTGTGGAAATCACAGAAAAATCTGTGATTTGTTCCCAAAAATCACCTCAGCCAAAGGTGAGAATTTAAGGGTGAAAAAGATGAAAAACTCTTCTTAAAAAAATTCTGATTTGGAGCCAGTTTTAGCAGTTTAAACTGCAGCGAGATGCTCCGAAATCAAACAAAACACCCCAAAAAAACAGCATTAACGCAGCTTATTTTGGAAGGGGTGAAACAAAACCTTGCTTGGTGAGATCCAGGTGATTTTAGCTGCCCCTCCCTCCTCCTCCTGTGCAGGTGGGAGATGTTTTCCAGGTGGGAGATGTTTCCCAGGTGTTTCCCACTCACCATGTTGGGCTGCCAGCCCTCGACGTTGACGCAGCGGTCGATGCACCACCAGAAATCGTCCTCGGATTCGCCCTTCCAGGCAAACACAGGGAACCCTGGCAGGGAGGGAGAGGGTGTCAATGCAGGGAAATCCCGTGGGAATCAGCTCGTGGACACTGAGTTATTAATTACTGTGTTCATTTATTTGAGCATTTTCAATTATTACGCAGCTGCAGCCAGCAAGAACCACGGTGGGTTTGGCTTCTTCTGGGTGTCCCAGAGGTTGTGGTCAAATCTGTGGCTTCAGCCAGGTGAATTCCCTGACTGCAACCAGGTAAAACCCTTGGGCTCATCCAGGTAAAAACCTTGAATTTACCAAGGGAAATCTCCTGACTTTGCCAAGTTAAATCTCTGACTGTATCCATGTAAAGCCCTTGGCCTTGTCCAGGTAAAACCCTTGGCATTACCCTGGTAAAACCCTTGAATTTACCAAGGTAAAACCCCTGACTTTGCCAAGTTAAATCCTTGACTGTATGTAGGTAAAATCCCTGGCCTTCTCCAGGTATAACCCCTGGACTTATCCAGGTAAAACCCTTGAATTTACCAAGGGAAATCTCCTGATTTTGCCAAGGTAAATCTCTGACTGTATCCATGTAAAGCCCTTGGCCTTGTCCAGGTAAAACCCTTGAATTTACCAAGGGAAATCTCCTGATTTTGCCAAGGTAAATCTCTGACTGTATCCATGTAAAGCCCTTGGCCTTGTCCAGGTAAAACCCTTGAATTTACCAAGGGAAATCTCCTGATTTTGCCAAGGTAAATCTCTGACTGTATCCATGTAAAGCCCTTGGCCTTGTCCAGGTAAAACCCTTGGCTTTACCTAGGAAAAATCCTTGGCTTTACCTCGGAAATGTCCTTGGTCTTATCCAGGTAAAACCCTTGGCATTACCCAGGTAAAATCCCTGGTTTTATCCAGGTCAAATTCTTGGATTACCCAGGTAAAACCCTTGGCATTACCCTGGTAAAATCCTTGGCCTCACTCAGGTAAAATCCCTGGACTTATCCAGGTAAAACCCTTGGCTTTACCTAGGAAAAATCCTTGGCTTTACCTAGGAAAAATCCTTGGACTTACCTAGGAAAAATCCTTGGACTTACCTAAGAAAAATCCTTGGCTTTACCTAAGAAAAATCTTGGACTTACCTAAGAAAAATCCTTGGCTTTACCTAAGAAAAATCCTTGGTCTTATCCAGGTAAAATCCCTGGTTTTATCCAGGTAAAAACCTTGGCATTATCCAGGTAAAACCCTTGGCATTACCCTGGTAAAATCCTTGGCCTCACTCAGGTAAAATCCCTGGACTTATCCAGGTAAAACCCTTGGCTTTACCTAGGAAAAATCCTTGGCTTTACCTAGGAAAAATCCTTGGACTTACCTAGGAAAAATCCTTGGACTTACCTAAGAAAAATCCTTGGCTTTACCTAAGAAAAATCCTTGGTCTTATCCAGGTAAAATCCCTGGTTTTATCTAGGTCAAATCCTTGGCATTATCCAGGTAAAACCCCTGGACTTATCCAGGTAAAATCCTTGACCTCACTCAGGTAAAACCCCTAGACTTATCCAGAAAAAAATCCTTGGCCTTTCCCAGATAAAAACCTGTGGCCTCACCCAGACAAACTCCTAGTTTTAGGGCAAACCTCTGGATTTAACCAGGTAAAACCCCTGGACACACCCAGGATTTCCCAGGTAACCCCCACACGCTCAGTTTCTGCTTTGTGAATTAAATTCTCTCTTAAGTTATGTCCCAAATTATAGAATGTAAACCCAATTTAGCTTCATTTCTCCGAGCAAAACAACTTCCAGCTTCAGCTCTTTAAATGAGATTTTTACCAAGGATTTTACTTGGGTGAGACCAAAGAGTTTACTTGGGTAAGTCCAGGGGCTTTACTTGGAAAAGGGCAGGGATTTTACCTGGATAAGTAGGAAAAAAAAAACATTCCAAGAGTTCCAGAGCTTTGGAAAGGGGTGATTTTGTGCTGTAGGTTTATTCTGAACTGAAGAGAATGCAGGGAAAAACAACTCCAAGGGGTGATAAATGAGCTAAAAACTATGGGGCAGCAAAAATTCCTTATAAAATGCGGGAGGAATTCCCCACAAAATGCAGGAGGAAATACATGTAAGATGCAGAAGGAATTCCCTACAAAATCCTGGAACAATTCCCTATAAAGCCCAGGAGAAAGACCCTATGAACCCCAGGAACAATGTCCTATAAAACCCAGGGGCAAATTGCCCGTAAAACCCAGGGGGAAATTCCCTAGAAAATCCAGGAATTCTCTTTAAAATCCAGAAGGAATTCCCTACAAACCCCGGGAATAGTTCCCCACAAACCCCGGGAATAGTTCCCTACAAAACCCGGGAACAACTCTCTATAAAATCCTGGAGGAGTTCCCTATAAACCCCAGGAATAATTCCCCACAAACCCCGGGAACAGTTCCCTACAAACCCCAGGAATAATTCCCCACAAACCCCGGGAA
>WEZZ01021118.1:7537-20938 GCA_013400585.1 Chloropsis cyanopogon
GAGAGAGGGGGCCACGCCTCGTGTAAGGGTTTTTATACAGGGGTCTGGAGGCGTGGTTAGCACAGGAAGATAGACGAGAGGGGGACCGACCACAATAGCACAATAATTATACAATAAGAATTCACTGCTACATCATGACATTAAGAATTTTTGCATCAATTGCTCATTCAGGATTGCCTTTCCAAAGAGATGCTGTTCTAAAGTTCTGTGTCTCACAACTTATGAAATGTGAAAAACCATAGTTAGGAAAACTTAATGGAAGAGAATCACTTAGAATCAAAGAATGTGCTGAGTTGGAAGAGACCCATCAGGATCATTGAGTCCAACTCATTGTGCTGTGCGGGACACCCCAAGAGTCACACCATCTGCCTGAGAGCATTTTCCAAACGCTTCTTGAGCTCTGTCAGGCTGTGACAGCACCGCTGTGACCACTTCCCTGAGGAGCCTGTTCCAGTGCCCAACCACCCTATGGGTGACAAACCTGTTCCTGATGTCTAATCTAAATCTCCTTTGACTCACAGTCACGTTGTTTCGTCATGTCCCATCACTGGTTACAAGAGAGGAGAGATCAGTGCATGTACCTCTGCTTCTCCTTGTGAGGATGTTGAACACATCCCTGTCCGAAAAAGAATTAAAAAAATAACTCCTTACCAAATACTTAAGACACTGATTGCTGCAATAAACAAGCTTGTGAAATGTTATAGTTGTCTTGATTTTGCAAGGGAAATAAAATACATAGTATAATTATGACTAGAGCTAAATTTCCCACAACTATGAAAAGGCTATTTATTTGTTTTAATCTCCTAAATAATAATAATGTAGCTATTTGTTTGCTTCTTGTTGGAAAGAAGATTGAATTACAGAAGTGAAAAGCATATTGTGAGAGGCTTTTAAGCTTATTTAGAATATTCTTTCTTAACTGAAAAACAAAACCAAAAGGACTTAATAGAGCATTTCTCACCTCTTTCCCACAAGATAAAAGACCTTAAGGACTTTGCGTTGGTATTTTCCATTAAGATGACAATCGATATAATTTGCTTGTTTATCAAGACACAAAGCAAGACAGAAGATTGCTATTTCCTGTAGCACACAAGAGCATCAGTAAGATTGTGATAATTGCTACGAGATAAAGTGAGACTAGTGGATTGTGTAAATTGGATGGATTAATTTAAACTACTTAGGAATGACAGGTTTGCTGATTATTTGGATTGTTCCTTAATTTCTTTATGTCTGTTGTGCCTTCATGTAAAGTCTGTCATGCTGGTGTGCATTTTTACCTCCTTGCTACTGCCTTGGTAGGTTTTTCAGTGTACTTGCTTTATTATAATACAGTTTTACAGCTATGTCATAGATTAATATACCTAATCATTAGCACACAGCCTTGGACAGGAGGTTGTCTTTGTTATCATACTACAAATTTGATTACAGAATGGCATTATGTGTAAGGCTTTCAACAAAAAAGAATATAGAGATCAATGATGAAATGTAATGCAACCATAATTATCATCATCATCATAATCTGTGTGGACTTTATAATACTTCACAGTATGAAGACTTTTCAGAAATTATAAGGCAAAAATTATCTGTCTTTATAGAACACTAAATAAAGGAGAGACTTCAAGATACCCTTTTGTCAGGTTCCTGACTAGGTAAAAAACACAACCGCCTATGTGTAATTTGTTTAGGATTTAATTTCAAGATGAAATGAAAATTTACCAGTTTTATCAGAAAAAAATATACATAGATATATACATGGTTATAGTAAAAAACCCTGAACTGACAGATGAGTGTGAGCTACTGGACTGCTGCCCCCAGTCTGCAATGCATGTCCACAGTACTGTGCCAGCATGTCTTTTCATGACACTGGAGTTATCCAGATATGAAGAAATACATTCATCTGGGTTTATGTTTTGAACATACTATTTGTTTGAGACTAATGTTTTCGTACTATGTGATCTAGATTGTTTGTATGAGAAGCTTTTGAACAGCACTTGCACCTAAAAAAAATGGCTTAAGTGACAAAATACTTTCCTGGTGATGTGTGCAATATCTATCAGAACAGAACTCATCAACTTTCAGTTGATATATATCATGTCAAATAACAGTTTGACATGCAGGATATTTGCACAGAATGAAGATTTCTGACAAGTTTTATAGTTTTGCAAAAGCAGCAGTCACCCAGAAGCATTTAGGGCCAAATTCACAGATGAAAGTTTCCAATTGCATGTAACATGTTAGACTCATAGAAAAGTTGGGGTTGAAGGAACTTTTAAAGATTTTGGTAAGGATACCTCCTGATGTGTCATGGAGGCATAGTGTGAATTTCCAGACTCTATTAAGGCTCCTGAGGGTAACACATACTAACTTGCAAGGCAAAACTGTTCCTTTTGAGAAATGTCACAATTTCTCTTCAATCCAGGAGAGCTCCATAGCAACACTTTAACTTTATGTATACAGGTATGCATGCATATGCACAATCATTTTGGTGGGATTCCTTCCTTTCTTTTGAAGCTCTTTGGACACATGTTCCTTATACATCAGAACCTGGTAAATTTATTTTTTGTTGTTTATGTGCTTTTATGTGGAAATATTATTAAACAGTTTGACTCATATCTGCAGGTATTTTGACTGTATTTTTTTTTCTTTCTCCACTGTAAGAATAACAATAGGGAGGGATGAGAGCTGGTTCAGCTTTGTTTAGGTTTTCCTACATTTAATCTCCTTTTTATTTGGAAAAAAAAAAGAAAACAATGTGTCTGTGGTCTGAAATAAATAGGACTAGATTCTATTGTGTTATCCCTCTTTTAGCTTCTTCATATATTGTTTCATTCACCACAGTTATGGAAACTGTATCATTATAATATGCTGCCATTTCAAAGTGTTGGTATATTGGGAAATAGAGGTGGAAAAATCAATGTTGCATGCTGATTTGAAATAAAGTAAAAGAACCTTTTATTTTTAACAGAAAAAAAAATTATTTTGTTTGCCACAACTTGCCAAAGGCAAAGTATTGTTATTATCAGTAACCATGAGTTGAGATGACACATTAAGAGCTTTGACATTGTAGTGTAATTGTGTATGACTTTTTATTGATAAAGATTTTTCCTCTTTGCTCTATGCCCATTTTTTTTCCTCTAGCTTATTCTGTTGACCTAATATTGCATAAGTCTCACCACTCAAGAAACTGATTTTGTCACTGCAGCCTCACATGGTTGTTATGGAAAGCACAGTTCTAAACTTACTGATTTTTTATTATTAGTGTTACATCACATCCAAGACCATTGGAGTTTTGCAATAGCTTTTAGTATAAAGGGAAGTAAGTAGGAAATAAGATATACCTGGTTGGGGGTTTTTCTTGGTAGTGATGGAGTTTTTTGTTGGTATTTTTGTTTTAAATAATGGCACTCATTACAATACCTCATTAGCAGTCTGTGTTCTCACCTGGCACAGTATGTTCTCTCCTGGAGCAATTGAAAATGAAAGCTGGAACTACTAAAGTAGCTGGTAGAAAGCAGAGTTAGAAGGTATGATTTCTTAGAGGGTGGAGAGAAACCTAAAAATTTTGTGCTGAAAGAAATCTGAGAAGAACATCTAATCCATTTCCCTGCTCTGAAGCAGTAAAAATATACCTAAAAGTTGAATGGGAAGACGTTCTCAGTGTAATTTATTGCAATTCTTTATTTTCTAAAGTTAAAATATCTTTTTCCATATAATCTGATTTCTATTGCTCTTATGTCTAAGCTTATGTGATCTCATTGGTGATTACTGGTGCAACAACACTTCTACTCTCTCTACTTTGTAGCAAATTAATTTGAAGACTGTTCTGCCTTCTCTTTCTCACCGGATCTTTTTCCAAAACTGCTTATGATTGTATCCCCTCTGCTTTCTCCCAGATATAATGTATTTATTCTTATTGAAATGTAATGAATGCTTCAAACTGGACACAGACACATACTGAGAACTTGTGTTTCATGAGTAAAGTGAAAGAATTATTTCCTATGTGTATCAATAGAGAAAGTCAATAGCAGACACTGTTCTGCAAAATCATTCCATTATAATAATTGTTGTCATTTAGCAGTAATTTCTTATCCCTATTCTACATTTACACATTTACTTTTCAACTTCCCCTGTTCCCAAGGTCTTGATTTTATACAGTTTATGGTGTTGCTTGCTTCTGTTCTGGCCATCCTTGCCCCAGTAGTGCAAAGCAGCATGAAGAACTGAATCAGACAAGATTTGACTTTGGGATGACATCCCTCTCCACCAGAATCCCGACTCCTTCCTACAATTGTCCTTTGTTATTCTGTTTCAATAGAAAAATGCAATGGCAATGTAACAAAGAGCTAACACTTTGTGAAAAATCACTCTGAAGCAATTTTCCACAGATTTTTTTTGGTCTGCTTTGGTCACTTTTATAACAAATGTGGCCGGGCATTATTATTACTATTTATCACTACAAATTTTCATTTAAGGATTTCCCCAACTGGGGAGCATTTTAGCTGGTATTGGAATCAGTGGTTAGTCCCTATGAAAACTATCTATAATGAAATACAATCATGTCTGACTATTTCCTCAGAATAAATGGGAACTAGTGTTTCAAAATTACCTTTGTGTCATAGAAAAGATACCAGTCTCTGAAGCATTGCTACCAAAAATATCTTAATTTCAAGTAATTGTGGTAAAATTCTAATTAGAGTTTGGAGAAGGGGGCTAAGAACATGTCCAGACACCAGTATTTAGTGGTGGTAAAAAATGCTAAAAGAAGGCTCTGAAAGTAGAGGTAATGCCGCAGACTTTTTGGTGTGTGTGATGGGTGGGTTGTTTTTGTTTTGTTTTGGTTTGGTTTTTGTTTGTTTGTTTGTTTGTTTGTTTTTGAGGGGGGGTTTATAGAATGGAAATATTTTACTGAAGTCTGTTATAAAGATGGAGAATATATAGCATCACAAATGCCCATGAAAGAAATGTACTGGAGTAGGCATTGCCACCTATTGACTAAAGTGTAGAACAGCAAGAAAGGCAATTTCAACCAGAAAAAAAACCGGTAGTAGGCAGTAGCAAGATATATAGATATGTAGCTTTAGATTCACAGAATATTCTGAATTGGAAGGGAACCACAAGGATCATCAATTCCAACTCTTAAGCAAATGGCCTGTATGGGATTAGACTCCGGAACCTTAGTGGAATTAGCACCGTGCTCTAACCAACTGAGCTACACAAAGGATGTGTATTGTAAAGTGTTGTTTGCTGTTTATCCATGAGTTTAAGAGGAATACAGCCCAAATTTTGAGGCTGGCCAAGAGTGGGGACGTTATTTATTGGTGTTATTTTTTCACTGTTTCATCTATTAGATTTTCTTACTTGTAGACCAGATATACCAGAGGATTGCTTCTAAGATTATGGAAGCTATTGACTCTAGGCTGTTTGATCCAAATTGTTAAAGGTCAGCAGAACAGTGATGGACAGTACTTGGTTATGACCTGATGACAGCCTAGCAAACTGTACTGAATGTCTTGTTAATGTCTTTGTAGCAGGCAGGTATTAAGGTCCTAAGAGTTCAGAATTACATTGTTTGATACATCAGCCAAAAAAAAAACACGGAGTAATGAATTTGTGGACTGAAGCAAAATGATTTTATATCTTGGATTCTCTTTTGAATCCTAGATTTTAGATGGTGATAGTTCCCTACTGTTTAAAAAAACAATTAATCATCAAAAAACCTCAAAAACCAGAAAACAAACAATTGACAGAAAAAATATTTCTGTGATATTTTTATGCTGTAGATGTGGAGTTGTGATAAATCAGAGAATGATTATTTCTTTATTTATTGTACACCGCTTCTTTTTAACTATAAAGTGATAAGAAATTTCATTGTTTCCTTACATTTGTGTCTTTACTCATTGCTGCTAAAAAGAGATAACATTTTTATCCAATCAGCATTTGTTGTAGAAACTACTGAAATTATTTTAGTTTGAATGCCCCTGTTCTAGTTTAAAGTATAATATTTTATGGTGGTAAAACAAGAAGCTGTGGACTAAAATAATTCTGGAGCTTATAAGCAGTTGTAAGTCCTTGACACTGGAGACAACAGACTTTCCTGAGTTTATTTAGTTTATGTGAAAGGATTTTGAGGTGGGGGGCTACAGGGATGGCTCCTGTGGGAAGACACCATAAGCTTCCCCCATATCTAATAGAGAATTACCCTGGATCAGGTTTTCTGATGGGACTTGTGAACCCGCAGGGGACCCATGCTGAAGGACTGCACCCTGGGGAAAGGCCTGGAGCAGTTTCTGAAGAGCTGCAGCCCATGAGGAGGGACTTATGTTGGAAAGGCTAGGGGAGGACTGTCTCCCCTGAGGAACCCCACACTGGGATAGGGGAAGACCATGGAGAGTCCTCCTACTGAGGAGAAAAGAGTGCCACAATTCCCATTTCCCGTCCCTCCTGCGCCGCTGGAGGGGATAAGGCAGAGAATTCAGGAGAGAAGTAGATCCCAGGAAGAATTGGTTTTATTCTTCATTGTCCTATGCTGATTTGATTAGCAATAAATCAAATTATTTTCCCTGAATCAAGTCTGATTTGACCGTGACAGTAACTGGTGACTGATCTCTCACTGTCCTTATCACACTCCATTAACCTTTTGTTACATGTTCTCCCCCCTATCCAGCTGAGGGGCAGGGTGATTTGGCAGCTTTGGTTGACACCATCTGTCCAGCCGGGGTGAACCTACCACAATTATCTTATTAAAATCAGTGCAGGGGAAATGGGAAGAGGTGTCTTTTTCGTATGTGATAGGTCTGAGTTAGGTGGATTCCTTCCTGCAGAAATTCTATGGCCCATATAAGATGAAAAGGTAATTTACTGACTAGAAACCAAACTCTGCTTATTTTTCACCTACCACAATGTTGAAGGTGAAACACAGCCTAAAGAAGCACAAGGCAAGTGGAGAATTTCAATAGACATGGAAAGAGAAAGAGCAGTTGCTAAAAACATGCATTAAATAGAGGTTGCCTTCAGAAAATATGCATTCTAAATGAATTTTGTAATAATATGAAAATTTATTCCTTTGCCTCATAGAAATCTTTCTACAAAAATGTTTTTCAAAATACAAAATCTATTTTTTTCTCTCAAATATGTACAAAGCTTCTTAAAGGCTTGAAAATCTGAATTCTTTTTGTTTTCAAACAATCAAAAAGAACTTTCCTGTATTATTCTTAGTCACAAATTTGTTGAATCTTGGAAGGGACCTATCTTTCTTGGTTTAAATTTATGCCAAATATTGGCTATCATCCTGACTGCCTACCATACCTTCTTTTACCAGTGCTGTATGCTTAGGAATGTGGAAATCACTTCCATTTTGTAAGAAAGAAGAAAAGTAAAAGTATATGTAAGCACTGCAGGTAAAGGCTTGCTGACATTTAAGGTTTTTTCTTACAAAAGTCATGTCATCTAAGACCTTAGAGAAGAAATGCCTAAATGTCAATATATTTAAAGGTAAAAGTACTCACTACAAAGAGCCTGGTCAAATATGAAGTAGCCAAACCCACTTCATTCAAGACAGAGAGGACAAAAGCCTTTTTAATAAATGTTTACTTCTCGTAGTAATTCTGTGGGTTTTTGTTTATTTTTAAAGTTAGACCTAAATGTACCATATGGTTGGACACTGCTAACAAAAACAATAGAAAAGCTTTCAACCAATATATTCACAATCAAAATGAAAGTGTATATTAAATTGCTAAAGCATCATAATACATCATTTCTTCACAAGATTCCTCAGACTTAGCTGTGCCCTTAATAATAAAGTATTGCTTTCTAAATATATCCTCAAGGAGCTGTTGATGTCATTGCAAAGCCTCTCTCAATGATTTTTGAGCAGTTTTTGGAATCCAGAGAGGTCCCAGCTGACTGGAAGCTGGTCAATGTTGTCCTGATTTTCAAGAAGAGCAAGAAGGAGGACCCCAAAAACTACAGACCAGTCAGTCTCACTTCAGTGCCCACTGAAATCATGGAAAAGGTTATTCTGGGAGGTATTGAAAAACACTTGGAGGACAACTCAGTCACTGGTCACAACAAACATGGTTTCATGAGAGCAAAGTCCTGCTTGTCAAACCTGGTATCTTTCTACTTCAGGATAGCCCACCTAGTTGATCTAGGGAAGCCAGTTGATGAAACCTTTTTAGATTTAAATAAAGCTTTTGATACTGTCTCTCACAGGATAACCTTCTGGATAAAATGTCCAGCACACAGCTCTAAAGTGATTAAGTGATTAAGTGGTGTGTGAGCAACTGGCTCATGGGTCAGGCACAAAGGATTATAGTGAGTGGGGTGACATGAGACTGGTGACCTGTCACTAGTGGGGTTCCAGAGGGTTCTATCCTCTGGTCTGTGTTCTTTAACATCTTCATTAAAGACTTAGATGCAGGACTTGAGGGACTACTATGCAAGTTTGCTGATTAAACTTAATTGGGAGAATCTGTTAACTCCCCCAGGGCGGAGAGGCCCTACAGAGAGACCTCAACATGGTGGGGAGATGGGCAATCACCAACAGTATGAAGTTTAACAAAGACAAGTGCTGGATTCTGCACCTGGGACAGGGCAGCCCTGGGGGGATGGACAGACTGGAGAATGAGAGGCTGGAGAGCAGCGCTATGGAAGGGGACCTGGGGGGCCAGGTCAATGGCAAGTTGAACATGAGTCAGTAGTGCCCTGGCAGCCACGAAGGCCAACCCTGTCCTGGGGGCATCAGGCACAGCATGGCCAGCTGGGCAAGGGAGGGGATTGTCCCGCTCTGCTCTGAGCTGGGGTGGCCTCACCTTTAATTTTGTGGGCAGTTCTGGGCACTGCAACGTAAGAAAGACATTAAGCTATTTGAAACAGTACAGAGGAGGGCAACGAAGACAGTGAAGGTTCTAGAGGGGAAGCCAGATGAGGAATGGCTAAGGACACTTTGTTCTGTTTAGCCTGGAGAAGAGGAGACCTCATTGCAGTCTGCAACATCCTCACAGGGAGGGCAGGGCAGGTACCAATCTCTTCCACCTTGTGACCATTGACAGGACTAGAAAAAAAGGCATAAAGCTGAGGGAAGGGAAGTTTAGGTTAGATACCAGTAAAAGGTTCTTCATCTTTAGATGAAGGATGGTTGAGCACTGGAACAGGCTCCCCAGGGAAATCATATAAGCACCAAGCCTGTCTGAGTTCAAGAAATGTTAGGACAGTGATCTCAGGCCCATGGTGTGACTCTTGCTAATGCTGCTGTGGATGGCCAGGAGTTGGACTCAGTGATCTTAATGGGTCTCTTTCAACTCAGCAAATTCTATGATTCTGATTCTATGATGTAAGTGCTATAAGACTAGTAGTTTTTAAGGAAAATATGAAGAAAAAGAAAAAAAAAAAAAGTCATGTCTCGTGGCAATCTTATTTAATGTTTTGCTTCTAACTGATTTTATTTTTAAGGGGATATTATCTAAAGACATTTTTCCAGGTATAGATCAGAATTTTTGCACCATTTTGCGTCATAAGCTCTTTCACTGCTTCTGGTTTTACCATGTCCTTTCCTTAGTTTCTGGTCAAAAGACATATAAGGGAAGTGGGTTTGGTTTTTTTTGGTTTTTTGTTTTGTTTTGGTTTTGGTTTTGGGTTTTTTTTGGGTTTTTTGGGTTTTTTTTTTGCATTAACCCTATATTTCTCCTAGGTGGAGAATAGCCTTGAAAAGGGATGTCTTTTTTTCCCAATGCATTAGAGATGACAGTATCATAGAGATGACAGTATCAGGAGTCTCTAAAAACCTCATGTGGAGAACCATGTGGATGGCATTTACAGTTCTAGTATGTTATTGGACTGCCAGCTGCTCTTCGTGCCTTTCTTGCTGGCATGTTGTTTTACTCTCAGCAGGAGAGGACTTGAAGCAAGAAGCAAAGAAGTGTTTCAACCGTGGTTTTTGAATTCATTCTAATTGGGTTTTTTGTTCCTCAATTTAAATTTTTTACTAGCTCACTTCTGGCTCAGCATTCAAGTGGCAACTGTCTTCTGACTCTTTTCGTCCTGCTGGTATTATACTCTTTTTTTAATACCTTCTATCAAGTTAGGTTCAATAAGAAGGCCTCATGTTAGGGTAAAAATGGGTCTTGATACGATACTTGTGATTTCACTGACTTTAAACTTCTATGTAGGATATGATTCTGTGAATTTTATTCATAGGCAAATACAGTTTACAATTTTCCTCCTTCTTGTCATTTTTATTGCAGATAAATTTGAGATTTTAATAGCCAAAAAAATTATTATTTTAACCAAGCCGAATCTTGGAAATTACAAAATTGGGAATATTCATTCTGATGTAGAATTTCAAATCGAAAATCATTGTTCATTTTTATATATTTTATATGTTTTTTTATCTATAAATTATTAGATGTACTCATTTGAAACAAAGGCAATTAAAAGAAGAGATCATCACTATGTCCCCAAGAATGACTTTGTCCAGTATTCATTTATGTTATCGGCTTACAGCAGAGGGTAGATTTACAGAGGCTAATAACACTGTGCCACAGCAAGAAAGGAAAAATCATGGAATTATTATAAAAATATCTGAATCTACTCACCACAATAAAAGTGTTCCTTTTGGAAAGAGGGAAGTATCCCAACAGGTTCTGATATAAGGCTCTCACTATAATTAGAAAAAGACTGAGCATCGTTATACATGAGGGATAAAAACCCTCTTGTTAGTTTTTTATAAGTGAATGTATTCCAGTAACTACATATCTACGTCCTTTACCATCCAGAAGCACAGACTAGATTAGAAGAGAAAAAAAATGTGATTAGAACATAAAGACTTGCCTACCAGTGATATAAATACTTTGCTGTTTTATACTTCTCCTCTTGATATCTGAGGAGTTGTGAAAATTTGAGTCTGGCAGGTCTGGCTTACAGATTTGGATTTGAACTTCTGAATTCCAGAGAAAAGTTGTGCAGATCCCCATATTTCAAGCACTGGAACAGGCTGCCCAGGGAAGTGGTAGAATCCAAATCCCTTGAAGAATTTAAAAGATGTGCAGACCTGGTGCTTAGGGACATGGTTTAGTGGTGGANNNAGGCTGCCCAGGGAAGTGGTGGAATCCAAATCCCTTGAAGAATTTAAAAGATGTGCAGACCTGGTGCTTAGGGACATGGTTTAATGGTGGACTCGGAAATGCTGAGTTTACAGTTGGACTTGATGGTATTGTAGTTCTTTGCAACCTGAGCAATTCTATGATCCTGTGATGATTCTATCTAACATGTCTTCTGGCATTACTTAGCTGAATGCCAGATTTTTTTGCTACTGTATGAGATAGCTCAGGCTGAGTCAGAGATAATGTCTTTGGTGCCAAAGCACATTGTGTCATATTGCTGCAGGAGGATGGGTGACATCTGCTTCAGCTGAGCCCCCTATTTCTGTTACTCCTGTTGGAGTGGGTCCAGAGGAGGGTAACAAAGATGATCAGAGGGCTGGAGCACCTCTCCTATAGACAGAAACTGAGAAAGCTGGGGTTCTTCACTGTGGAGAACAGAAGGCTCTGGGGACACCTCGCTGTGGCCTTCCACTAAATATAAAGGAGAAGGAGCGTGACCATTTACATAGGCAGATAGTAAGAGGATAAGGCAGAATAATTTTAAACTAAAAGAGGAGATATTTAGAATAGATGTTAGGAAGAAATTCTTTACTGTGGGACTGCTGAGGCACTGGAAAGGTTGTCCAGAGAACTGGATGCCTGTTCCTGGTGCTGACCAAGCTCCCCTGTCTCTATATTTGACTTTTTTCATCACTTTTTTATGCAGTTTTCATCCTTCTTGAGCTTTTGGTTTGCATGCTATAAATAATGTTTAGATCTCTATGCTAAGAAATAGATGAACTTCAAAAATCAGCTTTCTCTCATCAGCATTTATTAGGGGGTTTCGGTTTGGCCCCTGAACAGTAATCTGATATATCCAAAGTATTTCATTTGTTTTCTAGTACTTCAAATTGACTTGGTTTTATTATGGCTTTCCTTCCTTTAGCAAATGGAAGTAGATGACTGCAAGAGCATTATTTACTGTCAATTATAAAGTCTGAGTGGCCTTACTGGGTAACCCACACAGCTAGTGAAGTCCCCAAAGTAGCAAAACATTATATTAAAACTGGCATCTGCTTGTACTGGATCTTTTCTGTTCTACCCTTCACATTAAAAATACAAAAGCATAGATGAATCCGATGAATTAAAAATAAGCTGCTCATTTGGAGTCAGAATACAAATCCAATAGCTAATAAATTTCAAGAACAATTAGATTAAATTCCTTTTAAAACCCTAGGAAAATATTTCATGTTTATGTTTATATGGCATCTTAACTCTAGCTGCTGTCAAATTAATCCACAAAGTACCTTCTTCAAGAGAAAATAATAATAAAAAAAAAAGATGTTTGCTTATAGAAAGGCTTCTTACTTTTCTATTTGTTTTCCCCCTTATTGTTTCAGTTGTGTCTGAAGTATTGCCATAATGACTGATTTGTCATCAGCAATTGAAACTTATGTATAAAAAGTCTGATTTTTCAGCTACAGGAAGGGAAAAGACCATTTGATAGTTCAGGCATTTTTTCTAGATTTGGATCAATTCCCAGTTACAAATTTCAGAAAACTACAAAAGGGAAATACCACTTTCTCTAAAACAAACCCAAACAACTCAAAACACACCTCCTTCAAAGAAAAACCCCAAGCAACCCTTACCACCCCCCAAAAACTCCCACCATCCAAAACCCAAACCCAAACCCTACACCAGCCACCTCCCAAAAACAGTCTGTCTTGATTTTTGAAGTCAAGACAGTGACAGCACCACTTGTTTTATTCTCTCTTATCCTCGTAGTTAAGGAAGTGCTATGAAGCTGGCATGTTAGAGACATGCCATCAGCAGGGCTATAGAGGCAGCATGCCAGGGAATGGACTATGGTTTGTTGAGGTTTATACTTAACCAAGGAAAATGCACAGCACTGAACACATCTGATCAGCCCACAGCCAGAAGGAGAAAGCTGTGCCTTATAATTTAAGGGACAGTCCCATCAGCAACACTGAACCTAACACTGGGCCATTGACATGGCAGTGATCAGATGACAAATCAGATGTTCTATTCATATTTCTGGGGCTTAAGCACATTATAATAGGGCATCCTTTCATCATGGAATGATAATATCATAGTGGAATATTCTAAGAGCTATTGAAAATTAGATTGTGCTTGAAGGAATATTATGTACAATTCCAAAGCTGCTTTGGCATATTTTAGCCTGGTTTTGAGTATAAAGCTGCATAAAGGCTAAACTTTAATTTCTGTGTGACTGAACTTAAAATTCAGACACTATTTTTAAAATAAAAAGAATCCTATGTGTTTATCGGATTACTCCTGTATT
>WEZZ01021122.1:12401-67279 GCA_013400585.1 Chloropsis cyanopogon
AAACATCCATTTTATATAGATTTTTATATATATATATATTTTTATATAGCTTTGAAGACAAGGACTGCACCAAACCTGCCAAGATGCACAGGGTGAGGTTTACCTTTTTGTTTTCCCACTCTGGAAGATGCTGCAAATCAAACCAAAGGGCACAAGACTTTTGGGAGACTCAGAAAGCAGAGCTCTAGTGGCAGAATATACTTTCTTGCTTGATGAAGGGTGGAGGCAACAGGAATTTCTCCATCTTAATTCATAGTGACCCTTTCCCTCTGTGCAGAAATAAAGAGTGCAGGGAGTGTTCTGCCATAAGCAGTAGAAAATGAACCAAAACCCTAAACTGCATTTATTTGTATGTAGGTGGCTGCTACCTTTTTTAATCGTAGTGTTTCTTTGCCAAGAGATCATTTACAACATATGTATCCAATCAACACTTTCACAGAGCCAACTGTGAAGGAAAAAAATTTTTTTTTCTCGGACAGGATAAACCAGAATAAAACAATTGCAATCCTTTCCCAGCACTAAGCACCCTTCCAACCCTCTCCTCATCCACAGGCTGGGCAGCCCAGCTCAAAGGAGAGTACCCTTCTCAACTTTCTGGACCCAAAGACTCAAGAAGCAAATTCCCAGTGACAGCCTGTGTGATATCTGGCTCTCCATCCTCAGCTTGATGAGTGTATAGAGGTGAATTCACGGTTCTGTCTTCCCTTTATTGCTGACAAAGCCCCTATCCCAGGCAAGGGAAATTGGGATCAGGGCTCTGTGGGACACACCACTGTGATCTGCACACTCTGCACACGTAATAAGGTCACTCACACCCTGCAGGGAGGGCTGGATTTGCACCAACAAAACAAAAATCCAATGTTACATGAAAGAGCTCACTTTGCCTTTTGAACTAAACCAAGGTAAATTTGCTTTAATTTACCCCAGACATCCCTGCAGCACTCACCTTTCCTTACAATACTCAGCTGCAGTAACACTGAACTATCTTCTGACCACTTCACTTCAAACAACAATTCCTTGGAAGTGAAAAGCATAGATCTAAAAGTGATAAAAAGTGTAGATGATTTCAAGAAGGTTTGTTATTCTGAAAAGCTCCAAGCTTATGATAAACAGGATTCTCACAACTGATTCACTGAAATTAAGACCAAAAGAAAAGTGTAAGAAACTCTTGAAGAAAGCATGAAGTGACGGTACATCCACATTTGTCATTCCATAAAATCAGTTCTGTTCCTAGGAAATCCTGCCTGTCTTTCCTGATGATGGATATAACAAGTGTATAATTTGCCTCAGAGGCAAAGCAGAAATTAAAAATGCATTAATTCATGCAAAATGAGATCTGGGATATATCTGTTTTGGTTTGTTCTATTATTAAAATAAAAAGTTTAAACAAGATGAAAATTTGGTATGAAACATAATCCTTAAAGTCCTAGGGTCCACTACAATGCTTGGACAAAATTCAAATACATTTTATCCAAAATATGGCACCAGCTTCCATCAAAAAATTATATGTTCAGTCACAAATGGTTATTGTAAAATCTTTATTAACCTAAGTGCATATAAAAATTGTGAATTCTTAATACAAAGCAGTATTTGACTTTTAAATTTCATTTTAAGCTTGCCCTGTTCACTTGGAATGTGATTACAGAGTAAATTAAAAAGTAATCACATGTGAATTACATTTCCTCATGAATGTAATGACTTCGGGAGACTGATTAATGTTAAGCAGTGCCTGTCCTACCTCGTGCATACCTTCCCAGGTGAGATGTGCAAGATAGCTGTCGTGAGTTGATTTAATTTCCTTTCTCTGGTAGTCCAGTGAGAAATGTTGAACAGAAACCAATTCAGCACGTTCATTAGATCTGTATATGTTCACTTCTTTTGTCCACCCAAGCACCATCTGCAAAATGCTATCAGTGTCAGCTTATGATTGTGAGCAAGACCCCAGAGACTTGGCTCATCCTGTACACTGCATTCGAGCCAGGAAAACTCTTTACATTTAGATAGAACAACTCAGCTGCTGCACAGAGCAAGAGATACATATGTGTCAGCATATTAAAGCCTGATGAAAAAGAATACCTTGTCAATAAACTAGGAAATAGGCCTGTCTAGGAAAATACACACAGCAATATATATACACCCCTCTAAAAAGCTGCACGTAACTCAAAACATGTCTAAAACATTTTCTTTAAGAATTATTTTTAAATGAATGTAGGTGCTACATTAAATTTACAGGAATAATTTATTATCTATGAATAAAACAAAGGGCACAAAATTCTGTCTTTAACTCAATAGCCACACAATAGTTCAGTTCAAAATTTGTTTTACAAAGATTATTTTTAATTTAAATAAAAACCAGAAAGGATATTAGCCTTATTCTCAGTTTGTTTGGATCAGTTCATCTTACATCTCATCTTTTCCTTTGAAAGCCTCATATCCCTCTTGTATTCTTGACTTTAACAACAAATAGGAATCCACTTAATATCACAGCTCAAGTGAGTCACAGGAAATAAACCCAATTTTTTGCCCAAGTTTGTATGTTTCTATCAATGGTTTCTATTCAGAGAATCATATTTCTGGACCCTTTTGTAAGAAAACATTCCACAAGTTACAGAGAACCAGCAGGATGTTTAATGCATATGAAGAGAGGTAAATGCAGAATGTCTCTGAAGCCAGGAAAGGAAAATGCATCCAAAGGAACCAACCAACATGACCCAGCACTGGTCTCAAAGGGTGATACTGATGTTTTTCCAGTCTTAGATGCCTTGATGGGCAATAATGAAAGTGAGATGAATATAGAGACACCAGCATTTACAAAATAAATCTCTCACTTAGCTTCCACCCAGACAGAGGAAAAATTAAATTTAAAAAGTATAGACCCAGCAATGATTTTAGTGGTATTAATTTTGCAGCTTAATTCAGCCTTGTAAATACAAAAGACAAAAGCATAGTCTAATTGTTCCAGAGCAGTTCATCTCTGATGGCAAGAGGACTGTTCAGAATTCTAAGTGTGCTTTTTAGTGGCAGCATGAGAATAAATTCCAATATATTAACAAGGCTTTTTGCAATTATATATTCATATGTACATATATTCATTTTCATCACCCTGTATTGTCACTTTCCATTATTTCTGTATCCTCAGCAGTAAGACTTTGTTCCTGACTGATTTTCCTCCCCGTCCCAAGCTCGCTCCATCTTCTCTTTGCAGTGCTCCTAACACAACACAGCCCAAAGCTTCTCCTGCCTTTGCCATCCTGGTGTGATCCCAGCTGGAGCCACCCTCTCACAGCCTCATTTTTTGGCTGTCCTGGCTGCAATTCTCTTCTGCCATCCAGCCATGTCCAGACAGATCACATTTTAGACATATTAGATAAAAATTGTTCCATTTAAAACTCCATCTCTATTCTGATGCAGCAACAAAAAAACCCTCTGCAAACTGGACTATCTCCTGGTAGGAATAAAAATCCCTGCAAGTAATAATTTTTTTAATCTATATATGAAACTTCAGAATATCTAAATATCTTCCTAAAAAGAAAAGGTCACCTGTAGCAAGGGACAACATCACTATGTGACTATTAATAGAACTCTGTTTTCAAAGCAGAGCCTTTGCATGTTGTGCAATGTCATGCTCCTTTTTCAGCCCATGGGGTTATTGCTTTAAACTTTCCTCTTGACACGCAGCACTCCAGTTTCCCTTCATGAGAAGGGCACTCAATCACCAAACACCATTTTTCACAAAGCATGTGATGGTGCTCTCCTCCTATCTGCTTCTTTTTATTTCATTGGATGTTTGGATCTCAAGAGACTATTCATAAAGACAGCAAGAGACACTACTGCCCCAACTAGCATTCTGTTTCTGGAAATTCATTGGCATTAATTCACTTGTTCAGAGTTGTACAGAAGATGTTGCTTGCAAACAGCAGCCATGGTTGACTGATTACAGATAGGCAATTAATTTGGAAAAAGTGTATTGTAAAATAGGAATCCAATATCATTTCAGTAGGTGTCACCGCAGTCAGAAAAACATGTCAGAAAATGAATGCTAAATATTTAGATGGCACTGGCATCACCTGTCCTGATCAAAGGAAATATTTATTCTATTTACCTGGCCTCTTCCAATTTTAAACACATCTTTAATCATAAATATTCAATTCAGAGCTTAAGTTAGTTGTTTGCTGTAATAAAGATTCAGAGGGCAAGCACAATATTTCTCTGCCCAGAATGAGCCTCCTGCAGCACACACTGCTTGTACTGACTATAACTATTGAGAAATTTTTCTGTAAAATGTGTTTCCTGAATTATAAATGAATATAAAATGAAACATCTAGCTTGACACAGGTTACTTCAGTATGCACCTACTGCCATTTTTCAGGGCAGGATGTCTTCACAAGCAATGCAGTGAAGGGGACAGAATGTTACTGTGGATGTCAGGATGCCCGAGTCTGTTTGAGCTCTGCCATTAATTTACTATCTTCTCCCAACAACATCTTACCTGTTCTCCTGCCATATTTGCTTCTTATACTTAGCTCTCAGTCTTTTCTAAATCACTTCTCTTGTGTTTGTGCAGCCTGGAATGTGGTGGAGTTCCAGCTTTGATTTAGACCAGAGCTGTGGTTGCAGCTCTGAGGGAGAGGCGATGTCCTCGTCCCACGCTGGCTCTGCCTCTCAGCACCAGCAAACTGGACACTGCCCACTTCAGACAACATGGCTTGGGCCAGTCCTGTTTTTTACTGACCTATTGTTTTTTCTTCTTCACAGATTATATGATGTTCATAGAGCGAAAAAAGAAAAACACCATGATAAGCTCAGCATTTTTCTACTCTCAGTACCTAATCCACAAAATATAAAACTACCAGGATTTTCACATTAACTGATGTGGCATGGCTGAGAGGGATATGGTAGCTAAGAGCAGTGCCCATATGCATTCTTACAGCCATAAAATAGATTTTTTCTGTTACAAGTTAGGTACTGCATAATTAGCCACTGAAATGTGACACTTAAGAAATCATAAGGCAGCCTAAGGAAAGCTTTTAGAATAGAAAACCTAAAATTTTATTAAGTGTTCTACTAACTGTTTCCCATTCAATTGTGAAAGATACCACAGCAGAGACAGAATTTTAGAACATGTAATTTTAAGGGACACATTTCTGAAGCCATGTCCTCTAAAATAAGGCAGTAGCACTAAGGAAGGAGAAAAAAAAACCCAGCTCACATCAAGGTGTCATCACCTTTCTGAGTTACCAGAAAGCACGAGCATTTCTAATACATAAATGTTCTCCAGCTTACTTGATATTACTGGCTTCTTACTGAAGATCTGCCCAGTTTCCAGCACCATCCACTGAGAGAGGGTTCCTAGTGCCCCACAAAAACACAGATCAGATACAGAGTGAGCATGAGACCTGAGAGGAAATTTTTGCCTCTGACAACTTCCAAAAAATCCCATCCCTGGTGCTCTTTTCCTTAAAGCTTGGAAACACAGGTTCAAGGCCAAAAGAGGAAAGAGGCAGTACTCCAGCTGATTCCATGTATTTGCAGACATGCCAGAAGACAAATTATCCCAGAGAAGCCTTGTGAGGAAGCTGAATGAGCTAAAGGGCGCCAGTACCTCCTCACCAAAGCCACTCTTGTTATGGAGCTGCACATGTGGCTCTAACATGGCAGCGTGGAAATTAAAGCCTTCTGAACCAAGTCAGCTTGGAAAGACCTCAAGGGATGGGCAAACCTGTTCATCTGAACACACCTCACTTTGAAAAACTTGTTTGACTGTTACCAAGGGACAACAGGAAATTACATCTTTAGTAGTCTGCAACCCCTGTGTAGAACAAATGTATTAAGCAGTCAACATACTAAAATAAAGGGAAAATTAAAAAAAAAAAAAATACCAGAAAACTCATTAAGGATGCAGAAAACCTAACTTCAAATCCCTTTGCTGTTTCTCTCAGTAGCTTGAACCTGGTTCATGCAAAAGGAATGCCCTAAGCACTTAGTAACTTTGAAGTGCAGCAGATTACTTGCACTTGTCTTCTGTAAAATCTCTCAAAAGATCTTTTCATTCCAGTGAAAATGAAGCTGATTTCACAGTATGATGTTTTTGTGCACCTTGGAACTAGCCCTCCTGCCAGCCATATTAACATTCTACATTGCTTCAGTCAAGAATAAATGAAATTACCTCAATCCTCTCAAAAAACTTGAAGATAATTTGGGATTAATTTTCTCAATAGCCTTGATGTGAAATACTCAAATATGGTTTGATTCATTAAACTCTTAAGTAAATATTTCTTTAATAACTGAATTTATCTCAGCGTTCTGCCTTTATCACCTATTGCAAGAAGTTGAGGTACTACAGAAAATCAATGATTTTCAACAAAGAAGTAAAGACATCAGTTAAATCTCCAGTAGTTACAACAGAATAGTCAATTTAATGGATTGGTATTTTTTTCTGACTTTTGCAGTTAGGCCTCTGGCTTCATTCATGCAAAAGGGCAGTAATGAGAGACATAACAGTAATTGCTCCAAGTGGCACCACAACCTTTAGGCATCATTGGGAAATCCAGCCAGCATTTTGGAAGATAGAAATTATACCCTTACACTCTCTAATTTTTAATACAATTGGCTGAAATACCAATTCACATCTTGTGTCCTTTGTCTTACCAATAAAATAAATAAAATATACTCTACTACTAAGGGTAATAAGAGGTACATTTTCCTTTTGACAGAGATATAAAATTGTCATTAATATGTTATAAGGGAAGATTATAGTCCTAAATGTAGCTATCCTTTCAACTTCTGACATGTCAAATTAATCTTTGCTTACACCATTACATGAACTAGACACAGGATGAAAATTCATGCCTCTGTAAAATGACACTGTAAGACCCCTGCAAAACTGAATTTCCTTTGTTAAGTGAGAACATGTACCCCATTGCTGCCATTAATCTTATGTGCAAGAGCCAGATATTTCTATGACAATTGACAATATAGTCTCCTAAAAATGTTAGCAAGGAAGATACAGCAGTACAAGTGCTATCTTCATTGGCTGAATTTTATCTACAAAGTACAAATTACACATACAGTATATATTATGTATATTTATGTTCAGAGTTACTAATTCATGATTCAGATGGCTAATAATGACACACAACTTGGACTGCATTAGAAGCCATACAGCAGATTACAAATCTGTTTCACTGCTCAAAACATAGACCTACTCTTCACTTCTTGATGGCAATGGATTCAAAGCTGGACTGCCTAATTTTAAGATTAAAGCTGAAACAAAGACTAAATTTAATAGCATTCACAGTGTTTAAAAACAAAGATTGCCAGCTGACATCTCCTAGGGAAAAAGCTCAGATTAGTTCTGTCAGCTTCCTTTTGAACAGTTATGTGTTACAGTGATAAGAGGGGTGGCAGATTTGTTTTAAAAGTCGACTGCAGCCATGTTCAGAGGATCCAAGCAGAACACTGAATTAGAAGCTCAAAAGAAAAACAAATACAGAGATTGCTTGGCACAATTAATTTTTAGAGCTTCCAACCATGGCTATGTCACCCCAATTCTTCTGTAAACACATTGTAAATTACAGGAATTCAGGAAGCAAGTAGAGAAAGATGAAAGGATGATGCCTCCTCACAAAAAGCTTCAAACAACTGCATTGCTCCACTAGGCCTTGTTTACTATCAGAAATTTGGACTGTTCTGACTGTAGGTTCATTGGTAGCTCAAGGAAAACAAATAAAACTCCACTGTATCTCTACAGTTTGTGTTTTTAAAACATCCCATTTTCCATGTAAGGAGGAGATATAGTGTTATCAAACAATAAGTTATATAGTGTAATCAAACAAGGTTTTGAGCCAGTGTGACCCCGTCCAAAGGACGCATCTCTTAGTTAAAAAGCACACTGAGCACCCAAAAATGCATTGCATCAAAAACCCGGGAGAGGTTTTTTAGAATTGAAGTTCTTGCTGCCATCACATGGTCCTTCGACAGTTTTCAACAGCATTTGTGAAGTGGGCCCCAGAGAAGCCAGTCCTGGGGAACCCCATACAGCATCCAGGGGTTCACAGAGACACCGCCAGCTGGAAAGCCCTCAGGGACAAAGGGTTTGCACAGTCTCCACAGCTGGCTGGACAGTTTGGCAGAAGCTCCTGGAATGAGTAACTCACAACAGCTATTCATCAATTTGCTTTACTTTGTACAGTACTCTTCATCTTACAGCAGTGCAGCTGATAAATCTCTTTCTCTGAATTTGGTATGGTTGATCTGATGTTCATTCAGAGCTGTTGTGGGCCCTTCCTCTAGAAACAGAAGCCTCTGTGAATAAAGTTCTTTGTGACTATTTCCATCTCACATGCCTGGTTGTGAAGAAATGACACGAAGTAATCTCTTTACATGGAAATGACACAATTTAACTTTCTCCACACCTGACAGGTCCAGAAAGACTGTTAGAAATTTCTGCTCAAGTGCTGAAAAACTCAAGCTAAGATTTGGTGTGTTGGAAAACACTGCACCTTAAATTGGTCCCTGACCTGGGTTTCAGTATTACATTTGAGCAGTGAAATCCCTCACTTGGCTGGGAATGATGAAATCTCTGTGGCATGCAGATATTTTCAAGAGCAATCTGACACAGTCTGCTACCAGACAGAAAGTTGGAGAGTATCCAGTGAGCCAGGATATATACAGAATCGACCATGTGTGCATCAGGGGGGCATACAGAAAAGCAGAGGTGTGTGCTATCTATAAATACCTCTATGTGTATCAACAACACGTGCAGAGGCTGCTAAATTATTGCTGCTAAAATTATGCATTCAAAGAGTATAGATTCCATCTGATCAATCATTCAGGACATATTTACCTTTAATCTGCATAAAGGACACGATGAGAAAGCCAAATATGTCACTGTGAAGAGATGCTAAATCAAAGAAATTCAGAGTGCTTTGGGCAAAGCCCCATTATTATTACTTTAATCACATTCTTACAGGGAAAGTGATATAAATGTGTGCCATTGCTGGAAACCTGACCAATTTCTTTTGATGTCTTGGCCAGCGTGAAGTGAGCCAAGGATGAGCGAACTTTATTTGTAAATTCACTTTTAAAAATTTGATGTGAGCCTAGAGTGAAATTCAAAATCTGAGAGGGTATCGCAAAAGCCTGTTAATACCTAAATCTATTGAAATAAGAAGTTATCTAAAGTAGTAAGGGCACACAAACTACATTCTTCACTTCTTTTAACTTGAACTGCTAGGGACCTTTCTCTGTTGGTACTTTTCAGAGATTTCAAAGTGCCTTGAAAACTGAAATAGGGCCTTAATATTCTCTTGTAAAAAAAAAAAAAAGAAAAGGCTTCTTTAGACATAGCAAAATCCAGCCATAAAACGACCTCCTGCACACCCATCCAGTGTGTTACATTAGAACTGGGGAAAGCCCAATGTTACAAAAACCTGTAACACAGCACAGGAAGCTGCTACCCACTACCTTGTTTAACCCCCTTTCCTCTCCCACAGGTCTGGCTCAGGCAGTGAGGCTCTCCCATCTTCAGATTTGCAGGGTCAGGATGTTAAAATGAAGCCAGCACATCCTCCTTGTGCCTGGGCTGGCCAAGGCAGTCTCTACACAGCATCACACCAATTTCCATTAATTGCAGTTTCTAGCAATGAAAGGTTGGGCAGCTGATGGAAACCAAAACTAGAGGGGGTGTGTGTGTGTGGGTGTGTGTGCAAAAGAGAGACAATGTACAATATAGACAATATACACTAGAGATTAACATTATCAACATCAATCCATGCCTTGGATTACAAGTCTTAAAATAAGAAAGTAAAATGTGCAATGACTTCCACTCAGCAGAACTCAGCACTGGTTCCCACAATAAAATGTGACTAAACAGGGCCTCTTTGCCAAGTTTTGCAGAATTTTTTGAATGGAGGCTGATGTCCAATTCCTGATAGACAATGAACCAGTGTTATTGGGTTCTCACATTTCTTTTTGTCTAAACAAATCCTGTTCCAATTACAAATATTGATATTAGACTCTGTCTCACTGAGTGCTTTTAGTTATGGACTGTGTAGTGTTCAGTGGCCTTAAAGTCAATACCTAAAAATGTTAATGCAATGTGCTCTATGTTACATCCCCACAGAAAAGAAAGAATCCCATTATTAAGATATTTGTCAGAAAGTGAAGCAATCTTACTTCAACTTCTTTCTTCTGTCCTAGACTTAGCAATGCAACATCAGCAAACAACTTTGTTTCTCTGTGCCTTCATTAACCTTTCCTGTTAACAGCATTTCATGCAGCTGGGGCTGTACATAGCCTCAGAACCATTATAAACATGAACACCCAATTTCATTCATGAGGTTATACATACTTTTCCTGAAATCAGTGCAGGAAATCAGAAATTATAAAATGAAAAAAAAAAAATTCTGAAGATAAATAGATGCAAAATGTTCTGCACAGAAGGTAATATTTTCTCTAATCTAATAGCACTCCTTTGACTAGCAAGGGAGTTTTCTCGATCAGTTTCTAATTGCTATATAAATACTTGCCAGGTGAATACTGGCACCAGCTTGCTTTGATTGTGAGGGCAAAAAACTAGATAGAAATGTTCTATTAAAATGTGAAACTAAAATTAGCAAATTTTACTAAAAAAATATAGCAGTTGTCTTTTTCCCTCCTTTTTTAGAGCTACTATAACTTTTTAAAAGATCTCACAATCCTCATGGTGTGAAGTCAGCCCTTATACTTTGCAACTAAATACAGCTTACTACTACACATCAAGGTGACATGAAAATACATTTAAAAAAATACATATATAGAAGATTAAAAAATGTTTGTCGAGAGTTTTCAGTAAACCTTGTTCAACATGGCAGCAAAGCAGTCTACTAGCAGATGGCAATCTCTCTAGGAAAAATATGATTTCATCCACATGACTGTGTAAATTACCCAAAGACTATAGGTAATTTTGTAGCATTACCTCCAAGAAAATAAGAGTAATCTTCACATATTGCTCCAGGGAGGGGTCCTGATATTAAGGGGATGATGATGACCTTGAAATATAAATGGGAAAGAAGAGATGAAAGGAAAATTACCTGTAATTTTTGTTCTCAACCACTGATAAATCTGAAGAATCCCTGGGTGAACTCCATGTCTTGTGTTTCCGGCAGAGGCAAAGCACACTGAGTCACTAAAATAACTCACTGGTGATGGATACCTGCTTATCCCATCACCATGTCCTTTATAGGAAATTTCAACCAATAAGTTTGTCTGTTCTGCTCACCAATATGCAGAAAGCTTGTTAGAGCAAGGGCAATTTCAATTGGTTTTCTCTGAGAAACTTAACCTTTTTATTTTCCTTGGGCAATTCAGTTACTCTTTTCTTGAAACAGCTTTTGCCAAGAGCTCTCAAACACTAGGTCATTGTAATTATTCCTTCCTCGAAATAAAAAGGAATAGTGACAGTGCTGTTGATTTTTAAATAGAAAGAATAGTGCATTTTCTCTTTCTATCTGCTTCAATTAAGATATTAGGAAGACTCACATGGAAATACTAAATTTGAACTTTATTTGATCAGTGTTGCGCTTGCTTTCCTTCTGGTATTGTTAATATACAATTTTTTTGCCTTTTTTGCTCAAAATGATGCTATCCTTAAAGAAATTTGAAGGTGAAAGATGCACCCTATCCAGTAGAAGGCATGGCACTCCTAGACCAACAGACAGGGCATTCTACATTATTTTTATAGCCCCCAAGAGACTTAGTCCTCCTGTCCAGAGAGCAGTGAAAAAATTAAATTCCAGTGCCAGTGGCACTCACTGCCATAGAAGAAATCAGGAAGTAGAGACAGATGTAGAAGCTGTTGAGGAGGTTAAACAACACAGGTGAGTTCCTGTTACTCCATCATTATTTCAGCTAAAATAGAAAGTTTGTGGCGAAGCAAAGGCCACAGTAAGGGATGGACACAAACAGCCCTCTTGCTTTGTGTTTTGGCCTGGACTTTGAAGGTATGGGCAGAATGAGACCCATCACATCACTTCCCTGTAGATTTGGTAACACCTCATGGAATGGTTTGCCACATCACTTCCCTGCAGATTTGTCTCATTCCAATCCCTGCCATGGGCAGGGACACCTTCCACTATCCCAGATTGCTCCAAACCCATCCAACCTGGCCTTGGAAACTTCCAGGGATGAGGCACTATGCCCTTCAAGGTTGCAGAGTTACATCAGTCTGAAGTCCAAGCCTATAAAATCCTCAAGAGTAACTAAGAAACAGCAATGGAACAGATTTAGACCAGCAGAGTCTTCCTGACATATGCCATGAGATGCAGAGGGTTCAGTGTAACATTCAGGCAATGTATACAGAGCAGGCCAGAGGGTACAGGGAAGAATGTTGCATCTAAATAGCCAAATTACATAGGCTGTATTTCAGTAAAATTAATAACAAACTGAACTCAGAGGTACCTCATCTAAATTTGAAATGGAAATTTGCATCTGCCATCTTTATTTCATTATTATTTCATGAGGAGTCTATGCTTGTTTATGAATTCTTAAAGTATATTTAAGCAATCAAGCATAATAGTGGTGTAATTATCTCAAACCTATTGCAGTTCCAGGACTTTATGAGGAATCTAAGTGCATTTCATGTAGCTAGCTCCTAAGGTGTCTCACTCATGAGCTTAGTCCCTGCTGTGTCTCACTGAAAAGAAGAGGCACTGACAAGGGGAAAAAAAAAACCAAAAACAAAAAACAACCCCATCCCCTGTTACCAGAAAGGGGAAGGCAAAGCATCAGTCCTGGGAGCTGACACCACTCCCACACACCCTGTCCATGTCTGTCCCTGCTCCAGCCTGGAGCCTGGGGCAGAGATCTTACAAGGCAGTGTTTTTATTGGGCTCAAAGCTACCTCAGTGAGGCATCTCTGAACCAGGCACCTCTACCTGGCAGCCAGCCTGCAATAGAGTTGCCACCTTTAGGGGAAAAGAATCCAGCTGGGGAGCTGGTATATAATGAAAATGATTGAAAAGTGGCTTTGCACTTAATAACACTGCTGCCATGGTGATCTCTTCCATTCTGCTGCTCTCTGGGTAGAAGGCACTTGCTTGTTCCCCTTCATGTGTGATATCAGCTCTTTTTTAAAAAGAGACAGAGGTGGTAATGCTTGGCAGCTTGCAGATCAGCAGGGCTGCAGAAAGCAGAAAAACTCTGTTGGGCCAAAAGAGACAAGCACCGTCAGAGACCAGCAAAGCCCTGTCCCTTCCTTCCAAACTGAAGTATCATAGCTTGAAAATTAGCTCGTGCAAGCTAGAAAATTCTTGTCCAGGCTTGCTATTACCAGGGCATGTTTCCAGCAGCTGTGGGCCACTTTTTCTGTGAAATCAAATATGGACATAAGGTTTAGTTTTGGAGTAGGACTGAAACTGTCACCTTAGACTGGCTGCAGCACAAATTATCTTTTGTCTTCTTAAAACTGATTCAGCCAGCTGAATTCTTCCCATTCAGTAAAAGCAAATGGGATCAAATGCAGCAAAGATCATCTGCTGCACAAATTATTCGTAAGTTAAGCTTTTCCCAGACAACATATCTAATTATTAATAATTTAAAGGCTGTGAGTGAGTTCCAGGACATGTTTGTGAATCTTGCCAGGAGGTCTACCTTAAACTCAGCTCCAACAATTGCCACTGCTCTAAATTCTGATACACACTTTTGAACTTTCAGTCTTGCAGTGGTACAGTCAAGACAAATGGGAGGTGACAGCCAAGGAGCAACAGTTCTTTAGCATAAAATGAAATTCATTAGATGAACTTTCAAAGGGTCTATACAGTGTCTCATACTGAAAGAGCAGCTTTTCTACTGCCTGTTCCAAGACATCCAAGAATATCTTGCTCCAAGAAAAGTCTGGCTGCAGGGAAATTTGTCAAAAAATTCTGAACTGAGGCAATAACTGGATACACAGTCATTGATAAGGATTAGGACGTTTCCTTTATGGTGATACTATAAAAGGATTAGTTCTTTGGTTTTACAGTACAAATCCCTAAAGTTAGATTTTATTTTATTTTTTTAATATATGAACTACAAAAATATCATAGTATTTCTTTGTGAGATATGAATTTACTGCAATTTTTAAAACACTCATCTTTATCTTTATTGCTGTATTCCAGCAGACAAGCAACACTTCCCATGCTATCCTTACTTTTAGCTCCCCCTCTGCTTTATTAACTTGATCCTTTTCAGCCCTAGTTCAGGTGATATTTGATTAATTTGTGATCACTGCTTCTGGGCATCATGTTCTTAAAGATACAGTATTGTCCAGAGAATTATACATGGGAAATAACATCCTTTGTGTTTACCTTTATTATCCTTTTTCTTGTTCAGTGCCCATTTTTCCTTCTGTGCCACAAATACTGTATCTTACTGTATCACTGTATTTTCCTAGCCACAAAGCTTTGTTCTCTGGTAATTGAAAAATTCTTTATCCATTGCTACATTTACTGAGGTCAAAAACTATGAACATCTCACATGTTTGAAGTGCATTAGATTACACGGGCAAGTAAGTATAGAGCTGTTTAAAAGAATCATGCACAACTGCTTTTTAATCAGCAAAGACCTTTTAAAGTAGTTATCAGCACTGTTCTATCAGGAGCTGCTATTTAGATGCTCCTACTAAAAGCACAAAGATTATTCAATCTTCTTTAACCTAAAATAAACTCGGGTTACATGACACCAAAACATGATGTATACACATAGTTTAGTCTGTACACTAGAAGTAGTTTGGCTCATAATTTCTTTTCTATTAATATTGTAGAAATGAAACCATACAGCTTGTCCCTTTGAGACAGGGAAATCATAGAGATACTCTTGGATCCAATACTGCTGTATGTTAAAGGACTTATTAGAATTTAAATTACTATTGTGTATTGTTTTAATATGTCTTCACAGCATGCACCACAACAGCTCCTCTGCAGCTATTACACTGTACATTGGCTACATCAATTAACAGAAATGCACATTATATATTATCGACCCATTTAATACCTAATACATTTTTCCACAGTCTATTTTTTCTTCCTAATGTGCACTCAGAACACACACTATGAGTTAGTTTTGCTAAGAAAGTCATGTATCTGTGCACCTACTCCAAGAATATTGTGCATATAGACATATATCTAAACCTTGTGACTCCTTTTTAAAGCTGAGTTTTACTGTTTTCTTTCCTTTTGCAACATCCAAATCCCAGTTTTTAAAAATAGGATATTAATGCCAAGTTAGGGACAAACCCTCATTAATTGGTACCAAGGAGCACAGAGGAAAAAAAACTTTTTCAAGTTCAAATGACTTTATACATACAAAAAATATCAGATCTAGGTCAACATAACAAGTGAAGTATATCTGATGTGTAATATTACTCAATAAAGAGACTGAAAAATATCTAAATGCATTTCACTAAATCAAGACAAAGTGTTGAAAGTGTTCTTATAGATGACTGCTTCCAAAATCAATATTCTAACATTAAACTTTATATTTATGACTGCCTCAGAAAGCAAAAAATAAAATCTTCAAAGCAGCGCTGAGAATTTAAATATTTAGCTTTGACAGTCTAAAAAAAAATCCAACCATTTTAAAGAATTTAAATTATGTAAATGAGAAGGGAGTTTATACATAACTGACAAAATGAACTGTTTCTTTGGTGGCCTATTAGTATTAAAACAACATCTCTGCTATATTGATCATAGTGACTCACAACCATACAATGACTTAATGGTAAAATATCTTATCTACATATAATGCTACTGAACGTAAAAGCCTTTACGTATTTCCAGGTCTGAAATGAAGCATACATATGCAAAGAAAAAAAGGAGATAAAAAGAAAGCTTTTCTAAACTTTATGCAAAGGGCTAAGCAGCTCTGGTTGCTCACAATAAAATAAAATAAAATAGTTCCTATATCAACACTTCTGATTTAAATTCAGTCTGTGTTGGAAATGACCAAAAGCTGCTTAAATGTGACATGGTCTGTGTGGTAAAAATCAGTGGCTTTGCAGGAGCGGATAAGGTCTCCACCTTGGAAAGTTTCCTCTCCAGGCAGGATGTCAGGGCCAGCTCCCAGGAGAGGCTCAGCTCCCTTCTCCAGGCTGCAACCCCTCCCAGGCACAGCTGGGGTGCCTGACACTCATGTTTTAGTGAACAGTGTTTTACAGAAGTGCTTGGGCTCCAAACCCACTGCTCACCGTGGCTCTGAACCCACAAACCCGACCAGCTGAGGGTGAAAGACCACTCAGAGGTTCAGTACCAAGGCAAACTTTTTAGAGGTCTCAAGCAGTGATCTGAGTGCAGATGAGCTACACACAATTCTCTTTTGCCCTGTCCAGAGGACATCCTAGAGCCTGAATTTAATGTGGGTCGAGGAGAGTACAAAGAAAAAGGGATTGGGTTCATAATGCCTTCACAAATCCTTCCTTTTTTCCTTTCTCATTCCCCTCCTTTAATGTCTCCTTTCATGTTTCTTTTCTTCTTTCTCTCTTCATCCCCAAGCAGTGGTGCTGAATTCTAACAAGACCTGACCCAGCCAGTTAGTCACTTTGGATAATTTCTTAGGGCATGAGACATGTGATTTGCTCTTTGTACACCCACCTATACCAGAAGGTTGGACTGTTCATTGAAAGTAATGTTCTGGTATCCAATTTTCACAACCTGCCTACCTGATAGCAACCTCCTGATTCCATGTCTATTATGGCTTTGGTTCTCTTTAATGGAGCCTTTTTCATTTTCTCCTCACAAATGTGCTTCAATCTATCTTACATTTTAATTGAATCAAATTTAATTTAAACCAAATCAAAGGTCCTTTCAATACATCTACATAAGAAAGCACTTAATCTTAATAAACTACCATTTAAGATGGAAAGGGAATCTACAGTAGCAGTGAAATATATAGCAAATCAAAATTCTCTCTGTTCATATAAAGGAATGAAGCCAAAATAAGCTCACTCTACTGTTTAAACTGTGCTGTATGTAATGTGTAAGGAAGAGAAATGTGCTGCTAAAGTAATACACTGTGACTGTGAACTATTCGCTGAAATCTGAAAAGAATCCCATTTCCCAAAGCAGCTTAGAAAATGACATTTGCTGGGACCCTGTATTAATGAGATGAAGATCCTTACCCCCTTCAGATTTTATTACATTTCAGAAGACATTTCAAAAAGTCAAATAATTTACTTTGCTTAGGTGAGGAGGAGTTAACCCTCTGGGATTCACTGTCTCCTCAGCTCTACAGTTGTCTAGCATATGAATTTTACTAGAGCTGTTAACTTTTATTTCCTGCAATGCATGGATATGAAATACTAACTGCTCCTCCTCCCTCCTCTCTGCCTTTGCACTGCCAAATGTGTACAATTCTTCAAAACCAAACAGTGTATAGTCCTACATTAGCTAGCCCATGCATACATATATTATTTACTACAATTTACATAAGAACTAGCTCACACCAAAGAAAGAGTTGTGATCTTTCAACAGGAGTGAATAAGAGACATTAGTTTATAGGAGACAACTCAATTATCTTTCAAAGTTCTGCAATAGGATCATTAGATTTCTCCTTCACAAAAGCATTTCTACAGGTGCTTAGAGAAAAAGAAAGAAGTGTTAGGTACATCCTTAAGTTAATGCACTTTCAA
This sequence comes from Chloropsis cyanopogon, assembly GCA_013400585.1. Taxonomy (NCBI): domain Eukaryota; kingdom Metazoa; phylum Chordata; class Aves; order Passeriformes; family Irenidae; genus Chloropsis; species Chloropsis cyanopogon. The sequence continues at coordinate 30,043 of WEZZ01021122.1, forward strand.
AACCTTAAAATAGAAGATTAGTTCTGGAAAAATCTGTTTGAGTTTGTGGAGAGGCAGCTCCAGCAACACCTCAGCTGGTTTTGTGCAGGGATCAGAGGGAAGCCAGGCTCTTCCACAGCCTCTGCATTGGATTCTGGGTCACTTTATGATAATAGCACACAACTAAAATGGTATCATGTCACTCTGAGGGAAACTTTGGGCACAGCAATTACGGCATTTTTAACATCCATGGTAAAAACACAAGACTGAGAAGCCATGGAAGAGTCTAGATTGGTAAAAGCATGAATGCAACACCTGCACCACAGCCTCTTAAGAGACTCTGCTCTGGGCAGCACTTCTGCTCCCATGCTCACAGGGAAATAATAGTGAGTAATTTGGGGATTCTAGTGCACAGATGAGAGGACAGTGCAAATCAGGCCACAATGAATTAGAGTTTCCTCCACCCTCCACTTGTGGGGCACTGTTGTTAGTACAGAGTATGTCAAGGAAGAGCAGTGATAGTTACTGTGGTTTTAGCTGCTAGAAAAATGTCAGGGTGCCAATGCAAAATGTCAGGGTGTCAGTACTTGGCTTCCCAGTGACAGTGGAAAGATTAAAGCACTTCTCTTTGTGGGAGCAACACCCTCATATTAAATAATTTCTTCCTAATATCTAATCTAAACCCACTCAGTTTAAAACCATTCCTTCTTGCCTATGTAAATAGTCTCTCTTTATTTTTCCTTCAAGTTTCCTTCAGGTACTGGAAGGAAACAATCAGGTCTCCCTGAAGCCTTCTCTTTTCCAGACTGAACAATCCCAATTCCCTCAGCCTTTCCTCATGGCAGAGGTTCTCCATCCCTCTGATCCTTTCGGTGGCCTCCTCTGGGCTTTCTCCAAGAGCTCCATGTCCTTCCTGTGCTGGGCCCCCAGAGCTGGAAGCAGCTCTGCAGGTGGGGCCCCACCAGAGCAGGGCAGAGGGGCAGGATCCCCTCCCTAACCTGTAGTTCTGGATGCAGCCCAGGATATGGGGTACATGTGCCTTTTGTGGTCTAACTGGTTTTAAATTTGAGCAGGTACAATATGTTGCACATTACTCATACATCAAATATCCTCTCTCTCTTCCTTGCTCTTTTGATTGTTGTATTAAAGATTAGTCTTTTCCTGGGAAACTATCACTATGTTTGTTGAAGATATTTTTATGTGGCAGCTAGAGAGGAATTACTGTCTGGCATCCCCTGATAAGGTTACATGTGAATACAAAAGTATAACTTTCCCTCTCTGTTACATGTTCTAATGGAGTAGTGGTTTGTTTTGCTTTCTTTCAATTCCTTCCATATATCGCTTATTTGAGGACTTCTGTGTTACAAGGAACATCAAAGACTGAATCAAGCATTTTAATATTAACTGTTTCCTGATAGGTATGGTATTTCTGTGATTATAAATTTTATGGAAACCTCCCACATGTGTGACCCTCAACACACAGTCTTAAATGCACTGGTGGGTAAACAATAGCCTTTCCTAATACCCATATAGCAATTATTCATTTGAAGCACGTTCTAGCTGAAGAGAGAAGGAGAACATGCATCAGTAGAGTCATTGTTGTTCCTAAACTCCCCATTCCTAAAGGTGCTGCTGACACTGCATTCCATTAACTTCTCAATAGGTTTGATGCTTGGGCACACAAAAAGTAAATTGGGCACACATTCTCCCAGGAGCAAACTTTGCATTTATGTGTGGCTCAAACACCCAGCTAACATGTTCAGCAAAAAAAAAGGAACCTTCCTACCTAGACATGTCTCTTCCCCAACACACACAGTATAAGGGAAAAATGTCTGTGGCACAATATCCACTCATATGTTTCTTCATGGACTCTCTCCCCATCACCAAGCAGGATTTTGAATAGAGCCTGTTCAGAATGACTTCAAAACAATTGCTTACTGCACCATTCCCTGAAGCAACTGGACCTGAAGCTATTTGTTCTGATAGTTTTGCAAAAAAAAGGAGTGGGTTATCTAAAGTGTTGAGGGTTGGCTCAAATAAAACAAGGGAGAGCAAGCTCTGAAAAATAAGTTTGAACATCATAAAGACAGTGTCTGATTGTACCTGTTTCTCTTTGCATTTCCAGCTGGAATTCAACTGTAATGATAAGGTAGCACATAAATCTCTCCTTTTTTAAGTTTTAAAAGTGGTCATGTTTGGAGCCAAACAAGATTTTATGCTATCTATCTTCTACTCTCCTAGGGAAAGCACATAAAATATTACAAAGGAGATACAACAAGATATTGCTTATGCTTTTTTAATGGCTGTCCCCCTTCTAACTGGAAATTACCTTTATTTAAGCAGTTTGAAATGATGAACTGAGGCTTTAAAATGCCTAGAGATGCTAAGAGAAAGATGAGTCTTCCTTTTATTCCTTCCTTTCAGATGATTTTTCCTACACTCTGCATTAGTTTCTAGCTGTACCCAGTATTTTCCACTGTGGTATTAACCACCTACCTTATTCACAAGAACAAAAGTTCCAATATCTCCTTGAAAGATAGTAAGTTTTAGGCTCTTTTTGTGACTTCTGATCAAAGTACAACCTGTATGGCAAAATTCTTCATTATGTGGCAGATACTAAATAAGAAGAAATACTTTAGAGACAAATAACATCCTATAAACTAGGCCAGTTTTTCCTCCTTAAGCTGAAAGGTTCCCCAGTACCTGTGAACCATCAGAGAAAAAAAATATATCCTTATTTTGCCTGACCAAGATGTGGATAAAGATTAAAATAAGCCAGAGAAGATTCGAGCCAGAGAAGGAGCAGGTTTATTTAAAAGCTTTCATTTGCAGACAGTTCTAATGGCTATGTCTGGCTTCACTTTAATCAGAAAGATGAAGAAGAATTCATAGGCTCCCTTCAGCAGTGTGAGGACATTATGTGGCAGCTGTTTGTTCATACGGTAAATGTATAACACCATGTCTTGATTATTAAATATGTATTTGCAGGTTTACAGGAACATTCCTCTGTCAGACTTCAGCATACTTTATATTCCGGTGCAACACTCGTATCTTGTGTTAAGCAACCTCAGCATATTAAGCACAGTTTGATTTTCCTTCAGTTATTCCATGATGCTTTAAAAATTGATTTTTAACATTTTTATCAATGAATTTTCAGGTTCTTTTGGGGGTGATTCTGTGCTATCATGAGGATTCATGATGGGCTTTCATGCCTGGCTGTTTTCCACCACTTCTCTGCAGTGTTCATTTTTTTTATATACATTATCTTTTGAGAAATATTTAATTTTTTGTACTAGATTAATTGCAAGTACAATTTAGCTCTTTTTGAGAATACTCTTTCTGTGCATCTTCCTGGACTATGGTGTCTCCTTCTTACATGTTAAAACTAATAACCAGGAGCTTGCCCTACCTGATTACATTGCATGATAATGAATTTCCTCCTTTAGCGTGATTTTATGTTACTGATCCAATTACATAGGCCTAAGGTATAGATTTCTGCTTGCATGCACAATTTCTTTCACCAAAGTTTAAATACAAATTGCCCAAAGGCTTCTTTAAAGAGATGTTGGTATGTTCCAGCCTAGCAAACAAGCTCAGACCAAGCAATTTCTGTCTGAAGGGGCTACCACGGGTGTTAAGAGTTGGAGTCAATGATCCTTGTGGGTCATTTCCAGCTTGGAATATTCTATGATCCATCCACTGCCTGTGTTACTTGAAAGAACAGCCTCTCTTATCTTAAAGGTCCTTTCTAGTCTGAAAATCCAGGAATTAACTATGATTGCAGCATAGCCCTCTACATTGTCACCATTATAAAAGGATGCTCAGCTGAGATACAAGAGCCTGGAGGTTCTTGACATAGCTGGTCAAAAAACATTCCAGCAAATTATCCTGATCCATGGATGCAATAGAAGACTCACTGGAGTAGAATAATTTTTACAGTCCTATGTATAGGGAAAAGAATGAGTATCGATTCTCATTTTCCTTATGGTTAACAGAGATCCGTTTCTCTAAAAATTAGACATGAGTGTACACAAATTAAATGTGTAAGCAAAACCAGACTCACCCTTTCCCACATGGTAACCCTAAATGTAACAGCATCCTCAGTCTATTTGTCATCTCAGCCACAAGTGAGCTGAATCTGGCATCTGAACTCCTTTTTCAGTCAAGCAAACACCTATATAGGTCAAAGGAAAATTGCTTCTGTAAAGACTGTGAAAATTGAGCAAGGAACAGAGGAGCTGGTATACAAAGAGCAGGATGCAGGATGCCACTGGGAGATTACACTGTTTAGCTCTCCATCTCCTCCATGCTCAGATCCCTCTTGGCAAAGGACACAGCTGCAGGAGCAAAAAACACAGCCTGCACACGCTGCACTGCTGAAATACAGCAGAAAGTGTCAAAAGCAACTGAGGGAAACCCACGCCTCACACAGAGACAAATGGAAACACCATGCCTCCCATCAAGGCAATGGAACCAAATTAAAAGTACAGTCAGTGACTTTGGTTAGGCATCTTCTCCTACTGTGAAGACCTTTTTCCCAGAGGTGTAGGTGTAGTGCATGGCCCTTACTTTTTGTTCCTTCAACAACATTAATAACTCAGTCCCTATCCTGAAAAATGACCTATGTTGGAAATTGGGAATTACTTTAGGGGAAGTGTCTATTTAACTGCCCAGTTCTTCTGGTCCCTTTTGGAATCTGTGATTGCTATACCAGGGTCATCTGTGCTCCTTCAGGTAGAAGAGAGCCTAAAATGAACTTCTCTGGGTCCCACAACCAGAATAAGGGAGTATAACCCTAATACAATAATATTGCATTTGAAATGTCTGTGCAGCTTGCACTTCATATGAATTCCAAAATTTTTTATTAAATATATGTATGGGGCTGTAATTATTTCTTGAAAGTAATTGTAAAAAGGGCTTTCACTTCTAAGATCTGGTAATAAAAGAGTGAGGAAAAAAACATGAAGGCCTTTTTAGATTTATTTTTCTCAAACATTAAAAACACTGAAAGGGAAACACTTCAGAATGATTCATTTGTAACCTCACAATTGAAAAAATTATTTAAAAATCTCCCAAACTTGACAGCCTACAATCAAATAAATCAAATAGGAAGAGAGCCCAGTCAGGAGCTTCTACCACATATTGACATCTAGAAAATGTGACTCTGGGAAGCCATCACTCTCCAACTACAATGACCTGAAATTATTTGGTAAACAACATGACTGCAATGTAAAGGTACAATAAACAAAGCAATATTAAAAATTCAGGAATGACTGCAGGGACTGTGGAAATTATTACTCTATGCTTTTTGTTTTATTCAAGTGCCAACAATATTTAGTCATCTTTCTTTCTTATTTTTCTTTCTTGCATTCCTTTCAGAAAACACTTGTTCTGGTAATGCATTAGGTTAACCCTAACTAAACAACCACTGAACGTGTAACTTGAACACCAGCACTGCAGTCTCACAGCCTTGAGGAGCCTCAGCACGTAGGTTTTAAAGAAAAATACACAAATAATAATCCATAGAATGTGCATTGATTGTACTCTATGGGGATTTTTATCCAGAAGTACAAACACAAACACTCATGCTGCTTTTTGGTATCAAGGGAAAACACTACCTTCAGAGAAACTACCTTCCTAAAGGCTAAATAACCTGCTCAGCCAAAACACACACCAGGATCATACACAGACCCCACACTGCTGCCTCAAACACCCTTTTTATTGCACAAGAGCAGATTCCCAAGCTGGATTCCAACAAGGTAATTGAGGTTCATATTCACGGGCAAAGACTGAATAAGGAAACCTCAAATGTTCACTTGGTAAAATGCTCTCTCTGGTGGAACTGCCAAGCTAAAGGACAAGGGAGGCAGCAGGTTCAGCCCCATGCAGCTGCTCCCAAGCACACAGCCCCACCAACACCAGTGAACCCACACTGGAATGAAAATCAGCCCAGTTCAGTCAAGAACCGCAGTCAATAGGACCTGGTCACACCCAGCTGAAAAGGCTGGAGACCAAAGCACTGCCACACTTTACAGTTAACACAGCTTCAGGCTTATTCTGCTTTCCACAATGGTCGTGGCACATTCACAGTTTTGCTGTGGATTTTGATTGCCCAAACTCTGAGCATTCCCGCTCAGAGTTTGGGCAATCAAATTCCACAAGGATTAGGCTACAGTACAGGACAAATCCTCATCAAGGACACAAGCACCTCAGTGTAGCATGTCCCTTAAAAAAATCAGGGTGAAATAGCAGGCTGTGACCTCCTGAGGATTTAAACCATCAGTTCATGCCTGCAAAGGGCCTTTTATAGAAGTGCACATCCATGGTGTTGGGTTCAACTAGAAGAAATGCAGGAAATCTTGCAAGGACAAGATGACAGAAATCATTTTGCTAGGCCACAGTTGATGCATTTGTTCTGTGCAACCTCTGTATCAGAGGGTCAGGGGACAATGCACTTTCAAGAAGAAGACACAGAGAGTCTGGTTGAACTTCTAGTTATCCTTACCAATGCAACTCCTATTTTTTTTTTTTTCAATTCTCTGTATTGTTATCCTTCAATAATGACCTTTCTAGTTTCAGAGGAAGGCATGTGTTTCAAGTGGAAAGCCAATTCCTTCCCTTGAGGTCTATGCCAAGTGGAAACCCTTTTGGTAGATAAAAAAGGAGTGACTATCCTGCTCCCTGAATTCTGTTGTGTTAATTTTTCAACATGAGAAAAAAATCCAAGCATTGAACTTCACCTTTCTGTAATAAGCCACCCACATGGTGAACTTCTTGAGCTTGGAAGTCAGAAACTTCCAGGTGTGCAGAGTCACCCCAAAGGGCAACATGAATTGATACATCTGCACTGAGACTCTGGATCCTGGGTTTCATTCGTCTGTAGTTACGGGTAGGACCGGCCAGGAAATTCTATAAATTGCTCAACTGTCAAACTCCAGGTTCTCTCATCCCAACCACTATGTAATCTCAAATTAAAATTATGATAATTTTCATATAAATATTTGGATTTTAATCAGTTATATTATTCTTAACATAAATTATTTTTGAACAGTTTAAATTAATTTTTTTTCTAATCTTGATTTAATAAAGCTCTGCATTTACTTTCTGATCAATCAACAAATTAACATGGAAAAACATTTGGACCATTTGAGAATATCAGTATAATCAAATATCAAATAAGAGGTTTTCTCCTAACGAAATTACTTTGTAGACAAAAAACCCTCACATTGTTTCCAAATCTGGCCCTATCAGTGTGTGTATATCAGGCCACTTCAGCACTGAGTTTTCAGATTTTTCCTCTAACTCACATACTCCCTTCATGCACCTGGAATTTGTTTGGCGTTAATTGTCTTAATTATATTTTGTCAGTAGTATTTTCATATGGTTCACTATATTTTCCTCTTATTGGTCAAAGGGATTCACACCTGCCCTTCACATTGCTGCTACCCAGAAGTTTGGCATTATTGCCTTAAGCAAGTTTTTCTATAATTGCTCCAAAAATCTTTTTAGGATATATAAGGTTCATGGATACTCTGAATTATTCAGCCATTTTTATTCCAAGAAAGTAAAAAGTAAGCAATGGCTTAGATATAAAAGTTAACCATGTGTAAGGGATTATTTCAGCTGCAGTAATTATTGTTGATAACGGTAACTTGACTGATTGATTTGCTTTACGTATGTCACGAAGTACTCTGTGCATTCACAGCAGCTATTTGTACAAACAAAACCACCAAATGTATATTTGCTTTGACACACTCCCAGCATCATGGTGTTTTGATCTGAGCATGATGCTCATCAATCTAGCACAACAACCACCTTTTAAACTTTGCTGCAGTGTTTACACTTGGATATAATGAGACAGACATTGTAAATTAGACAATGCACTAGGGCAAGAGAGTAGTTTTAAAGACAACAAAGATTGCAAAAACATCTCATCAAAAGCCACAAAAAAAATTTAGGTGACATAGGCCTTTTCTTAGCTTTACTTTTTTAATTGAACTGAAATACTTTCATGCACTGGGAAAATGCTGTAGCCTTCTAGAAAGGATGAGTTATTAGTGACTGTCAATTGATCTGACTAAAGCCTTCATCATAAAAAATGTATAGCTTCATATAATTAAAAAATCCAAGCACTGTAAGTTGACTAAAATTCTGTGGACTTTTAAATAATTCAAATTTGTGTTTAGTTACAGCAGCTGTTTAATTAAAAGGTAGAAACTGCAACTAATCCACTATGGTTGAATGAAATATAATCTATAACAGAGTTTAATCCCCCTAAGACAGAGAACACTGATATGGATTCTAGAAGTCAGGGGCTCCATTTAATGAATCTCACAAAAGGGATCATAATACATCTGAGCCAGCTCATCTTTGTTTCTCTGATTATCCAAATCATGAATCATTTCCCAGCTTGGTGCTGAAATTATAATTTTTGTTTTTTAATATTAAAAAGAAAGGTCTTTCACATGCATAATGTAAACTCCTCTGCTGGAAATTGTATTCAAAGCTTTACCAGAGTGATAAAATAGATGCACAAGGATAGAAGAAATGCTATTTTTGACCCTTAGACAGGTACTTAATTGTTCATAATTAAAACATTTTGTAACTAAATTCTTGCACAAATGGCCTGGAAAAATTTTTTCCAGTGTAAAATTCACCTAAGGAAACTGCTGCACACAGGAGGTCTGCAGTTGTCCTTTCTCTCTCAGCTGCAATGATTTAGGCATGATTTCAACTTTACATCAATTCCCAGAAGGATATTTCAAGTCAGGCGCAGAACAAAACATTTTTTCTTCACTTCTATATTTTTAATTACAAAACAGAATGAACAAAGAAAAAAAAATCACCATGTTTTCCTCCTCAGATCCAGAGAGCATTCATTAATTTGAGATGCCTGTAATCATTCTGAATTTTGTGTAAGCCAAGGCAGAGGGGATATCAAAGCAGACAATGGTAGTCCTTAATTAGAGAGGCCAGGTGGCACACAGAGTCACAGCACAAGTTCCCCTCCACGTCCCTGCCAATGATTGAAAACTTGACCTCAGCAGCCACTCTTCAGGGGTGAAAAATAATACAGTCACCAGGTGGCCATCTCTTCAACATCGACAGCCATCTGCACCAAAATGTGCTAAATTATGTTTAGTTCTTTTTAATGTGAACCATTATCCATTAGAGTCACAGCAGGAAACCATGAGGTCCTGTTAATTGAAACTTCAACTGTGACTTAAACCTCTGTCCCAGACAGGAGACAGACACTTCACCTGCTGAGTCCTTCAGCCTAACATGGGCAACATTTTCCCTAAGTGTCTGATCAGATATAGAACAGTAAATGCCTGCTCTGCAAAACTGGCCAGGATTTGTAGAAGAAATCATTCTGTGGAAGTGTTTTTTATAGGCTTCTTAGTGCTGTCTGTCAGACAAAAAGCCTGTTTGATTTTGCACACAACTCTTTATTTTACTAATGAGCTGACACACAGTTGTACTTGTGATTTGTCAACAAGCAGCTTTTTAACCCCTTCCAAGGGATGCCCTGAGAAGATGAAATGCAATGCGAGCTGCCAGTGCCAAGACCTCTAGAGAAAGAGGGAGGGCTCTGTCTCTGCCAGGAGAAGCCAAAACTTGTCTTTGTCTCCTATCAGTAGGCACAGATCTTCCTCATCTGCTCCTCAAGTATGGGGAGACTGAAAACATCTGCCCAAACACAAACAGAGGGTGAACTTATTGGGAAAAAAACCCCAGAAGCTTGGAAAAACAAGAGAGAAATTTTCACTCATCATGAAAATACTACCTTCAATGCTCAATTTTCCTCAAGCACCTTGAGTGCTATACCCAGGGGAAGCTCAATGTGAGCCAAGGTCCATCCTTACCAAGAGCAGGGCCCTCGGTTGGCACGCCCTGACACTAAGCAGTATTTCCCCTTTGTTATTTTCACTGCACCTGAAAGAGATCCAGCAGAGCCAGGAATCACCGTGAGGAACAGCCATCAAAGACCACTTCAAAAACCTGGCAGAGGACAACCTGCAAGGCAAGGAAAATTCTGATGGAGCTGGAAGCTTGGGACACGTTGATCCAACCCGCTCTATTTCTGGAGGACTGCAGACTGTGGGAATGAAAGGCACCTGTAACTCCTGAAAAGACTCAATTAAAACTCCATGGGCCCCTCACTGGTTTGTGAAGTGGTGGCACTGCTGAGTCACTTGTGGTTTGTGCCCTCTGGGAGCCCAGCCCTGTCCTCAATGAGGTGTCTGCACTGTCACAGTCCCTGGGGCTGGGCTGGCAGAGGGGGTCACAGCCAAGCACAGACCTACACTTAGAGATGTTTTTATTCCATCAAATATAACAGTAAAGACACAAAGTGCTATGACTCTGAGCCTGCACATTAACAGAATCATGGTTCATCAATTTTTAAGTCCACATTTACAGCTTCCTCCTAAAAGCCAAAAAGTAGCTACAATAGATAGTCTTGCAAAACACGGCATCTGTTCTCTTTCATTCCATGGTTATGGATAACCTTCATAAGCTGATTTGCTCATGACAATAAATTTATTTTCAGAAATTATACTCCTGATCTAATATGAAAAAATAAATAATTCAGAAGTTTCACATTATTACAGGGAATTATATTTAGGAGATCAACTAGGGATCTCTGTAATGAGAAACATTCACCTTGCTAGAGGAATGCTACTCTGCATTTAATCTTATAATATTCCCTTCAGGGTGTACAAGACAGCTTGCTGGAAAATATAATGACTCCTTAACTGTTTTCTGAAGAAAAAAAAAAAAAAAGAGTAAAGAAAACAGTGATATGGAAATGAGATCTACATTTCATTTGAAATTCCATATGCACTATTTTAAAGCCACCTTGTTTCAATATGGAAAAAATAAAAAGCTTTGGATGGGTCTGTTATTTGGAAAAAGATATTCAAACCACAGAGAAACAAAAGGATGTGGCATGTGTGGTCATGGTAATATAAAGTCACTTGTATTTCACAAAAAGAAAAAAGCTGCTTCAGCTGTTTCTACTTTATTTTTTGTTACTAGAAAGAGAAAAGTTGGTTCACAAAGTTCCCAATGGCCAAGAAGTAAAAACATCTGTTGAAGCCACGAGTGAGCTGCCAGGCATCTGCAGAGCAGTGGTGCTGCAGCAGTGCAGCTCCACTGTCCCCAGCACACCCTGGGCAGCAGCTCCTGCTGAGAGCTCTGGGAACAGAGCAGAGCATTCCAGAGTGCAGCCACATCTGAGCACAGCTCAAAACAACCACACTGCAACCAAGCATTGTTCTCTCTTGGCTGTCTCCTCCAACTGTTGTAATTTATGTTGGTCAGAAAAGGAAACTATCCACTTTTTCCAGCTGAAACTAATGTTGGGTGTCTGCTGCATTCAGGGTAATGAATATTGATGTTTGTAGCCATCTTCCAAATGAGGTAACTAAACAATACATACACAGTTTCCACCCGTCTGGAGTCTCCAAGAAAAATCATTAAATTGTCAGTATGGATGATCAGCTCTGAAGGAAAAATAAGTATTATTGATGATGACAGCATGCTATTGTATCTCTGCATCATTATGCCAGAGGTGTACCTTTTCAAAGCATCCCATGAGAAGTAGACAGACAATACCAATAATTGCCTCTGGGATTGCTATTTAGATGCAACAGCCTGAAAAAACATGTCTAAATCTTCTAAGTGTCTTCTTATTTTTTTAAGCATGGTACATTCTGCCTCAAGTATTTCAAATTATATCGTTCAGTGTAATTTAAAATCTTCTCCCAATTAACTCTGTGGCAGAAAGGAAATCTTGAAGACTAAAAAGAGATAATTTGAAAGATAACTTGGATACCTCAGAAAGTACAGTGACACATAGTCTACAATGCAAAAGAGTTCCAGGAACAGGGATCTCAAGATTTTCCATTTCAGTTTCCAACCACGTTATTATTACACATCAAATGTCCATAGACAACTGCCATCACAAAAATTATTGAGCTAAAAATTTCTACTGAGCCACTAATTTCAGGGTTTCACTATGAAACAAAGATTCTGACATAAATTAAGTCTTACTGCATTTTTTACCTCTAATAAGTCTCAAAAATCAGATGTGGTATGCAAATAAGGTAAGGTATGCAATAACATATAGTGTTGTTGGACACAGAATCAGGGTTCCAGTCCCTGTATCACCAGATTTCACAAAGCAATGCAGAGACACTGATGCCTGCCAACTATCTCTATTTTTATTTTTGTTCAGTTTTGAGAGTTTTCCTTCAGAACTGACTTTATCAAAAACATTCACAAATTATCTTCTGCTTCCATTTGAATTGTTTGGAGAGAGGGTTTAGCACATGGGTATAGTACATTTTAACCAGCCTAGAAAGACATGCTGGGCAATCCATGTGAAAAAGGACACCGTGAATATGGAACATCCTGATGTCCATCCATAGGTAGTCACATGAATAAAACTTCTATGCACTACAAATCCTGAGGCCAATTAGAAAGTGTTCTTCACCATTATCAAGAAAACCTCATTTTTCTTCCCCCGGGAAATGAAGCTAAACTATTTGTTACAAGTGTTGGTGAACAGCATTCACTAGAAATATGTTAAAACGGCATATATTACAATTAATTAGATTTCCAGAGGAGTAATGTGGTATTTGGATTTGACGGTAAATCAATTCAAGCTTTACAGATACTCTTGACAGCCCCACCTGTAAAATCAATAGTAAAACCTTGTATCCCTCAGAAAAGGACAGTGATATCCATATGAAAATACGAATTTAAATAAAATTGGAATTGTCTGTAGCAGGTAGCTTTGGGATTATTCCAGCACTTGTACAGTATTTAACATACCTTCTGAGATAATCATGTTCCCAAGCATAATAGAGAGGGCCTTTAAGCTGTAATTATGAATATTTTTTGTATATTATCATGTACATGGACCCCTTTTTTATTTTCCCATGGTCAAAGGAAAGTTAAGAATTTTTGGGATTAGTTTAAGGTAAAATACTCATCTTCTCTTTGCATCTACTCTGACAAAGTAGCTTCACAAATCACACACTGATGGTGAGATTCTAAATTATCCTTATGATAATTCACTATTAGGACCACAGGGAGGAGGAGGCAATGTCTTTTGCATGCAACAAAACTTCTTCTAAGATGGCTTTTATGTCATCACGACTCATCTTCCAGTTTCTCATTATGTTAAATAACAAAATCAAAGGAAAAGTGGGTTTTTTCCCAGAAAGATACCATAAGCATCAGTCTAAGAACCAAGACCTGACAGTGACAGAAAGAAACTGGCAAGGCACTTTCACAGTCACTGAAAATACTCAGGCTTGAAATGGGAAACAAAATGAAAGAGTCCTGAAGGATGCAGCTACTGCAAAACAATCCTGAATCTCCCAGAGTGGAAAAATATAAATATTCATTGCATTCAGTGGAGAATAGCACATTGCAAGCTCACTGCAAAATAAAGACACTTTAGTAAATGTTGAGGCCTCATAACAATGGGATTTGCCAATTAAATCTGAGGGGTGTGATCATTTCTGTTGTGATATGGTGAATAACATGCTGAGAGAGGCTCAGATGAAAGGAGTTTGAATCACTGCAATATTCTGTTTCAGCCTTCTTTTATTTTTTTTCTGTCCTGTGTGAATATGAGAATGAAATGTGGTAGACAAGCCTGGGGAGACTTAAAGGAAGGTTATTTTGAGGTTGTTTTTCTTTATTTATGACAGCTACATGTTAAACTAATACCAACTACATTTACTTCTCTTTTAAAGCCTGTAAATTGCATCTAATTAATAGATCCTGATGAAGTAAGATACCTGTATTCCTTTAGATTTGGATCCAATGGAATTTTTCCATTATGCGTCATGATTAAATCCTAGGATCGTGCTGTGCATATCTAAACAAATTCCCTTGGTTTCTTCCACCAAGTAAGTGTGAAGGACCGATGATGACCACCCTGCCAGCACTGTAATATTTAATCTTTTCACTGCAAGCAGCAAAACCTCCTCACTGTGACTCTCTGAGGCCGAGGGAGGTCCTAATGCAACCTGGCAGCATTTGCAGAGAGCAGCACAGCAGAGCTCAGCACGTTCCTGCAGGGTTCATGGCCAATAATCCTCACAAGGAGGTCAGCAGACCTTTGCAAAGGCTGGGGCAGGTGAGGCCCTGAAGGGATGGACCCAAGATTGTCACCACCCTCATAATTTACATAAACACAGAACGTGGGAAACAAGTCACAACCCCCAGAGTGAGAGCAGCTCAGGGAGGAGATAAAGCCCTCTTCCCTGAAAACATCACAATCCAGCAGAATACAAGGAACCCTAATAGAAACACTGAATAAAAACCTGCTGTCTGGCATCTCCACAGCAGTCTCTAGCTCCTAAACAACCTCTGCCAATAACCAGTACATTTGTGTGTATATACCAATGAAAATTAGATATTTAAGGAATGTTTTGAAGGAGAATCAGCATCATTTTATGGGAGTATATTAGGAGCTCTTTTGCCTGAGGGCACAGAACAAGGTGCTGAAAGCAGTGCTGAAAATGAGGTCCATGAGTGCTGCATTCACTTTGGACCTGAACAGATCTGAGGGTCACATGTTCCCAGTATGGTCATTGCTACTGTTTTATTATTATTTATAGTATTACTGTTTAACTGGCAGGCATAGATATTTAAAGAAATCTAAAGGGAAAATTCCTTCATGCATATCTATATTTAAACTATGTTTCACACATCTTGTATAAACCCTCTCCCTTTTAACAACAAGCAGAGTACTTCAACCCTCAATAGATTCTGTAAGACACTGTCTGTCATTTTAATATGACATACACTTATTTATTTAGAAAATAAAGCCATCGAAACCTAAAACACTGCCAGAAGCTTCCCAAAAGATTTTGGTGTTAAATGGATAGCTCTGTCATTTAGCAGAACTGAAACAAATATTTCCAGATTAATAATAATAATAGCGAAAACTTTTTTCCTGCTATCATGGCACCTTCCAAGGTGACAACTGGCAGAGAGTTTTCACTGAGCATGAAGTATCTTATTTCAGGTCATATCCTACAGTACATATTTTAATTGCTGCTCACCCTTATCACTATTTGGCAGATATCATGCAATCTTCATGCAGCAACATAAATTCTACCTATGTTCATTTCTCTTGGTAATCTTATTTACCGTCTCCCAGTAGCCATCAGCTTCCAGTGTATGTTCAACTACATGCTAAACCTCATTTTGGTCTCTAAAATTGTTGTCACAATTTCCTTTGATTTCAGTAAGACTTGGATTTGGCCTAGGGAATTTATCCCATTTATTTGCAAAGCTTTTGCTAAATTTGTAAATCCCTGGAGAAATGTTCATATCACAGGGAAAGAAATTTCTTAAATGTGACAGAGTTGATAAATTTCTCAAGCACAGAAAAGTTTGGAGGATGCAATTTCTATAGTCTGAGCAGTCATCTGGCACACTGGGTGACAGGAAACTGGTTAATCCAAAGGGCTTCATAAGAAATTTTTTAAACAATTTCTTCTCTATCCTTTTAAATGTCCATACAACAGCTGTCAGATTCTATATTAATATGCATTATAGGGGCAAAGATGTGAATAAGTTAAGCAATAGTCTCCTTCCAGGCTCTTGCTGCTGATCCATAAGCTTTATGATGTGTAGTATCATCATTTTGGAGGTCACACAGTGAAGAGATTTAATTTTGCTTAGTTATCATAAGAACTTCATTGCTGCAAAATAATTCATATCACCTAGAAAAAATAAGCTCAGCAATCAGCTGAAACTTAGCTCTGGACTCTTCTTGTCAAGAGTAATCCAGAAAGAAGTAGAAGAATAAAAACAAGTAAAGGGTAATGACAATTTTCATAAGCAAACTATGAACAACTGCTTCAAGGTCAGTAACTGGAAAAATGATGTTAATGATCCTGCATTAGCTGGGTAACATGTTACTGCTCAAACAAATCAGCCCAGATTTGAACCATTGTGTGGCTCGACATCAGTACCAATTAAGGTGGCAGATGATGTATAAAGAGCCTGGACAAAGGATATTATTATGTTACGAGCTATATTGATTTTTACAAGGCTTGTTTGATTGACTGACTGATACTATCAAGTAATTAGCTTTAATCTAGGGTTACAATGACCAAAAGAAATCCTGAATCAGGTTATATTAGATATCTCATAGTATTTTACTGATACAGAAAAGTGTTTAAATAAGGCAGAACCCTGGTTTCCTTTGTAAAGTCAGTGTTACACAAATGTGTTCTGTGCAGAACTTGGCACACCCAGGAGGTGCCCAGGCTGCACACAAATTCAGGTCACATAGGCAGTAGTCAGAGAAGAATGAACAGCCTGATAAGAGATCCTGATAAGCACAGGAGTTGTCTGTAATTAGCTTAACATTTTGGTATATCTGATTTTTAAAAAGTGTATATGTAAAATGGTATGCAATTCCAACGTGCTTTTTTGTTTGCCTTTTTTTTTTTTTAATGATTCTGAAAAGGAGCCACAGGGGATGGAGGGGGGAAGATGCCAAGGTCACTTGTCCATTGTGGTCACTTTCCCACTGACAAAGCCGGGGCACTTCCAAGAGCATTTACAAATTGCAAAGTAATAACTCATAAGAAAACCAGACTAACTTGGTGTAAGGAACCTGGCCCTAAAAGTGAGCTCCTCCAGTGGGTGCCTGATCCCAAATACCAAGCTGACACTTTGTTAGCTGGAAGGAAATTCTTCGTGGGCAAGAGACCAAGTTACAGACATTTGCAATACTTCTCCTGGAGAACTAACAGCAAAATGTCTTGGTTTGGTCTTTATCAGCCCCAGCTTTTTTCCCTCACTTTTACATATATGCCTAATTTTAGATAGTCTGTAAGAAACACTGCATGTTTTGATCTCAGAGCTCCCCAACAGTGTGTGAGCAATGTGTGCTCATTTCCACACACATACTCACCTTCCCTCTATTGCACTTCCACACATGGATTTGCTCCGTGTGATGGGTCACTCTCCTTCCTCAAACATCACCTCCCTCCCTTCACACTATTCCTCTCACACTCTTATCCTTCTGAGCCCAAATAATTCAGCTCCATACTCAGGGAGGTCTCTACTTTGATGACTAACTTTTATATATATACACAGATACTCCCAGTTTTTCCATATGCTTTTCCCCTCTCCCTGAGCAGAGCGCCTCTACTTAAAGACATCTAGTTAGACTCTTTTCCTGTTCTGACTAATAAACCAAACAATCTGGGACTAAGACCAACAGGCAAACGCTGCCACTGAATTTGTTTGCTCTGGCTTCACCATGCCTTCTGTGTGATAAGCTACACGTGGCTGCAGTCATCTCAACATACTTGTGTGTGAAGCAGCTGTCAAGCCTTCAACTGCACGCAAGTTGTAAATAATATCATTAAAATACCATTGGAGGTCCTGACATCAGATGTGCCATGATTTCCACAGCAGGCAGTGCCACTGAATGAAAGCTCAGTATAGTGCTGAAGGTACCTATCTGTAAGAGAAAGACATTTCTGCCACTGTGCTTGCCTTGCAGTGTATCCAGGCTCACATACAATTCTCTTTCATCAGGACAATTTTATAGTCATGGTATTTAAACACTTTGAAAAGTAGCAGTAGTGTGAGCAAATCACAGGACAGCTTATCTCTGCAGAGCTTTTAATGTAAAGTCCTGCTCTTGGTCACTGGGTGGGGCAGATGGTGGTGTTGTTGAATCACAGTATGTTTTCTTATTAAATCTCTCTTTCCCCCCTTTTTATTGATTTGCAGATCTTTGTTCCCAGAGTGAATTCTCAGTTCCTTTCCTGGTGACACATTTTGTGCATTGATATTTATTGTGGGTTTGGCTATATATATGTATGCCCCAGGGCTTCAGCTCTTATCAAGAGAGAGATTCAGTGTCTCAAAGCTGCAGGTCCTGTTTTTTCTGGTTCAACACATCCTTGCTCTAGAAGTTTCTGGGTTTGCTTGTCTCCTGAGAATTTACAAACTAAGACAAAGTTCCAGAGCAAAGAGAAATGTCTGTATATGTGACAGCAAAAGAAAAAAGAAAAATCACAGCTGTTCTGATCAAATATGCTGCCAGCTCATTTGAAAACTGTACTAATTCAGACTGAACCAGCATAAGCTGATGTGTGCAGGCAGACGTTTACAGTCCCCCTGGAGTCCAGAACAAAGTCCCACCCCAAGGACCTGCTGGCAGCCAGGTGGCCTTCAGAGCCAGAGACAAACCTTGGCTGAGCCTTACACAGTCCAGCCTGTGCCCTTGGGACAGCAAATGGGAGGTGTGCCATTCTTTCAAAAAGAACATATTTGAGTTAAAAGTTGGCTGCCCATCACTGGCTGCAAGTCTAAGGGGACTAATGACATATTTTCCTGTACAAGTAGCTTCTGTGAGTGCAAATTACACAAAAAACCCTCACTAATCAGGTTTGGGAAACTTGACCCCAGAGAAAAGGAAGTTATTTCTCCTTTTTAAAAGGAACTTGCATAACCTGCCGTTGTTTTTAGGATGATGGGGCATGCTAAGAAGTAACTTTAAGAAAACAGTAATGTAGGCTGTTCCTTATACTAATTAGGAAATGTCAAACTAGTGCTGGCTGGGATAATGTCACTGCTGCTGGAGATCAGGGAATGGGGAGGATAAGACAGAAGGCATCAGGCACAAATAAGTACACACAACTGGGTTTTATGAAATCATCTATTTTCACTTTGAAAATTGTCCAGCTGGTGACACAATTATCCCTTTTAATTTTATTTTTTTTAGGAAGGTAGATGTGTCCTCCAGGAGAGAGTTAAAAAGGACTTGGTTTGGATAAAGGTTTCTGCCCCAGGGGACAGTGCAGAGTCAGAAATGGCTCCTATGCATTCTCAGGAATTTCTTCCCCTTTCTCAGTCAATACTTGTTCTTTGCTAAAGAGAGATAAAGCCTCCACGTAGCTTCCTACAATAACTGCCCTTTTTCTTCTGATGGGATAACAGTTAAGCTAATGGGATAACCCTAGGTAGCAAGAACTTGACACGAAAAAGACAGCACGTACTTACCAGGCAGATTGCTCTGAAACAGAAATAATGCCACGTATTTCCCACAACACCAGAAGCCCACATCCAAAATACCAAAAAAACTAACCAAGTCCCTGGTCCCTGAAACAGTTTCAGTCTGAAAATCCATGAAATCTGAGAACATGCTGCTTTGGATTTTCTGTGGAAAATGTTCACATAATTAATATAACATACAGCAATATAAACCTCAAGACAAGGTTATAGTTCTTGAAAATGAACATATTTTATACTCAGCAGCAGGAGAATATCACATGTTCCTCCCTTTTGGAGAACGATAGGCAAATAATTCTTTCCTGGAGTGCAATCCTAGCCCCACTGAAATCAATAGCTGCATTATCAGAGCTTCACTATCACCTCAGTCTTTATGACTGCCAGTTCCTTGACCATTGAAACAAAATTTCAAAGAAAGAATGCTATTTCAAAGCATCTTTTTTTCACTCTAATATACAGGCATACACCAAGTAAATTTTTTACTATTATGACAGACCTGACATTCATTTTTTGGTCATATAAAAACATCCTTATTAGGCAAAAGGGGAAAGACAGGAAGGATAATGATAGCATAACAATGCTGCGTAGGAGGGGAAAATGTATTCCAGTGGGTTTGGGGAGTATTCTTTTATCTGCTTTGGTAGAAAGAACTGCATCTTTGTGAAAGGCAATATTCAATAACTGTGGTTGTTCTTTTTCATTCTAAAACAACTAAGACAAACTATAGATAAAAAAGAAGATATTAGATTTGCTTTTATATTCCATTTGCTGGGCTGGCTGTGATTTTAGACATAGCTGTAATTCAACACCACTGCAGGAGTTCCCCACTCCCTCTGACTGCCCCCTAAATGATTTATATGCAGGAACAGAGACCAGGATGAGAAACAGCAGATGCCAGATAAAACCACACAAGCCACATGCTCAGTAGCTGTGAAAGTACAAATGTAAAGGGAGATGCTGTGAATCACCAGCAGGAACTGCAGCTTGTTCAGCCCTGCCTGGGCTGGGTGCTGCAGTGCCCTGATGCCCAGTGTGGGCTGCTCCTGGGATTTATGGCGCTCTTGTCCCAGCCATGCCAACCACAGGTCTCTTTAAACAGCCTAAAGCCAATACAGGTCTGATGCAAGCTACAGAAGTGACTACAATATAGATGTTCCCAGAGAGACTGTTTCTTTAAAGCCAGAAATCCATGAACTACTTCAGTGTTTGTCTTTCTTCAGCTGCCATTGTCTCATTCCTGAAGTCAAGATTTACTAAAAAAGTGCTTCTTTGAAGCCAAATGTTTTTCCACAACATCTATTTTAAGGGCAGATACCAAAAAGTCAGTAGCATTTCACAGCATCTTACAGCCTGAGCAACGACCAAAGGGCTTCCCCACATACCATGTGTGTAAATGAACACAGCTACCTTTGTTTCCAACATCAGCAGGATCTGGTATAGATATATTTATAGAAAATATACCAGGAGAGTAATTGACTTAATTTTTTCTTTATAAAGAAGGCTTAAAATTAAAAAGTCTTTTAGCAAATTAGAACTGAAGTGCCTTTGTTTGAGCAACAAAACCTGTTTTCCAATATTTCAAATAATACTACAAATCCAGTTAACATTAATAATAATGACAGCATCCATTCAAGGCAGCAATTATAATATTATCTCCTGGGTTTTAAGAGCCACTTACTTAACAGAAAGGGACTTTATATATGCACTGACACACAGATGGCACTTTAGTTCTAGCAAAAGAAACAAACTCAAATACTTACAGAAACACTCAGAACCCAAATGGTAATTTTAGTATATTCCCAAGAGAATTGTCTGTATCTGAAAATCAATTATTAAGTTATGTGACTATCAGAATGTGATAACATCTAGAATTTACAGTAACAAAATAAAACTGGTGCCTTAACCTAGTCACTGGAGGCCAGGGGAGGGTTTCAAATGGCAGCACTGTGTCCTGTGGCCCTACACCTCCACTGGGACATGCTGAGGTGGTGCCATGAGCACAAAGAGGGGGTGATGACCCTCTGGACATGCCTCAAGTTGAGAGGCAAAGTAAATGAGACTGGACATACCCAGTCTCATTTACTTTTGCTCATCAGAAGTGCAGGGTGCCTCAGAAACATGCAAAGAGGAGATGAGACATGGCTTCACAGGCCACAGCAGCAGGGAGGCAAGGGGAGATTACCTCTGGATCAGCCATGGAAGAAGACTGAGAAATAATGAGGTGAGAGTTATCAGCAGAACAGTCTAAGAACTGATGCAGCAGGTTGGTTCGCATTTAATTATGTACCTTGTGGATTAAGATTTGTAGATTTGAGGCCTTCTCACCAACACCACAATGGAGAGAAATGATGTAAAATTGACTTCAGGGACTTTGTCAGCAGCCCATTACATTTTAATAATAAATACTCATTGTCAACTATAAAAGGTGACCTACCCTCAACATGAAACCTGAATGGAGTATTTACATTTACTGTATAAACCTGTGCATTGGCAAAAATCAAACATTTGTAATACAAATGCTTCCATTCCCATCTTTGGTTCAAATTCAGGAGTGACTCAAGGTTGTGACCAGCTGGGTGCATTTGCATGACCCTTGTTAAATTAACTCCCTGCTTCACTCCATGTTTTCATGGACAGATGTCACAGCACAGTTGCAATCTCTTGCCATTTTGGCAGTTCCATGGCTAAGCAAGATTCATGGAAACCGATTCTGGAATGAGAATAGCGTGGGCTTGTAATGAGCTGGCCCTTTTGCAGGTTGGTCCGGGCTGCACTGAGCTCCTCCTCTGGAACTGCTCATTCACACCTCTGAAAGTGCCAAATCCACACCTGCACAGGCACAGCACAGACAGCTACAGAGGGAGCGGGAAACAGCATTCTGTATGGCACAAAGAACAGGTTATGCACTTTGAGAACTTGAAATATCGCTTTTCTAAGGAAAAAAAATCAGCTCATTCACTGCTGGCAGATGTAGTGAGCTTTCAGACAGAATAAAATGATTTTGTGAATAAATACTTATTTACTCTGAGCTCAGGGTTTCTCTGCCAGCGCATCTGCAGAACCACGATTAACTCAGCAGATGTAACTCTGCCTCCTCCACTGCTCAGCCTCACCACAGTGTCCGATTTCAGTTACCTGGGAGACATCAGAGAAATTTCAGTAGGAAAGCCAAGCAAATGGAAACACCAAGTCTTTAATGAATCAGCACAGATGCACTCATTTGGTTTAATTTTCAGTTTAAGTTAGTAATTGTCAGTTCCAGAAAAGCAGAGAATAAAACTATAGTGAAAAGTCAGTTCTCACTGGAACTTTTAATATTTCTCCACATCCCCCTGCCAATTTACTGCTTGACATGATCTGCAAGGTACTGGGAATGAAACACACAGATTTTCAACTAAATAATGGAAATGTGATTGAGCCATGGTAAACCAAATGAGAGCGAGAGAGAATCTGGGAATATGCATATGCAATAAGGAATATTAAAAAGTTTCTTGGGCCCTGCAGTATGACAATGCACTCTGATGATCATCTTTATTAGATAGCACTAGATAAAGAGCCAATTCATTAAAAATTAATGGCACTGTACTGCCATCCATACATTATGCATAGCCATAAAGTGGATGTGGACAGCTAAATGCTAAATCTGTTGGAAATAACTGCAAAGTGAAGTAGGAGAGTGTGTCATAAAATAGTAGGAACCATGTAATAAGAAGGCCATACAATAAAATGGGGAGAAAAGAAAGACAATCTAACTGTATGAGTCTGTAAAATCAAATGAGATTAGAAAAACTACAGTAAACCAAACCTCTACTCTGAAACAGAAAAATTGTTCTCAGAAAATGTACAACAGCAAATACAAGAAGCTTATTAAAGACTGAAACTGGAGGGTGGTAAATACAATAACAAATGGCAGAGAGATGTTTGATTGCAAAACAGCAGAGCTATTCACAAAAAGAAAACCATTTTATTGCATCTTCTGATGAAAGCTCAACAATGTGGGGCATTAATATCATTGAGGCAGAATCAGCAAGAGGTATGAAGACAGGCAGATAAACCTTTTTCATTCAATCACAAAATGAAAGTCCAATTTACACCATACTCTCTAATTAAATAAGTTTCATTTTAGAGCAATTTAAAAATCTGTTTCATTTTCCTAAAATTTCTTGAAGTTTTGATTACAAAATGAATGCCTGTGACAAATTCCATGGTTTTGGATTAAAAGAGCTACTCAGAAGACTCATGCATGCTAGAATGATATTTCTAAAGTTTGTAGGTAGCTTTAGTGTGAACTATCTCAAATAAACCACCATTTGATATGTTCAGCCCTAAAAAGATATGCCTTTAAGAACATTTACCATTCCACATAGTTATATAGCAAGATTTTTTCTGAAATGATTTTGCTAAATAATGATTCCTTCACAGTGTATTGAGAAATAGTGTTTTCTCATGGTGATGATGAAGAGGAAGAAGTGGAACTTCAAAGAAAACTGTTCAGCTCAAACACAGATGTGTTTTCATAAATGCTGTCTTAAATCCTAATATTTCCAAGACTTCTTGACAAGGCACAAAACCAGGCATACTCAATTCTATCTTTTGGAATCAAATCTCAGAAGGAAAATTATATAGAGAACCTACCTGCTTACCCCTGAAACTAACAACATGTTTGGGAATGCAACACATACACACTGGTGCAATTTAAGAGCCTGCACTAAAGCTGAAGGAACTACAATAGTTAGCATGAGGCCACTTTTAAAACTTGACCTGGCTGGTGGATGGGAAGAGTGTCATTCATATTCAGAATGCCATTAAATACAGCTAAACCAGGCAAAGCTCTACTCATTTCTACTACACTGAAATGAAATTCTGACCCTGCAGCTCTAGGAGCTCCCAGGCTGACAGTGACAGCAGGAATAACACGCCGTGTCATCCAGGGATGACAGGTGCTGGCATTTCTGAGCCTCTGTGAATGTCTGGGCTTTGTGTTTCCAGCACGTATTTTGCTTTTAATTGTCTTGTTGCACTGCAGTGCAATTCGCCCCGAAAATGCCTTGGTGCAGCTCAGTGGAGCTGGACTCCCTGGACTGAGCCTAAGCCATGGATCCCACCCTTTTGCTGTTCAGACCTTTCCCTAATACAGCTGCATGTTGCACATCTGGTTTTACAAAGTATTTACCATCAGGGTTAGTCTCTCTCGCTTTGATATCTCAAACATAATTCTGCAGACTACTAACAACTTTTGATTTTAGCAGCTTCTAACGACAGCCCTTTAGAAGAAGCCAGACACAGACAAAGACTAATACAAAGAGCTTGAAAGCAAATTTTGAGTTTGGGGTAGGAAAGACCCCTCACACTCATGGATCTGGAAAGCATCTACACCGTGCCTCAAAGATCCTTGTGGATTATAAATGTGGAAAATAAGAACAGAAAAGGAATTATTCACCACATTATTAAACATGACAAAAAGCTTCTGAATTGAAGCTTAAAACAGGCTATTTAAGATTCCAGCAATCCCTGGGACTTTGGCAACAAAAATGTTCAAAAGCCTTTTATAGTTGCTGTCAGATTTATGTAAAGCATTTGAGATTCCTGTGAACTTATTTATATAACAACGTAAAACTTGAAGCCAACTTGAAAGTCTTCCTATTCTAATTATTCAGTATTGGAGGTGCTGTACAAAAGATACTCAATGTTCTTTGTTAAACATATCCTAAAATGGTGGCCAGGAAAACACGGACTTTAGGTGAACATTTATGGGATAGGTGTTATTGTGGATGAGCTACATTATTTGATAAAAAAGTTACTTGGTGATTTGTTTTCCTGTTTTCTGTTCAGAGACATGAGGAAGATATCACTGTGTTCTACATTCCACCCACATTCTGCCCCAATAATCTCACATCATTTTTTTTAGGAAAATGCTAAAATATGTTAAAATTAAAATAAAAATAAATAAATATTACCATCTCTTTTCAGATGTGTACCACTAGAATACTTCCCAGATTCAGGCTCAGGATGGACATAGGGCATTATTGGGAGCTGAGGCCCAGCTGACCTGGATGCAAGGCACTGCCATTCCCAACCATTTACTTTCTATCCCACATGAACATTCTGCCATCACTCTGGGTCACGCCTTCAGCTCCAAAATGGAGAGGGACATCAGCTGTAAATGCATCCAGCATCTCTCCAACAGACCCACACTGCAGGCAGGGGACACCATGGGGACAGGAGTGTGACATGGCCCCACTGGGTCTGCAAGATGCAGTAAAAGCTCCTGAACAGTACAACAACTCCCACCCCAAGAAGCCTTTCAAGTTTTATCTTTCAAGATCATTTGCATGTGAATTTTCTATTTCATCACCCTCTGCCCAAAAGCTCTCAATGCCATTTCCCTTCTTCCCAGGTCCCAGTTTTCCCCTTTTCACCATTTCACTCTCTCAATGAGGTCACTCATTCTCTGCTATTTCAGCTACTCCCCCTTCCCCCTTCATGTCAGCACTTCCCAACCACCCAGGCTGTGCATATTTTGAACACAGACTTGCTTGTCAAGCAGAGCTCTAATTACCTCCCATGTCTTTATATAGATACTTCATCAGGTGTCTGCAGCTTCACAAAACCAGGGGTCTAAGAGGAAATAAATACAAATCTCAGAATATTAACATTCCATAGAGACATTATTGTGCATTACATACACAACAAAAGGGCATTTTTCTGTGTTACCTGGGATGTGAATTATGCTTTACAAGCATTGTGAAACTGGTCAGATTGTTTTATCCC
Source organism: Chloropsis cyanopogon (assembly GCA_013400585.1). Taxonomy (NCBI): domain Eukaryota; kingdom Metazoa; phylum Chordata; class Aves; order Passeriformes; family Irenidae; genus Chloropsis; species Chloropsis cyanopogon. The sequence continues at coordinate 55,864 of WEZZ01021122.1, forward strand.
TACATGTCTCTAGCCAATCAATGCCCAAATGAGGAAACCTACACAGAAATTAAGAATTTCTTCACTGAAAACATACAGTTCCTCATCATCCATTTCCTTCATCACTATGCAACAGTAAATACTAGTTTGTGTTAATTATTCAAAGCAGGAGAAAATTTATAATCCAAATATGACAAAAAACAAAGTACACAAGATCATAATTTCTTTCATTTATCATAATTTTGTCACATCAGTCAAGACCCAGAAATGTAGTTGCAGCAGACCTAAAGAGAAACCCACACGAGCTAAGTACCACAAGCACTAAGGATGCCAACCTGTCTGGCTTGGGATTTTGTTTGTTTGGTTTTGTTGTGTTTTATTTGTTTCATTGTGCTGATGAGCATAGTTTAACACCCATGGATTGTTATAAGTCAATGCGAATTCTCTCTCTTCCTGTGTTTCTTTCTTGCAGGATTATTCCATAGACATTCTGACTGTGGGATTTTTATGGATTAAGACAGAAGCCAGCAGCGTTCTTTATTCAGTGCTTTTTGGCATAAAAACACCACTTTGATTGCTTTTCTTTTTTTCTACTTAATCATGTTTTAGACAGACACCATCCAGGTTTAACTCATCCCGGCTCCGTTTTCTCTTTTTCCCTTTAGCCGTAAGAGTTACAGACAGAGGTTACAAAGAGCAAGAAAAAGGTAATTTAATATTTAGTTCAATGACGCCTGTGGAAGAATCTTGTGAACCTGTGCTGAGATCTCAATGAATCACCAGTGACTTACGATGCAAAACCAGTGACATAAAGGGGTAAAATGTCCATAAAGTCTTTAAGACTCCATTAGCTATTAGAAATAAAATATTAATATCTCTATTATGAGCATCCTTAAGACATGAACAGTGAATTGCAGGCCCTGGGTCAATCTTATCCAGTTTATGCCAGTACAGATCCCACTAAACATAAAGGTGGGAAACCCATTTACACAGGGAACACAACAAAAATGAGCACCCCTAATTTCCCTTGTGCTGCCTGGATCACTCACATTAAGCAAAGTGAAGCCTCCACAACTTGTGTTGTATTTATTTTATGGGCAGGTGTGAGAATAGTGCCAGCTGAAACCTCCTTGGAGAAAAAGCAAGACCCAGGGCCTTTTAGATCTTGCAGTAGTTCCCATCGTCCAGGGATCACTGCACAATCAAAGTGAACTGGAACTTCCCTCACTGCCATACAACTTTCCTACAAAAACAAAAGCCCTGAGAAAACATCTGAAAAGAAACCAGAAAGGCAGGAAATTAACATGTCTTGTGAAAGACATCGTTTTCCTTCTGACAGAGAAAACACCCAGCTGCACCAGAGACAGGCAGGCACGACCTTCCTGAGCACACTGATCCACACAATAAGTCTGCACTTGCTTCTAAGTAGGGCTGCTTTCCTGCTTTTTGATGAGGACTTATTTACTTTGGGGGATTGTACGATACTAAGATGTCTAACAGGATACAGAACCTTTCACCTGCAGGTCAGCGTGTTCAATTTCAGCCCAGCTTATGCAGCTTGAGCCCCGCCGGGACCGTCCCGGGCTCCCGCGGGCCCCGGGGGATGCTCCGAGCTCTGGGCAGGGACGGGAGCGCCCAGCCCCGGGAGCAGCCAGCTCCTACTGATGGAAAGTCGATCGTGCTGCAGAGACCCAGGTGAAACAGTGCTCTTGCCAGCTCTGTTCCTCTTACGTTAATAAAAGAAAACACCGGGGCTCCCCATTCGTTGCACGGAATTGCAGTGACGGGTGCGCTTTCACCAGGCACGCACGGGGCTTTAATCGCTTCTGCAGCTCACAGGAATCGGTTCCCAGCACACAGCCCATGGCACATCCAGCCAAAAGGGTGCTATGAATAGCCACAGTGAATACAGTGGTTCTCCAGTAACACCTTTTTTTTTTTTTTCCTCCCCCCCATACAAAAGGATAATGTATTTTGAATAAACTGATGGCATCCAGCAGTTAGGAAAGAGTTACTTGCATATATGCAATATTTAGACCAATCTTTTCCCAGGAAATAATGAGCTGAATTTTAACAATTCCAGCCTCAGGTAGAGTGGTGGAAGTCCCCTCATCTACATTAAAGTGTATAATATATTTCTAAGTGTCTCCATCACTAATTTGGAAATATGCTGCAAGTGCCCAGGATCAACATTAACTAAGTTATGTAACACAGCTGAACTGTTCAGCAACACATAATGCCTCTTGGACTAGACATCATTAGAATTAGCTAGAAAAACACTTCTTTACCCTAGAAGAAGATTTAATGTTTCTGAAGGAAGACAAATAAGAAGGGTTTGTCCATGGAAAATATTTAACTCATCTAAAAAGCAAATGTGTTTACCTTTGACTGGGATCAAAGTCACATGATACTGTGAGTCAAAACTGCAATTCTGACTACAAAAAAGGATCTTATTTGTCTTTTAATCTCAAAAACTGACATTAGACTACCTTTGCAAGTCAAAATAAAGTTAGGCCAAAATCATAAAATCATAGAAACATGGAATGGCTTGGGTTGAAAGGGACCTTAAAGATCATCTAGCTCCAAACCCCCTGCTGTGGGCAGGTACATCTTCACTAGAATGTTCTCTTCTATTTATTATTGAAAGAAGCCTTTTGACCAAATAAATATTTTCATTAAACAGAAAAAATTGTTTTGGCAGTATCATATCTTTGCTTAGAAAATCTCTCCCACAACAAATTCAGCCTGCTTTAAAACACTGGGAGCTTATATCTGCCTATTTCTTCATGGCTTTCAGTTTTGCTGCCCTCTTCTCTGTCACAGAATCCCTCTGTTGGAGATGCCAGCACTGAACCTCAAAGGGCAGCTGGCATTCACCAGCCCAATGTTCCTGTATAACAAAGACATATGGCTGTGCATGTTGAAGTTTTGGCAGGATTTTACAGAAAAAAAAGGCTCTCAGCAACCAGAAATAAAAATTGTAAAGAAAACCTGATTTCATAATTGCATCTTTAAGTGGAGATATGTACAAGAAATTATTATGTAACTACAGCCATCAGAAAATACAAAAATACATATACAACCCCTACCAGTTTATCAATTCAAGGCCTGTGACTGTGATATTTAAGGGCTTTCTGCTCACTGATATATATTCTGCCAGCTGTCACATTGTATTTCTAAATTGTTAAAGAAACCCCTTACCTATCGGCCCCAAAGGCATTCATTTTTCCCTGGACTTTATAAAACTAGAATATGTTTCCGTAATATTTCTTTTACAATAGAAGGCCTGTTAAAAACAGCATCATGAATATTCTAGTTATGACAGATATGAAAGGACATAATATCCAGGAAACAGTTCTTTCTTAACATATTCATGAAGAGGTCCTTGTCAATCACAGCCAGTGAATTGAATAAAAAAATAATACTTGGAGTCTTAGGAGGATACAGCTGAGTTTTACATGCTGGAGATATAAAGACTGAAGTGAGACTGGGTTCCTCTAACAAGATTCCTGGCCTGAAGTGCCTTTGTGAAATTATTCAGAAACCTGCCAATAACAATATTTAAGGCTGCAGAAATCTCCATGTGGGTCCGTGTGCTGCTGCCACAACTTAATGGAGTCTCCCAGCTGGTGCTTTAAAGGAATGATGTCTGCAATCGTCCATTCATCTTGGAGTTTCAAAACAATTTGCTTTATGGCCCTGCTTCTTTTGAACATTAAAAAGCTTACATCTTGAAATATTCAGGAAATAAGAAATAAACTGCCAAATGCCTTGAGCAGGAGAACAACTTACAAGGCTACTTTTATATATATATATTAAAGTATAAAAGCGATATTATTTCCTATTCATGCAGTGTTGCTGACTTGTTCAGCATAGATAATTAAACAAAATTTTGTAATAAAATAGTTTTTTGCTGCCTTTGCTACTTTTAAAGCAGGTACAAAGCATAATATTTAAAATATTCTACTCAAAAATATACAATATAGAGCCAAACCTTACTTGATTTTTTGCATAAATCAAAAGCTAATTCCAAATATTTTAATGTACACAACACACAGTGGCAATCTGAAAAAAGTGCCAGTTTACTGACATTATCAAACCACGTCACCTTCCCAAGGAAGGCCCCTTCCTGAAATAACATTACAAGCCAATTTAAAAGGCTGTGTCCATTTTACTTCAAACATAATTATGTGTCGTGTAAATTTATTTTGTATCAAGAGTAAAATACCCAAACCTAACTACCACAGGTGCCTATATGAATTAAAATCAGTGAAATAAACCCAAACCCATAATTACACCACACTCAGGGTTTCACTGCTGACCACAATGTCCACAGCTGGCAAAAACCCTTTGCAGAACTCCTGCACCATTCCTTTGTGCCAGACTGCTTCCAGGACACTTAAAATATCACAATGATTTGCCCAGGAAATACACACAGTTTCCTGCTGGAAGATACAAATCACCTAAATGCAAAACACTGGGGTAAATTTACAACAGCTTTCAAACCCATAAATTGCATGTTTGAGATTAATCCATATATGTGGCATTTCACAGCCTTGTTCCTCCATGGAGATGGAGAGAACTGTGCACTGCTGGACACCCCAGCCCACAAGGCAATATACAGTGCTGACAGCTCCACAGATTCATTGTTTGCATCCCTTTCACAGTGCATCTGATGCCAATTCAGCAGGATTTATTTCCAAAAGATAGGTATCCATGCCTAGATTCCAGGGGAGGGTGCTGAGATTTGCCAACTCTTGCTGCAAAGACATCTTAAGACTCACAGAATCACTGCATTCTTTTTTTTGTTGTTTTTTTTTTCTTTTTTAAACAGGAAACAAAATGTAGAACAACATCACAGAACACGTTGTAATGAAGTCTGAAATATGGGTTACTGAAACCTTGAGGCACAATACCAAATTGCCAGGAGTCTGTTTCTTAAATGGAAATGTCTCAGGCTTTTGTTTTCACCTACCTGTGGCAGAGTACACAGAATTGCAAATAGAAATATCCCAGCACATTTTGGACTCTGTGTGCAAGTACCAGTGATATGCCAGATCTGAAAAAAAAGCCCCCAAACCAATAAATCTGTCTGGCTGTCAAATATTAGGAATACCTACTACAGGTAATGTCTGGTACAACACCACATTTATTATGTGACTCACCCTTATGAAAACAATGACTACCTGAATAATAATAAAAACATTGCTGAATCAAACTGAGCACTGGCTTCAGACCTGTCTCACGTTTTCACTAAAATAAATACACAGATTTTCAGAGCTATCGAGGTGAGATTTAATCACGTTAGAAGTCTAAACATGTGCAAGTTCAGCATCAGCATGAACCAACATGAACACTGCAAGGACAATGAGGAGCCACTGTTTGAAAACAATCAAAACAGATCTGAAATGCTAAAGGATGACTTTTCTGCACACAGAAGCTCAGTGTTTCAATTTTGCCATCACTTCACCTTTAGTAGACTTGATTCATTAGTGTATTAGTGTATTAATTGACAGTTGCTTCCTGTTGTAAGTGATTGCTTTCTAGTTCTATTATGTACTGTCAAACAGTAGCACATGATTAATTACAAATAAACCAAGAACTCTGCTAACAATGGGCTGCTACAAAACCTCCCACCTTCAGGAAAGAAATTCTGCTGCTCACATGGCCAGGATGCTTTCCAGAGCTCCATTTGCAGCATTTCACACACATTCAGCTGCACTGGTTTCTCATGAGATTTTAGCTGACATTTGAGGTTGATATATATCGGTTACTTTTTATTTTGTGCCTTACAGACTGACCCCTTAAATGCACAAAGTCATATCCCAGTGTTGGTCAGTACACAAAACATCTATCAAATGAGAAATTAGATTTTATGGAGGATAGCAAAAGGCTGTATATGAGACACTTTGCAGACCTCCAGCATGAAGACCAGGTCCAACAGACAGCTATCCAAGCCCTGCAGCCTCACAAAGAATCTTCTGATCGATAGCGGGAAATTAAGATACTTCATTTTGCTGTCAATATAATTAATATGAACTCCACTTAAGCGATTAACTATGGTCTTCTAGCTCACCAGAAAGAAGTGGAAGTTTAAAGTGTTGCAATACCACAGCTACAAAGGAGGACAGCTGGATGGAGACACCAGACAGGCTATTTATCACCCACCTCAGCACTAATGGCACGGGTTCATGATGATTAAGAAGATCCATTCTGTCTGAGGTTGAAGTTGAGGTGGTTTAACTCTCCCTTTCAAATCTATTTGCAATGAAATTCCAGGGCTTTTATATGAACAGGTCCTTGAATTGCAGAAAAAGAAGTCCCTTAATCAAAATCTGAACTGAAATTTCTCCTTAAAAGTTCAAAACAGCTGGCTGCCTAGCTCCTGCTACAGGGATGAACTACAAACCCTTTTAATCCGTCACAAAGTTTCCCTCTGTCTATATTTCTTTTGGGTTTATCTGAAAATTAATTTCAGTAACTGACATTCCTGAAATTACAACTCCACAAGGTGAACCCTGTTGCTCTCTTTTGGAGCCCGTCAAAAAATTGAAATCACCTATACTGGAGTAGCTTGATATTTCTACCACACAAACTTAAAATATTGTATTTCCAGAGGAATAGTTACCGTTACTTGGAAAAGCAGAGTTCCACAAGTAAAATGTTTCTTTATCAACTTCAATAACATTAACAGAAAATAATTATTACCTTGTGTGTTACAAAATCATCCCTGGTGGTCTCGGGGACAGTGAAGAATGCAACAAATATAGACTCCATCATTCAGCAGCCATGACAGGCAAAAGCTTCTTTATTCAGAGACCTTTTTCTTCTCTCAGTTTGCTACAGGTAGGCCTAATTGGTCATCTACTTAATATATTTGACAAGATTCGCCAATCAATACTTTATTATAAACATCAGGTAGCACAGTTCACATGATCACAGCTGCAGATTGTTTTCAATTCTTCATCTCCAACTCCCTAATGTCTTCCAGGCTGAGCCATGGGAAATCTTATCTAGCTTTCTCCTTCTCTGACCAGACAGTGTATCCACACCTTGTGGAAAACAATTATTCTCTTCATACCGTGTGGCCAAGATCAACAACACTTCCAAGGTAGCCAGACACTGCAGAAATGGAAACCACACAGTATTCATTTTAAACCATAGAATACAGAGGAATAACACTTATTCCTCTGACAGCTGTGGTGAATAGCTCTGGTATGTTCATGGTTCATATTTTTGGACAGGTTTTATATGGTCTCAAGAACCAACTCTTAGGAACTAATGGAATTTTAAGTAGATTTCCTCTGCTCACAAAAAATACCCAACAAAGGTAGACTGTACATATAAGAAAAAGATAATTTACCTTGGCCTGTCATAAAATAGAAAACAGATGCAGTTAAGTGGACCCTTCAGCTGAAGCTGTTAAAATAAAACACCAATCATCATCATTGGGGGGCAGTCAGGAAAACAAGAGTAATGAAAATTGGTGCTTTGATCTTTTCACTTAATTTTCTTTGTAAAAGAAAAAGCCACATGCACAGGCAAAAATCTGAAAGTCAAGGGAGGTCATTTACCAAGATCCTCAGATTCTAAAATTCTAAGTGGCCATGATTTACATGGCCTCTTTTACTTTCTGGACATGTATTTTGTTTGTTTTAAGCAGTTTTATTTGAAAGAAGCTTACTTCGCATCTGCCAAAGACTGCAGAAACAGAAAGGACTATATCTTTGTAACACACAAACAAAATTATTTATTTCTGCTAATATTAAGATGGAAAGATGAAGTATTTTGTTGGTTGTATTTTTCATTTATAAATGTAATTAAATATTATTTACCAAACTAGTAAGAAAAAATGATGGATATTAAATGGCACCTGCATAATCCTGTATTCGTCTCTGTAAGCCTTGCTCAAGTATTTACCAAAATGACAATGAGGAGAACATTCCTGGGATGAGTTTCATAACTATCCAAGTTGAAGTTAAAAATGTGAATGAATCACTTGTAAAAGCTTTCCTTCTATCACAATATCCCTCTTTTTTCTAACAGGATTTTCTCAACTAAGTAATGATTTATTGCCACAAAGTACTAAGTACTCATCCAGAAAAACCATATTCAGTTTTAAGAACATTGTCTGTTTTACCAGAAAAAATAATCTAAAAATTTTTATTATTAATATTCTGGAAAACACTCTACTTACACCCCTTCTTAATCCATTCCTCCATGCACTTTTTCTAATTCAGAGATTATCCTGCTTTTGGAATAATTCTCTGCAATCTCATCACACCGTCACACAGAACCTCACTGCTGACCTACTTTAAGTCAGATACTAAGTCCAATAAAGTTAATCAAACACCTTTCTTCTACATAAAGTACAGTTTTTCTAGCATCTTTCCTTCTCTGGGAGTTGAGATCTTTAGTTACATTTTCTCATTGCTGCCTTGCTTCCATGCCTTCATGTTCAATCTCCCTCTGTAAAATCTCCAAAACCAAGAGAAGAGAAAAAGAGAGATTTTCTACTGAGCAAAAGGAGTGGGGCTTGTGGGTTAAAACTAATTGAATTCCATTTGTCTTTGCAACATATTCCAAAAGTAACAGAAGAAGGTAGACTGTGACATTAAATTTCAGAAGGAACTTACTCAGCATAAGAAACTCCAGCTGAGGAGCCTGAATACCTGACAATGATCCAGATAGCTTTCACTGACTACAAGTCATGGAAAACTACTGTTTCCAAGTTACTTCAAGAGAAGTACAATAAAGTTCCATTAAAAAAAAAAAAAAAAAAAAAAAAAAAAAAAAAAAAAAAAAATCAGCATTCAAACAAGGAAATGGCCAGCTACATATTTAGTTTGGCTGAAATCTTTCATGCCTAATGCTTAGGTATACAATGGAAGGCTCTGTAATACTTTCACTTTATTTCATTTCATTTTATAATTACTTCATAATTTGTGTGTAAGCAATTTAAAAATAACTTGCAAGTAGAATTTGAAGAAATCCTATCTTTTTTTTTTCGAATATAACATGAAGAAATGAAGTAGGAGATATGGCAAAAGATCAAACCACCATATTATATACCTGACAGAACTTTTCATAATTCTATTTCCCAATTCAGGTACAAGACCTCACTTTTTGCTTTCTCAAGAACCATCAAGGACCAGAGAGTGGAAACATAAAGGACAAAGTATTGAATAAATGGAATGGAACAAGGCAGTGCATTGTGTGTGATGCAGAATCACCCCATACCTTTACAGCTGACATTCAGTGCTGGCAGGGAACGAGCACCTTCCACAGAAACAAGCCAAACAAAACACTGCTTCATTCCTCTGGGCTTTAAACCCAGCTTTGGATAGAAACCCACTAGGTCAAGACCCTCCTGGGACATTTTGTGAAGGACTTGCACGGGTGGAGCTGGGAGCCCATGCAGCACACAGAGCCAGAGTTAAACCTCATGCACATGGGATCACCTGCACCTTTCCAAGGACACTTTGACTTGCATGCAAATTAACACACTTAACATACAGAGAATGCATGAAATGGCTACACAATTCACAGTGTAATTTTGGTGCAGTTACAGTAAGTTTGCTCTGTTTTCACAAGTGTAACATGGGGGGAGTTACCCCCCTATTTTTTCTTCAGAACTAAGCAAAGCAAAGATAAAAGTCTAAACAGTCCCATCCCTTTGGAATCATGCATAAAAAGATAACATTTGCCACAAAGGATTTCGTTTTGCCAAGACTCTAAAAAACACAGCAAGCAACATGACAGGAGAAAGATCAAGAAAAAGCCAGAATGTTAGAAGAAAATAGGCAGTGCTGTTTAAGTGCTCCACTTGTAGCATAAGAACTTCCTTCCATCAGTAGAACACATGCATCTGGAAATTCTTTAATTTACAAATGTCAACACCTGAATATAGAAATATAAGGATGTATTAGAACCTGAAAATAATTGCACAGTCAAAAAATTATCTGGACAGACTACAGTACACTTGACCCCACTGCTCATGTGACTCCTTGGGGAATCCACTCAGTCTACAAAATCAGCAGAAAAGAGGTCAAGCCAAAGAACCCCAAGTCTGAACTATTTAGTTTCAGGATAGTTGCATTTGGCTGCAGCAGCACAAAGCTCAGCACAGGGAACTAAGTGAAACTTGTTTACTTAAACCACGGAGAGCAGGATCAGCAGTAAACCCAATGTTTTCTAAGATCCCACATTTAAAGCTATATGGAGTCTTAGAGGAACAAAACTAACCTTTACCACACAAAAAATATATCATAAGATCTAACCCATTTTAATGCCATAGTGTAATTTTCCTCTATTTCCATTCTAACCAATCACTTGGATATTTACCAGAGCACCTCATATTCCTCCATTAGAGCATTCACTTGCCTCTCTAAGGCAAGGACTGTGCTACCTAATGGTCTGATAAATACCATGAGCTGTTAGAGCACTGCATAAATAATAGGATCTATTCAAGGACATGTAAGGGGCACTGGGCCCAAACAGCCACATGTCTTCCCAAAAAATCTATTACCATTGTCAAAATCTGTGCAGTCAAGTTTCATAGGGAAAAGAACTTAAGGAACAGGTCTGTCTCTAGCATAACCTATATTTTTCCTGAGACAGGGAATAGTCAGCAGTGCTCAGAGACACATCAGCTATCAACAGGCTGGGATCCAGGAGATGGGCACAGGAAGGACGTGCCCTGGAAGCACCTCCTTTGTGGCTGCTCCTCACTGAGGGGATGGCCCAAAGGAAGCCTGTGCTATTTTCTGAACAAATATTGTGTGCTATTTCGAACAAATATAACGTGCTATTTTCTGTGAGACTCCTTCATTCCAAGCTTTTGCCATGTCCCCCCATCCCAAGGAGCCCTGAATCTTGGGCATAGTAATGCAACCAGGTGACTCCTTGACTGTTCTGTTACCTGATGGGTCACAGGTGTTTTGGGATTGGTGTCCTTTGGGATCTTGCTGGCAGCACAGGAGATGGCTCCCAGTAGGGGCCTGTCCTCATCTATTAGGAACAATTCCCAGGAAAACCCAGTATCCTGTGCCCTCCATATTGTTGTGGGAGCTTTCACACTTTAAGAGGCACCCACTGTGACTATACCGGCAAGAGACCATTAATCACATGAGCAAGCCACTTTTCCTATTATGCCATCCAAAGCAGAACTCCCATCCATTAGAATGTATTATAGAACAAAAGGTTATTTTAGATTGATTTCCATAGTAAATACTAAAGTAAAGCTCAGCTTCAAGTTGTCCTGCAAATTTGTGCTTTTGCTGTTGTACTGTGCCACTTTCTTGGGATATCCAAGGACTACAAAATAGGTTTAGTAAAATGTGATAGAAAGTTTTCTCTTTTTTTAATGAGGCTTATCAAACAACCCAAACACCTGCCCCTCTCACCCCCCCCCCCCAAAAAAAAAAAAAAAAAAACA
>WEZZ01021122.1:67350-102343 GCA_013400585.1 Chloropsis cyanopogon
ACGCAATAAAAAAAAACCAAACAGTGCACCCCCCCACCCCCCACAAAAAAAAAAAAAAAAACCAAACTAAAAAACAAAAAAACCCTACCACAACCAAAAAACACCAAACCAAACCCCTTGAGAAAACCCCAAAAAGCCGCAAACAATTTGCTTCTGGAAATTTGACAGAGCCGGGTTAGACATCTGGGAAAAAGCTCTCCCCCCAGCATGTCCCCAAATTAATAGTATAATACTGGAATGGATTTTCCTGGAGATACTGTGGAGCATCCATCACCAAAGATCTAGGGGGGGAAAAGGGTTAAACAAACATTTGAGAGGCAGAGCATCAGCATAAATCAACACAGGCTGCTACTGCCATGGGATGGCAGAGTGCACTGAGTACCTCCTGGGAGACCTCCAAGCCTATTTTCCTGTGATTCTAAATTGTGGTTTTGTGTGTTTTTTCCCCACAAAATGCAAACCTACATAGCCCAAGAGAAAGACTGTGTTTAGTTTGAAGTTATACAAGAAGTGCATCTCTAGGGGGGTAGAAGTGGGAAAGGTTAAGAACTTCAAACACAGCCAAAAGTATAGTAATATTTTCAACATTGGCTTGAATATGTTTCACATTGCTACAAAACTCTCAGATTTAGAAATGATCTGTGAAAAAGCAGCTTGTTTATGGTTCACTCCATACAGAAGATCCTCTGTGTTAGAGGATGATTTTGACTTCAAGCTGTGTCTGTCAAAAAGATGTGGCTGAGCAAATAAATGTGAGTTTCTTCAAGTGGTGGCATTTCTACTTCTCAGCAGATCCAGTTATGAGCAATCCAGGTGCACACAGAGGATTTCACCTCCTATTGTCCAGGAGAGCCTCCCTGTGATGGCAGCTGCTGCCCAGGACCCTGCACGTACTGCCCATGGCCTCTCCTCACCAGCTATTAATATGGATGGAATAAAGTCTGCTGGAAGAGTTTCAGAAGTTTCTCTGGGTGAAGAAGCAAGGAGGAAGGTATGACAGGAATTCTCTAAGAGGCAAGAGAGTATACAGGAGGTCTTTGCATCTCTGCCTTCAAGGTGTCTGTCAAAGCTTCCTGCAGACCAGAGGGGACTTTTCTCCCTGCACTGCAGTTAGTGAAGCACACAGAGAGGTGACCCCAGCCTCCACAGACCAGTGTTTGTTCTGGGATAGCAATTCCAGTGATGAAGTCTTTCAGGGTAGTAACAGTTTGAGTATAAGATATTATTCCTGTATGATTTCCAGAGCCAGAGACCTGTATAAATTAGACATGTCATGAAAAATCTGAATTATGCGTCGCATGGTGAAGCAGAGGGTAATATACAGACCTTTATTATGTAATAAAACAATTGTGTGCTGGGGTGATATTTATGGCATAATCCTGTATGTCCTCATAGCACTCTTTGGAAACATATAATTTAATACACACTGTATATTTTGTCTCTGTGTGTTTACATTTAAAGTAATGCAAACTTTATTCTCTAAAATCCCAGTAATATATCTGGAAAGGTTATTGCATGGCATACTGGTAAACACAACCATAAGCCATTCTCTCTTGAAAAAGACCACTTACTGCCTGTGACTCATTCTGCATATTCCTTTAATATTTTCCTTTTGAAATCTGAGCAAGCTTCTCAAATGCTTAATGAGTAGGCTCTAAGGCTTTAATTTTCAGCCAATCCTAACTTTATTACAAAAGTTTATCAAGCTATAAACACACTACTTCACTACGCTGTCATGTTTTTATAAAGTAGTTTATAAAAGGTGACATCTGGCAAAGAGGCAGATCTATAAAAATCATGCTGGTGGATGTAGTGTCATTTTTTCTGCCATCCTCCCAGAAAGAGTAATATTATTTTGACACACACATTCATCCCCACTGTCAAGCTTCTATTTTTATAGTTAGCTTACTGCACATATCCTTAAGCTATACAAAACCTTTGGGCTAATGTAAAGAATGACATTTCTGCATATTTATTATAACACTTATTTTAGGGGTTGACTTTGCCTGATAGGATTTTTCCAAGTACAATGTCATTTTCGTGACAATACACTTCGTTTGGAAACAATAAATAAAGATGCACGAGAAGTCATGAAAGGCCAAATATGCATGGACAAGTGTACAGCACCTCAGCTTGGCAAGCCCTACATTTGTCCTTCTTTAATATTTTATCAGATGTGTGAACTGTATTTTGGAGTTCAGCACAAACTTCAGTGTACGTAGCATAATGAAATCTCTCCAGGACATTATAAGTTTCAGCAGGGTATAATTTTAATACTGTGGAGGTTTTAGCTCTGACATGTTGGGATATAATTTCTTTCAAAGAGTTCATTTTTTTTCCATGTTTGTGTTGGCTCAAGCACAGGCAGGATATAAGCAAGTGGAAGAGCACTGAAATCAGGAAGCTGATGAAGCACTTTTGTGATTTAATTACAGCAAATAACTGATTAATCTCTGCTATGTCTCAGCTTATCTGCTAAAGTAGATTATATGAATCCCAACACACCACAGAAAGGTTGTTTCATTTGATTGTGCATAATGACTTGCTCTTTCTCAGACTTCCTCCAATACAATGGATACCTTACTTTTTAAATGTGAAGTCTATCATTATTCACCTCTGTCGAATGCTAGACCTCTAAAATATTTAGCTTTAAACCACATGCACTATTCATGAAATGGCTTTTTAGTGCCTTTTTCCAGTATTTAAAAAAGGAATAGAAGTGTGCATTCACACAGCAACAAGCCCAAAAATTAGAATTATTTAACTGCTTTTGAACATGACACTGATGTAGACAAAACCAGAAATAGGAGTCTGTTCACAGCATCATTATTCTGCCATCAAAAGGGTTCAATACTGGAAATTCCTGAGCCGAGATCATTATTGGCAGTTCACTAAATGATAATTTGGGTTAGAAGCAGCATTCTGCTCTTTAAACAGTGCACTGTCTTTGCCATTGATGAGAAACATTTTACAGTGTACTTTTAAATGCTGAATTCAAACTACATAATACCACAGATCTGTTAAGAAAGCAAGATCACCCTCTGGCTTGTTTGCTATAATTGTGGTACAGATCAAGACTTGTTTAACTTGATTGTTCCAATTCTAATATCTAATTCTGATATCCCAATTCCACAGCTGCACATGAATAGTCAGATCTTTGCGTCTGTATCATGCCCTTATAAGCTTCAATTACAGAATCAGAGACTATTTTTCTTTCTAAATAATATAACTTCAGTATGAGCCATAGGAGAGAAGGTCTTCAAGTGCACTAAGCCTAAGGATTTCTGACCCTAGGGCAGAAGTAAAGAAATAGGAAACCACTACAGGGGTGAAAGTAACAAAACCTTCCCCTGAATCCATCCTCATATCTGCTGCTTTAATATCTTTTCATCTTTATATACAATCAGTTGTCAAAAACAGGTCTTCAGAAACACCAGAATATATGCCTAATTGTGCTGAAATATATATATATTTCATACTGCTGTGCCTTCTAATTTGCCAGGCTACCTTCACAAGGTCCAGTCAGGGTTAGTTCATGTCTACAAACTCCCTTTGAACACTGCATTACATTTAATACTGAAATCACAACTTTAAAATGCTATTTTCTGCCTATGTTGTCTATGTTCTGACATGTACTTACTGGGCACCTGGAAGAATCCACCCCTTGGCATGACTGAGGGAGTCATCTCCTTTAAGCAAAAACCTCAAGCAGTGTCTCTATCTTCCAATACCATCAAACATAAACCTGCACATCACATTTGGATGGTGATTAGGAAAAAGGGGCAGACCCACATCAATGTGAAAAACAGCACAGAGGGCATTCTGGAAAGCCTAGACTGAAAAATTCCATGCTGAAGAATCATGTAAACATAATGCACTGGGGATGCTCTTTATAGACCAGGTTTTGATTAGTTTTGTGGTATTTTGGAAGGCACTACATTGGACTGTCATGGTAATCAAGCACTGGAAGCATTATTACCTAGAGTAAGCAATAATGAGAACGGAACCTCTAATTTCAAACTATAAGATAACACATTGATTAATAACCATGGGATGATTAGTCAATCCAAGACCTTAATGCACAAGGGAGAAATTTATCCATTATCTGTTCAATGTAATTCTTCTTTCCTCTTGGTGACTTTAAAAACAACCAAGGAAAATTACTGGCCCTCAGTAAAGGCTTTTGAATTTCATATGCATTTAATTAGATAACTGCCAGCCCAAGGACAGGAACCATGACAAATAGTTGTTCTTTTAAAATTAGAAGAATAGACTGTTCAATGAACAATATTGATGTTCTCTTGTACTGAGTTATACAGGAGTCTGCTACTACTTCCTTTAATTTATCTAACCATTTTTAAGATTTAATGAGTTTTTTAACAAGGTTTTAGTTACACATGCTAGTTGGTCATTTTAAAAAATGTTGCTAACAGCAACAGTACCTGCATAGATAAAAATACATACCCCACCACAATCTTCTTGAAATTAGGGATGAAAGTACAATTTACTTAGAAAAAGGGCATTTGGGATTAAGAGGCCATCTTTATGTTAGTAGAAAAACAACAGTTAATTCTGTTTAATCTGTTTAATTGCTTCAATAGCCATAATAATAAAGATTAGCTGGCTGTGAAACACTTAACTATAAAACAAAGGAGGATTTTTTCCCCCATTTCTGGTACTGGGTGTTGTTTTCTGCTTTTGCAGGATGAGGGTAAAATGGAGGAAGGGTTCTTTTTGTGATCTTCTTGTTTGGGTTTTGGTTTTGATATTTTGTGAAGCTTCTTTTCTTCTAAAATTTTTGCAGCAACAGTCAACTCTCTCCTTCTTCCCTACTACATATGCACTCAGTCTAAAGGCTGCTCAGCAGATGAAGCACAGTTTATTTATTAGAAGGAGCACCCCTCTCCTGTTCCACAGGGGGTTACAACTTGACCATCCTGAGTTTGGTACAAGAGCACTTGAGATTTAAAAGGCCAGTGACACCAATAAAAGACCTGCAACACCCTCCTGAACTGCCCCACTGCAGAGACAGGATTCCAGCTCCACGCTTGCTGTGCAATTACAAAACCTTCTTTATGACCAGAAGAAGCACAGAAGCCATGTCTGTGCTAAGTGCTGCCTTCCTCATCAGCTTGGCTTTAACTTAGAGCTGCTCTACTTGCCAGACCCTGTGACCAGCCTGTGCTCACCTGGGCTCCCGTGGAGGGACTGAGCATTCCTGCAATTGGGTTTGGCCCTAGGCTTCCCCAGAGCTCCAGTCACAGACTTTATGCCTCAAGGAGTTTAATTTCATTCAGTAATCACCTATCAGACACATTTACCTCAAAGAAAACCCTTCATACATTGTCAGACCTGAAATAATTTATTCCTGAAAGGGTTAAGCTCACAGCACATTTTACTTGGCAAGTAAAACTCTGTGCTCTCTAAATAATAACACCCAGATACCCAGTGACAAAATATTTCCCTATCTTTATACCATTTTGATAATTCACTGTGTGTATTACACACAATCAAGACATACAGGTTTCAGAGGGATTCTGAGCACATCGCTCAGACTGACAGAGCAAGTATTCCAGACAATTGGCTCCCTGAGGGTCAAGACAGTGATGCTCAATCAGGATTCAAACGGGTCATAAACCCTTCATGGATCTCGCTCAAGTGGGTGGTGATGTCTCCCTGGGGCAGCTCATCCTTTTCTGCTACAGTAAAGCACTTGTCATTACAGACAAACTGCCCGTCAGTCTCAGGCACTCATTTAATCGAGACTTAGTGAGAACAGCAAATATTATCAGTGCCACAAAAGCCCTAAAGAGACAAATATATTAATCATTACTGCCATGATGGTAATTTAAGACACTCTCAAAACTCTGCTGGTGGTCTTTGTACTATGACTGCTTTTTAAAGTAGATTCAGATTTCCAAAACTGGGTGCTGAAATCAGGCACTGCCATTTGGGTTTAAGCTCTTCAAGACAAATGCACTGAGAAGAAAGGGGTGCCAGAGTACCCCTGAGCACAGAAACTGGGAGTGTGGCAGAGTGCTCATGAATGTTAGAAATCCTTCATTCAAAACCCAGGTCAGGGTTCCATGCCCAAATTTTAAGCACACAAAAAGGACACTGCTCTTCAAAAAACTCAAAATGCTCAGAGTAGCCCAAAACATTTGCTTTTGCAACAGTTCAGATAACCTGGCATATAACCAAGGCAGCTACAATAAACCAGAAGCGTGAAATGAAAACCCATCACAATCCTGGCAGCTTGGGACACAATGCTTTGATTGTACTGTTTTCATATCTAATTATGCTACTATGCAAAAAAAAAAAAAAGAGAGAGAGAGAAAAAACCCCACTCTTATACACTAGGAAAATGTTGTGATAATCTAACACTAGGGTTGACTGGCTCAATAAAATCTTCCACGAAAGGTTTGCTTGCTTTCTCTACACCATCCTACAACCACACAATTCCACACTCATACAGTCCCAAAGTTAATCTAGCTCAGATTCTCTTCAGTGCTACAAACAGCTAAAGCTTTTTGTTCAGCTCATGTTTTGGAGTAAGGCTGAACACGTGATAATTAATTTCTTGGGTTGCTGTAACATGCAGCATGAGCTCCTTGCTCATTCAGCTGCACATACACAGGTGTATATTTGAGACTGGATCTTTTTTTATTCTCAGCAAAGGAGTCAGCCAATGTAACAGTGATGTCATGTTCCCAGGAGGACAAAAAGTCCCCAGTGATATAAATCAAGTTTTGTTCTGCTACAACATAACTTACTGAAAAAGAAGAAAAACCAAAGCGGTTTCCAGCTTTGCCTTTCCAGCTGGTTCTGATCCCTACACAATCCCTATCTCTGCTCTGCCTTGCAACAGCACTTCCCTCACTACCTGAGAGTTTTCTCTTGGCTTCCAGGGGAATTCCAGTGCAGACATACCCAGGTACACACTGGTGCAAGCCAATAAACCAGGCAGCTCTGTCTCTGCACCTCGGGGATGCCCAGTTCACCTGCACAGCCCCAGACCTTCCACAGTGCCCTGGCTCTGGTGGCTCCTTAGAGCACCTCTGGCTCCAGGTGTGTTTCCCACAGAAACTCATCATTCCTGCCTTGCCCTCCTGAGAGATAGCTGACAGTCCCATGAGCCCAAAACTGCTTTCACATCGAGAGCTGTGTTTAGCACCCACCAGTCCCTTTCACACACACACACATCCCTTAGAGGTTTCATCTTTTGTGTTTGGAAACAGGCAAGTTATTCCTATCACATCGCTTCCAAACCAAATTTCTCCCACAATACATATTTATCAAGCAATTCAGGAATATATAAAAAACATTTCTACATAGCAGGTGGATAAAATATATTCTATTAATGTAAAACTGTTTTATGTTGAAAATCTTCTGACTATATTCCAAAATATTAAAGCATAAATCATAGTATTTAGCAAGATAAACCAAAGCAGAAGCTGTATTTCAATAATGGGGGTTTACAAGATCCTTGTACTCTTTCCAGCACTAATACAGTGGCACGATAAAGAGAAATGAGGCTCCCATGGCCATGGCTGTTATTATATAAGGTTCTTTATCCAAAATTTCTTGACACTTTTCTTCTAAAACTTTGAACCTGATCAATACCCATAACTAAATAGGCCTGGAAATCAATCTGTGCTTTCAATCTCCCATATTTTATGAAGAAGAAATAAACTATTGCATGTGAAACAAGAAACACATATCCCCAAAGCAATCTGAAACCTTTTTACAATACTCAGGACAGATTAGTTTGAACAGATCTTATTTGATAATAGATAATAATGTTCTATACATAGTGACACCATAAAGCTTTGAAAATAATATATGGTTAATCATAAACAACTCAAAATTTTATAAGCATTGAAAAAAAAATTACAATATTGGATATTAAAGTCTTGTCCAGCCAAGTATACAAACTTTGGATTGACTTACATCACATTTGAGTAACCCAACTTACTGAAAAACAATTATTTATTAGAATAAATCTGAGCACGTAATTCTCTTTGATTCTAATCTGGAGATTCAATTCCTAAACCAGTACAGGGAGGAGTAGAAAGATGACCCTTATTAAAAATATCTTCACCAAAATGCAGAAGAAATTAAAAGCAATCAAACAAAAAAGCATTCAGATTTGAAAAGAGCTGTAATTTTCCAGTGATAAAAATCCTAGAAATATTGCAAAAGTTTAAGTTGGCCAAGAATCAATCAGGTAGAATTTGGGCTCCCTTTTTGCAGAGGGATAAACTGGATAAACTCTCACGGTCTCTTTGCAGACTACAAATTTTGTGAATTGATTTGGGATCTATAAAGCCAAAATCCATCATATAAACATAAAAGGGCAAAATTCTGCTCTTTCTTTAGTGTGTGCAAGGCCCCAAACACACAGGGAGAGAAGAGCTTTCACTTCAAAAGCTTTAAAGGCTTTAGTGCAAAGCCCAGTGTCAGGATCAAAGGGAAGCCTGAGGTCCTGGCTGGGATGGGGGAGAGGGAAGCCCATCCTGCTGCTGCCAAACGGGCAACAAGGGGACACCCTTACTCCTGCTTCGTGTCACAGAAGTGTACTCGCCAATATTCTTGCGGGTAAAAGCAAAAACAACTTTACAGCTGGATCCATGCTGGCTGAACACATCTGTGAACAACTGGGAAGGTGGAAAGCATGGGCTCATCCTTAATACTCCTGGAAAATTATAGAAGGATTCTGTATGTGAAACCACAGCCAGAACACACAGTAGTAGGGATCACCTCATTTTAAAATAACAGTCTTTTTCTACCCTGGTTTTTTCCTGATGCCTATTATTTATGATATAAAACAACAGCACTGGGTCTTTATTTTCCATGTATTTAAATTCCCATGTCCTGAAAATAAAGGAGCCAAATATGCTTGCTTGAGCTTTTACTGAAAAACTAAGAATGAGCATGCACTTCATTGTGTCACCAGAATAGTATTTAGTAAATTTCTAACTGCAGGGAAAAAACAGCACATTAGATTTACAAGTGTCCTTTCAGAAACAAGTCAAACTTCTCTTGACTAATTACAATATTTTGGATTGATCCACACATAGCAGAATATCGCTGTGTTGCAAAAGCACAAGAAATAAAAATGCTTTAAAACACAGGCACTAAAATTAATAGAGGAATGAGGCAGCTGTTCAAAACTATCCATTAATTTAAACATGAGGTCTTTTACCTTGGTGTCTCTACTGTAACTCACGACTTTTAACACATATTTGCTTGGGATCAGCTCCTTCAGACTCGTTTTTGGAGTTCACAGAAATAGTCCTGTGCTACAGGAGAGCCTGGCACAGTGCAGCCCATTTAAGTGACAGCCAATTCATCCCCTTCTCCAACAAGTAGAGATGACAATCAGTGACAAACACAACCACAACGTTTCCCTTGTTGCACCAGAGCAGCTTCTGTCAGAGCAGTTGCTCAGGTTCATCATGACTTGGTGTCTTCAATTAAGAGTCAGACAAAACTGGGTGTGAAGGACACTGAAAAATGCCATGAAAAGGCAAATTAATTAATGAAAACATCACAATGGGGGTGAACACTGGTAACAAGTGGTGCTCAAACAGATAAGAATTAATTTCTCTTTCCTTCTCTTTCAAACCATTTCCTTTTGTGTCCACTCTGTTTCTGGGGATGAACTAGACATGGTGAAAAAAACCATTAATGCAATATCAGTAATTAGCTCAAGAGTCAGATGCACTTTGGAAATTGCCAAGTATTGCAGCAAGGGCAGAGGGAGAGGACACAGTTACATTTGCAAACAAACAGCCTTTTACTACCCATGGCAACTGAGCCTCGCTTTTTCAGTAGTGCAGAACACTTATCTTTACAAAGAAACACTCAATCACTAAAATAAAAGAGCCATCTCTGTGAACTGAACTTCTTGAATGCAACATTTGAGGAAGTGCATTTGTCTTCAGTATTAAGGACATATTCAAGATTTCTTCCATTTTGGATCATAAACACTTTTTCTTTTCTGCCTGCACTGTGGGCAACTGAGGATCGCTGACACTCTTGTGACTTGCAGGTTATATTTTCTACTATTATCTTTATATTTGCTACCTGTATGAAAACTAGAAGTGGGCAGTCATTGCTACTTTATCAGATGAACCCTGGCTATGAGTGCCTGGAAAGTTCTACTAATGTCAGGAAAGGTGAATTTTCTACAGGATTTTTCCTGAAGCAGCCAACTAGAACAATAACATATGCTGGAGCATGTCCATGTAAATCCTGAATTTTTATATTTGAATTGAGCTTACTGTATTCTTCTTTGGTATGAAATATTCATGGCAAAAAAGAGAAACCTCTTTAGTGTGGGGTTAAGCTTTTAAATACTGTGAAGAGTTTTAAAATGTCATGGCAATGTAAAAGCAAGCAATATAAATATTATGAGTTTTCCTAAGTCAAATCTTTGGATTTTCTGATAGCAACAGATTACATTCAATATCATTTACACATTAAGGTTTATGCTTCAGGTAAATTCTACAGGTCTGAGTACAGAATTAGTGTGCTACTTCTTCTATTACAGAACCTCTTCCTCCGCAAGATCTTCAGTTCCTGTAGGAACTGCACATGCGGATGTGCCAAGGAAAAGGCACCAGCACATGGAACTTAACTCACCAGCTTTCCTTCCCTGGCACAGAATCATCTGCAACAGTGAGGAGTTTCAATTCAGCATGGGGCCACTCACATTCCAGTTCATGAGTTTAAAAGGAGATAATTCAAATTCAGAAATAAAAAACGTTTCCTTCTGGAGCTCACAAAATCCCTTTATTTGGGAGATTAAACCCCTGCCATTTGACAAAGCGAGGAGAGGAGGAGCTCCCTATAACCTGTGTCACCGCAGATCATTTTGCATTCACACTCTACCCCCTCCTTACCCTTCCTCCTGTTGCTGGGAGTCCACACGGGACAGAATTATGTGTTAGTGGGTTGTCCATTAACATATAAAAAAGAGAGAAGACTGGGTAAATAAGCTTCTCTTTCCCAGGCTGCCCCCTGCCTCTGGCAGCGAGAAGATAAAAAGTTCAACTGTCCTGATACCAAAGATAGAAATAATGGACATCCAGCAAGTCCCCAGCTCCTCAGAAGGGACTTCATGTGCTCATTTAAAGCCTGCATTGATCTGCCTCTCCTCTCCTGTTGAAAAGCCCTGATAAGGTACAGAGGAGCAAAGAGAAATCCAGATTTTGTAATCAAGCTGTTTTGTACTTCAAATTAATATTTTCATATTTGCTGTAATTTAAAGATGTTCAGATCAGTACATATTACCAAGCTGAGCTGGTTATGCATAATTTTAATTCTTGCAATTTGTCGCTTGCTTTCGAGATGATAATGTTATGTTGTTTCTAAACACGGATCATAGTGACTTTCTCACTTTATGGGTCCTGCAAATTGCTTTGTTTCACACAGCCATACTCTGTTATGTTTCAATTACAGTCACATTTTATAACTGACATTCTTAAAAGTATTATATGTTAATATATTAATTTAAGGAATGTCAGATGGAGTGTGTAGACTTAGCACAGAACATATTCTGACAGACCTGACAAAAAACATGAAAAATGTGTGCTTTCTATCATAATGATTATTTTTCAGATACCACCAGCTGTGCAACTATTAAACCAAGTGACTGCTTTTCCACATAACACCAAGTACCAGCATTCAATCATGAAAGAAATATAAATCTCCATGGGCTTTTTCCACATGCTTTAAATCAGCAGCAATCTGTGCATTTGTATCTGCACTAAAAACATGGTAAAAACCAGGAATGTCTTCCAGCTGAAAACTCTTTGGTATTTTATTGATAGAGACTATGATTGGGATATGTACTGTTATGTTTATAGGGATGTAGTTCAGTTTTAATCTAAGTTCCAAGTTAAATATGACACACACACACACAAAATATCACTAACCAAATAACTTGAGCAACTACAGGAATGATTAAATCTTTTATTTCATCCTCCCCATTATTTTACTATGGAAGCTTTGGATTCTTTATCAATATCAGCTTAAAATTGTTCAAATCAAATGCATGATGAAGGGTATCATTCCCCTTATGAAACTCCAAGCTTTTAAGAGAGTCTTTCCTTCTCTCCCTCTACTCAGCTCCTGTAAGGTCCCACCTGGACACTGCATCCAGGTCTGGGGCCCCCAGCATAAGGACATGGAGCTGTTGGAGTGGGTCCAGAGGAGGCTGGAGCACCTCTGCTCTAGAGTCAGACTGGGAGGTCTGGGGTTGTTCAGCCTGGAGGAAAGAGGGCTCTGGGGAGACCTTACAGCACCCTACAGTACTTGAAGGGGGCCACAAGAGAGGTAGAGGGACTTTTATATGGGCATGGAGTCATAGGATGAGGGCTAATGGCTTTAAACTGAAAGAGAGTGGATTTATATTGGATAGGAAAAAGAAATCCTCTCCTTGAGGTTGGGGAGGCCCTGGCACAGATTGCCCACACAAGCTCAAGATGCCCCATCTCTGGAAGTGTTCAAGGCCAGGCTGGACAGGCTTGGAGCAACCTGGTCTAGTGGAAGGTGCTCCTGCCCATGGTGGGGGTTGGAATTGGATGATCTTTAAAGTTCCCTTCCAGGCCAAACCATTCTGTGACTCTATGATTCAGCTATTCCTGGGTATTACAAGATTCTGTGTACAAGCTGCATGTTCCAGAATATCCTTTCTTGACAGCTTTGCCATTGGATAATGCCATCCTACCATCACACGTTGCAAGACAAAAACAGTCATCTGCCTTATTTCTGCCCTCCTCTATGGAGCTCAGATGGGCTTATTAAACACCTCTAATACTCTTTTGTGTTCATTTCAGTCTCAGAATCACACATCATAGCTGTATCTCAGATTCTGAGGAAATGAAAAGGAAACAGTCATTTTTCTGGGTACACTATTTTAGATGTGGTGAGCTATGAAGGCTCCAGGGCAACAGCCTTTGGAAATTAGGATGTTTTGAACTGGTCTGTGACCTCATAATGTGATAAATTGAATAGCTTAAAAATGTAATAATTACATTGAAATATCTGATTCAGACTATGACATCAATTCTGGGGTTAAAACATGCATAAAATGCTCTATGTAGAAAGGTTATAAAGTAGGAAAAAAAGAAAGCATGGGTTCAGCTTGGTACTGCATGTACATGTAAGGCAAATAACTCTGGCTTGTGAGGAATATGGCTCATAAAAGATTTGATCACACTGACTCATAAGCAGTTGCTTAGGGCCAGGAAGAAGAGTAAGTAATCCACTTACATATCTGACACCTCACTAGAAAATCAAAAAATCTAAGTCAGTATAAACTTGGCAAAAATGTTAAAGCAAATGCTCTGCTGAATCATCATATTTAGACAGAAAATTGAATCAAGATGTGTCTAAAGCCAGTGGGTTCCAATGTCCCTATCCTTTAACAGGAGAGAATACAATACTTGTGACCTCCCTGTCAGGCACTCAAGACCCCAGATTTAAAGCCCTGTTAGGTCTGCTGTTCTGTCTGCATTCTCTAACCTCCCAAACACCACCATCATTTCTCTGCAGAGCCTTATAATGCTCTTTTCTGTCTTTAGGGCTCACAATAAGACAAAAAAATCCCATCAATTTTTTTTAAAAACCAAACCAAAACCAACACAATGAAAACCACTTATCTGAACCCAACCCACCAATGGATGATTCTTTGTTTCTTAAGAGCAGTACATCACATGAATAGCTGAAATAATCTGCATTGTGTTGCCTGACAGATACACCCAGAAAGGCCTTGAGATCATCGCTTTCATCCACCTGGTAAGTTACCCCAGATGGGGGGGATGTTCTATACATCTCTTTATTATTCATTATTGTTCTTAACTTCATCCAATTGCTACTCTGGGATGTCTAAGAACAGGGATTTCCCTGTGGTTAGTGGACTTTCTCTAATCGAAAAATAAAAATAAAATGGCAGAGCAGTGCACTGTCAATCAGTCAGCAAGCATGATCTAAACAGCTGGATTATGCTCCTTGGGGTGATTCATCTTGCAAATATTTTAATTTCAGTTCAAGCATGGCTATTATTTCAAAGTTTTTTAGTTTTGACTTACTGGACTTAGAAATATCCCTCTTAAGCAGCTGTGGTCCCACAAACACAACATGATGCTGAATTATTTACTTGCTTATCGGTGAATCTATTAAATAACATATTAGTATATAAAATTACAAAGTGGAGTGAGTCTCCAGAGGGAGAAATGCTGGGAATCTTTAGCCATCTCTATTTGGCCAAGAAAAAAAAAGGAGAGCAGCCCCGAGTAGGCTAAGCTGACCTGCTGTTATCTTCCCAGCCTGTTGATCCTCCTTACCTGTCAGGTCTTGTCAAAGGACAGCTCGAGGGAATTGCTTGTGGTGAATGTGCTGAGCAATGTTGTTCAAGTCCCTGCCACACATTTTGCACATACAGAGAAAACACAACTAATACCAGTATCACCTGCACGCAGGAGGTGCTAAAGGCTAAAATCACAAAGCTGCCAAAGGAAACTCATGGTTGTTGTCACAGAACAGCCCAGCAGTCAGGAGTTTCCTGGCAGAGGCGAGATCTGAGGACTGCCCTGGAGGCTCTTCACTCTGTGGAAGCAGCTGAGAATTCAATGGCAACCCAGAACCAAACATATCTTAGCCAAATGAATCAAGTTCAACCAAATTTCCCTTCTAATTCTCTTGATTTGCATGCAAATCAAAGAAATTCACTATTATTGGGAAAATAAATTTTTTTCACTTAAGCCATGAAGGTCTTGAGGCTGATCTTTAACCTTGACCAAATCTGTTGACCCTTTAGATCTTAGGTCTTTTGCTCTCACAGTCGTTCATGGACTTTGCCCTTTCTGATGGGATGATTTTCAGAGCAGGGGATAATCTCCTTCAAGATACTTGAATGTGATGAAATTCAAATACTTGCTTTGGACCATTACATTTCATCATGATATAAATAACAATATGCATTTCCATTGTTTGTTTTTTTAACATCCCTCTTTAAAGAGGGATGCAGAGAAACTAAGTCAAAATTGGAAAAAAAAATTTAAAAGCAGTATATTATACAGTTTCCTAGTCCATGGTGTAGAATGATAAACATCTACAACGTTTGTGTGCACACACAGGCTTTTCTGGTTCCTACACACACACTTCCATTTCTCTTTAACAGTAATAATAGCCTTTTTGAGGTATAGAATTGCCATGGATGTATTAGAGAAAGAGACAGCAAAGCCTTTAGCAGCAGGTGGCATACTAAAGGAGAGCAAAGTGCTTCTTGTTGCCAAAT
This sequence comes from Chloropsis cyanopogon, assembly GCA_013400585.1. Taxonomy (NCBI): domain Eukaryota; kingdom Metazoa; phylum Chordata; class Aves; order Passeriformes; family Irenidae; genus Chloropsis; species Chloropsis cyanopogon. The sequence continues at coordinate 82,658 of WEZZ01021122.1, forward strand.
AAACACAGCAGCCATTATGCACTCAGCAGCCTCACCTACAGCTGTGAAAGTCAGTGTTGCTGGTTTATCAGAGTATTAAGTGATAGAGAGGCTGTTAGCCAGAACTTCTTTATCTGCTCTCATTCTGAATCCTGTCATGCTATCTTTCAAATTTATCTAAACTACCATGACAAACAAGCAGACAAGCTCTCAGTTTTCACTGGCACCTCAAGGAGCTTAATCCAGAGCTTTGCACTGTTTTTGCCTGACACAAGATAAGGAGTGCTTGTGGCTGGGTCATTGTCCCTCACGGCAGGCCAGGAACACTGGAGCACAGTCTCTCCATCACATTTTAAATGACACCAGTTGTTACACACTCCCTGTTTTGAGCACACCATGAGCACCAGGAATCAGGTTAACCAATGCTCTTCCATTTGCCTTGGCACTTCTCTGCATCCCTGTGTTGAGCTGTTGTCTCCTGCATTGTGCAATTCCTGATCAGCCAGTGGTGGCAGGAAACACCTGGGACAATATCCCACCTGGCACGATATATGGCAAATAAAAATATCCCAGCTAGTACAGCCAGCACTGTGATATTGGACTGATTTCCCATATCTAACATAAGACCTCCACCAGGACATTGTGCCTGAAGTACATTATTCCATTTGGTACTTTTTCTGGATATGCGTTTCACCCTTCAATTCATATCCGGGGTAGTGGAGAGTCTGGCCAAAATAGTTCTAGATAAGGCACATCAAAGCATTTTTCTCATCTTATGAATTCTTAAGGGAAGGTGGAACAGGACATATTTTTAATTTTTTTTTCCCTCGTGAATTCCTTTTTCCAGGTTTGACACAGGGAATGACTTTTCCAGGAACACAACCCGCAGCCTAAAAAGGGCAATATTATGGATTTCTCTTGCCAGAACGTTTAACAGATTGGTTTAATGGACTGGTAATAGAAGAGCTCAGTTTTTCTAATGGGTGGAGTTCTCCTTCACAATCTTCTTCTTACATGCAAGAACAAAGCCTACCTTTTCTTCACCTTTTTGATAGGTGAAGAATTCAATCATTTCTGTAGATCAGTAAATCAGCAAAGGCACCTGAAAAATCTCTGGGGCTTCAAATTGTGTTATGCTTAACTTTCCTGCACAGAAATTATTTTATTAAGTGATTCAGTGCTCTGCACAGACCTCCACCTCCAGAAAACTGGAACTGTTGACTGCAATAGATTTTTCAACAGAACAGTCAAACAACACAAGTGATTTGCAACATTGCAGGACCCAGTAATTCCCACTATTCATCTTTTCAGGAGAGCTATGAATCCAATGAAGATTTATAAGCAGAAAGTCACTTCATTCTCAAATAATGTACAACTGGCAGTGGAAGGCACACATTTAGCAGGCTCTGTTCATAACATGCTGCATCACTTTGTGCTATGGCATGCTGTAAAGTCTGACCTAATTTGACACGACAGCTAAAATTTAAAGGACAACATTTCCCACTTCACTTCCAAATGGGAAAACTGCAATGTTCCAACAAAAGCTGGCCAGCAGAAGGAGGGAAGACAGGAAAGTGTCTGCCAACTTCAAATTACTGTTAAGTATTTCAGCATTTCTCTGGGGAAAAAAAAAACCAAAAACCTTCAAAGAGTAATTAATTGTCATTTAGGAAAGGTCATCAATGAAGTGCATTTTTTTGTCTTTTAACTATACATTTCAGTTTATCAGCAAACACCAAATTTTTCTGGACACATCCCTAGCATGATGGCAATTCTAAGTTAGTAGCTTTGAACTGAATCAGAAAAATATGGTCATTCTAAAACTCAAAGCAAAAAGTCCTCAGAACTATCTTAGTATTTCACAACAGTTTCAGGGTATTTTTTTTCTTCCTGAGATGTTTGAATCCGATGTCTGGAGAGTAGGACACATCTCCATTATTAATGCATCTCCTGGGATAGTATCTTTGAAACTGTAGGATGTATTGTATTTAGACATAAATAAATAAAAATCTGAGTTTCATGGATTGCAAAAAAACAACTTAGAGATTCAGAGGTTCAGAAGAGTCAATTCAGAGAGCAAGCATCTCCTAACCAACCCTAAACTTCTGCACTGTGTCCTTAATCTGTATCATAGATAAGATCCTGAATGATTTCTTCTTTCAGGATCTGCCCAGGACCTCAAAGCTCCATGGAGTACACAAGAAAATTATCAACTCTGTTTTAATGTCTTAACTTCACCTTAATTTCTCTCCTCACCAAAGTGCAGAAATTTTAGGATAACATTTCAATCTAATTTGCATCAACCTGAAATGCCACCTAAATTTGTATTTGGCTTTATTAAGTGCATTGTAGAAGGATGTTTAAAAAAACCTAAAATTCCACAAGTCAAAAACTTTAACCCAGAATTTGCAGCCTGCCCTGTATTTCAATTCCCAGTCAAGAAGACACTAGAGTTCAGAACAGTCAAAACCTAAGAATAATGCCATTCAATCAAAGCAAACCCTAATCTTTTGTGCAATTCATGATGGTGGGACATTTAGAAAATGGGATGATTTTCCCAAATCATCCTAATGTGTGGAAGACATGAAAATTGCCATTTTCCATCACCCCTATGTTTTCCCTGAATGAATGCCTGAGGCAATCACGTTAAAATGCTATTCAAAAAAAAACAAAAAAGAAAGAAAGAAAAAGAAAATAAAAGAGGCAGGGGCAGTAGAAGCATTCTTGCTGACAATGCTTGCCCTACACCTGCTCCAAAATTAGTAGTGATTGTAGAAGACCTCATAAAACATTAATAAAGTCAGTTTTCATCTTTAGTGGCAGGTGCCTTCAAAATCCTAGGGGAAGTGAATGCTTGCTTATGCTAGCTGGCTTAAGTCTTACTAAATGCCTGAAAGTAGTGCAAAAGCACTATTTTCTCCAAAAGAGATAAAATAATAATTTTTATAGTAACTCTAATTTCTTTAGTGAATTAATAACATTTCAAAGAGGACTTCTGACCCATCTTTTCAACCTAAATTATCTAGTTATAATTACCTGGTAAAATATTATGTCATTTCCATATGTGTGGTTAAACCTTGCCTTCTCATGACTAAGTCTGATTACATTCCAGAGCTGTAATTTACAGATTTTTGATATCCATAGAGAATTAAAATATATTAAAAAATAAATCAAGCAATGTGAATCTCATTAGGGAATCATCTCTAGTAGTTCAAGCAAAGGTCTCATTTATAACTTAAAAGCAGCTTGATTTTTTTATGCTCTTGGCATATCCCTAGAAGTTCTGCAGTGACATTTGTTATTGATCTCTCAAGAATTCAAAGGAAACACCTCTTTTCATTTAGAAAATTCTTCATTTTAGGTGGCAGGGGCAATGGCTTTGTTCTAAACATTCACTCGTGCTATCCACCTTGAATCATCACTGTAAGAGCTCAGGTTAGAAATATTAAAAGTAAGAGATAGCTTGTCATAATGCTAACCCTGGCTGGTTAGAGAGACAATGTTATTTATATCCATTTATATAAAGTGTTTAAGTAGGCACATCCACAGCCTTTCCCTCACCCTGCTATAGAGGGAGATCAGGTGGGTCAAGCAGTTCTTGCCTTTCCTAAACCCACCCTGGCTGGGCCTGATCCCTGGCTGTCCTGCACAAGCCTGCACTTGATGGCACTCAGGATGATCTGCTCCATGACTTCTCCCAGCATCAAGACCAGATTGATAATTCCCTGGATCCTCCTTCCAGCCCTTCTTGTAGATGGGTGTGACATTCACCAGCCTCCAGTTGATTGGGACCTCCCCAGTCAGCCTGGACTGCTGGTAAATGATGGAAAGTGGCTCAGTGAGCACTTCCAGCAGGTTCCTCAGCACCTTTGGGTGGATCCCATCCGGCCCCACAGAGCTGTGTGTGTGTCCAAGTGGTGCATGGAGCAGGTCACCAACCTTGGGTTAAGGGGGCTTCATTCTACTCCCCGTTCCAGCCTTCCAGCTCTGGGGGCTGGGTACCCACAGAACAATTGCTGTCACTCTTAAAGACTGCAGCAAAGCAGGCACTAAGTATCTCAGCCTTTTCCTCACATTTTGTCATGATATTTTGCCTCCCATCCAATAAAGAATGGAGATTCTCTCAGAGCCTCCTTTACCTGCTAAAATATTCATAGAAATATTTTTTTTGCCTTTTAAGGCAGTTACCTAATTAAGTTCTGGTTGGGCTTTGACCCTTCAAATTTTCTCCCTGTATGAACTCATGACACCCTTGTATACCTACTGCACTGTTTGTTCCTTTTTCCAACTTTCATAATCTCTCTTTTTTTTTTTTTTTTCCTGAGTTCCAGCCAAAGCTCTCATTTCAGCCAGGCTGGTCTTATTCCCTGTCGGCACCCCGTCCAACACATGGGAACAGCCTGATTCTGTGCATCCAAGATTTCTTTCTTGAACAATGTCAAACCTTCCTGGACTTCTCTGCCCTTCAGGATCACCTCCCAAGGGACGCTGCAACCAGATTCAAAACTCTAAACTCTAGTGTATATAAATCATAGTTCAGGAAGTTCTATGAAGCTCTTTGACTGAACCTAAACACAAAGATTCGCAGGCTGCCTAGAGCCTGAAATATTCTGGTCATGAAACATTACCTCCCCAGCATGTGGTATGCCTATCAGCACAGAAGTGGTAAAAAAGAGCCGACTAACTTTATTTATTACATTTGTATTGCTTACAAAACCATTTACTTAATGGATGGGTATCATTAGCAGTCCAACCACAAAAAAAAGAATACAATGATGTGTTACATAGGTTCATTAAAATAATATTTCAAAGCAATCATTAGAACAAGAAGCTAAAGATCCAAGAGACAGTAAGTTATCTGCAAATAAATGAGGCAGAACAAACATGTTTTGAAGTAAGTTAAGAAACACGTTTACAAATATAGTGTACCATAAAGAAAGCAGGGCATGAAGCTTAGAGACTGCTGTTCATGCAACTTATAACACAAAGCAAAAGTGACAACTAGTTTTGAATCAAGGGGTCTAAAACCTTTGGTCAGCATGCTGTGCTAAGGAGAATGTGCCTGAACACAGGGAATACAGAAGTTCAGTATAGAAAGCATAGTAAAGGTTCCTTAGACTAAAGACAGAAAACTACAGACATTGTCACCTCCTACTCTGTATTTAAAAACAAACAAACAAACAAACAAAAACAACAGAAACAACATAAAAACACAATCAAAAAAGACTCCCCATACTACTGCAGAATCAAAGAGCATCCTTATGCTCACAGGCTTCCATGGTGAAATAAAAGCATTTCCAGTACACCAGGCAAAGGTTGTAAGGACTATGCTTCTGTTACAGCTGGGGAATCATAAGTCTGCCTTATGGTAAATTCAGTCAAAGAAACATGAGTGAAGGTTTTTGAGCATGAACCTTCTTTTACTAGAACAGCTATTAGCAGAAAAGCAGAAAAGAGACAGAGGGGGAAAATAGGCTTGTTGAAGCATTAAGGTAAAAGGCCAATACTAAAATCATGCTGAACACATGCAACCAAGGCAGAGAAAAATTTTGGAGAAAGACAAAAAATTTTGGAGAAGGACAAAGCACAAAGTATAAAACCCACTCCATTTTAATATAGTCCTCTTCTCTCTATAAAGGGACAGAGATGATTTTTGAACAAAATTTAGCCTAACTAGAGGGAAAAGAAATCCAGAACATTACCATAAAAGCTGCCTTCATTTCATTACATATTAAATGCTCTACCTGATTTTCATAGTTTTTCTGAATGTTTAAGTTTTAAAAAAATGTGATCAATTATTGCTGCCAGGAAACTACAAGGACTAACAACCAGCCTATAACCAGCTGCTTAGAATTGTCAGCACATGCAATTTTCTGGGCCACCTTCTATCTAATGAAATTAAGAAAGCTGTCTTCCAGACATCAAAGCACTGAGCAGCTGATGGCTTGAGAGGAGCTCCTGTGCTCCCCAAACCACCTGTGCCACAAACATTTTGTTCTGAGCCAGCAGTTACACAACTGTGCCTGCATCAAACAAGCAGCAAGAGAGAATGATTTAATAAAGAGTAAACTGAAGGAGGGAGAAAAGAACATTATGGAAAGGAAGTAACAGCTCCCGAGTTAAAGTTGCAATCAATTCCTATTACAAGCTCTCTTTTAGCAGTTCTATAATCAGACCTAGACTGGAAAAGGTGCTCTGCTCAAAAATTGTCAGATTTATGTAAAAGCAGAAGGGAAAGCTTAAACAGGCTTTGGTTCTAGCCTGTTAAAATATTGTCAGGTTTCAAAGACACCTATCACATTTCTTAGTCCCATTCTGTCTTAAAAAAAAATAAACCAAAACCTTTCTCCAGCACCCCTGAATCTTGCAGCCTTACACAGTACTTAGCACTCCTTGGGCAGGTGAGCACTCACTATACACTGTGATAAGCAACAGCAGTTAATAGGATGTCTGTGTGTTCTTGCTATGGAGAGTTTGGATCATATCTGAGATCTCTGGGAGCCTTACCAATTACTTTCTTCTGAGAGACAAAAAAAAATTTCTAAGAACTCAGTGAAAACCAAGGGAAAAACAAAGTAGTTTGATCCCAAGTTATCTTCTATAACCGGTTTCTTAAACTAGTGTAGAATCCTAAAAGACTTCCACAGCCTGGAAAGTTGTGTTTCCATTTTTATCTTAGCCAAAACATCTGTTTAATCAAATAAAAAATGTTATATCTATTTTTTTAGGGAAGCAGGAAGGGAAGAGGTTATAGCATTTTACATTGTACTCAAGTAAATCTAAGTGACTTACCAACATATATACACGATAATATAAACTGGGCTAGAGAAAAGCAATGCACATTTTTTAATTTATTGCCATATCCTTAAGTGTTTATTCAATATATCTCATTATTGGAAAACTCAGACTTATTCAGGGTACCAGAATAGGCGCTAACAAAGAAATCTCAGTTGTTGTAATATCTCTGCCAATAGGGCTTGAGATGGGATGGAAAATGACAAAAGGAGGCAAGAACCATTAAGCTAAAGGACAATGCATGAAAAAAATGGTAAGTGTAAGGTAAGAGAATAAATTAGTAAGTGGTTATTTGTTTGGGTTTTGAGTATTACAAAGAAAGGAAAAAAAAACAGCCAAGACCTGAACATGTCTTAGCCAAGAAGAGAATGATACAAGTGCCACCATGTGATACAAGTGCTGGCCAGGAGATGCTGTGGGTGAGGGCAGCTCCTGCATGGGGCAAGGAAAGCCCCGCTCAGCACACCCAGCTTTGTGTGCAGCTGCCTGAGGCTTCAGAGCTGATGTTCCTGTCTCAGAACTAGTGGGGGTCCTGGGTGCAAGTGGGGCCTCAGCCTGTGAAGGAATACCCAAGGGTCTCTGCATAAATTAACCACAATGGAGTTAAAACAAGCTGACCCAGTTTGATCGTGTCATTTTCACTGAGTCTGCCCTCAGGCTAATGTAGATTAATCTTTTTCTCTGATTAACAACATCATTAAAGAAAATAAATAAAGTTCTGAAGAATGTGTGGAGTGTCAGCACCTGCACATTTGCACAAATGTCAGTTTCTGGAGTAAGCAAATCCAGGCCAGTGTGTAGCACATGGCACAGTGACCTCCGTGCTCATCTCTGCCAAAGCAAGGACTGGACATGTTTGACAAAGGAGCTCTCAGACTGCAAAACACCATGAAAACCACACGAGTCAAGTCATAAATTTGTTAATTAGTTACAGGCTTATTGCAGCTGAAAAAATTAATATTTTTTACATTAATTTCCATGTCACCCAAACGATAAGCTAAAATGTAATAAGCATCATATTGCAAATATACTACAGACTGTGAATTAGTAAGAGATACCTGTAACCTTTACTTGTGATGACAAATGCTAGAGGATTACTCATCACACATGAACCAGGCAACTTTTGCTCTTGAACTTTCAAGATCTACCTCACCCAAAGTATCTACAATCCTATTACCCAGTCAGCCATGAGGAGAAGCTGGTGGCAAGCACACATCACACAAAGCATTAGAAATGTCTGAGTATGCCCCAAAATGACAGGATTAGTGCTGTCTGCAAGTACCACCAAGCACTATGTCTATTTTTGTGCAGTGAACACCTCAGGAAGTATTTTACCAAGTATTATTATAAACAAAAGTGCTGGGACCCACCAGTATTATATAAATTCTGCTATGGATCACGTGAATTTAGAAATCAGATGAGCTTATCAAGAAAGGTGTACACCACTTTGATAGGATGCAGATTCTCACAAAATCAAATCTTTTTTCAGCAATTGTCACCCTGAGAAACTCATTAAACAGGCAAATATCCATTCAATACTCGACAGATCAACCCTATAAATATTATGAAACAAATTTCAAAGTCTTTCCTATCACAACCATTACTGAAACTCAGGCATGACTGAAAACCCCCAACTTTCCCTGGGCAACCATAATGAGGATATAGAGGTAGTAAATGGACTATGATAACTCACACCCTGAATTACCAGTAGTTCCAGCAGCTTTTACAGCTTCTCAAATTCTTTTAATTTCCTAAGGAACAGCTACTCTATCATCCTGCCCTCTTTGACCAACACCCTAAACAATTCAGCTTGGCTAAGGAAAAGGGGAAATAAGAAAGGGAGAAAATCCACCTTAGCTGCACTGAATCTTTTTACATAAAATCACCTCCAGTGAACCTCCTGCAAAACCAGTGCTGAAGAATTAAACAGCCCCTAATTTATTGCTTCATTCATCCAGTGAGTGCTTAGAAAATCCAATACTGAATTCATTAATAATATTAAAGCACTAAATTCTATGCTAAAGTTTACAGTTTCAATCAACCACAATTCAACAATATTAAATTAGTGCAGCCGCAGCAGGTGAGAATTAAAAATTATGGTTGCTAAACAAATAGAAGAAAAAACAAAAAAAAAAGGCTTTTACTGTTGTGGCACATCTCTAATATGCTCCATAGCTGATTATTGCTACTGAAAAGATTAAAAAATTAGTTAGTTATTTTAGTATATGTTAGTCTAATATATACATCTAACGCATATTTAAGGAAAAGATTATATTTTCAAAACTACTGATCAACAAGAAGTCTTACACTCAGGTCAACAAAACTTTGGAGGCACTCAACATTATATACAAAAAATGTGGATAAACACAGCTGTATGGGGGTAAGTACAATTTCAAGTTTAAGAAATAATAATATCTTCAATATTTATTTTGATTCTTATTTCTTGGGGATGAGGACAGGATTAATTTGAGGAAGAAGGTTGATAGTAAATTATTAAAGGGAATGCCCATGAGAGTCTCTGTGATTTTCTGGCAAAAAAAAAATCATTCTTTCCTTTGAAGGTGCGGAAAGTAAAAGCACAGAAATATTAAGTTTCAAAGGCTTAATTTTGTATCAAGTTTATGTAACATCTACAGGAAACCTCAACCCTCACAGACAGAAAAGAAGAAAAGAAAATCTCTGTAATTGAGAAAAACCCACACCAGACATCAGCAGCAAACCCTTCTGCCCTCAGGGTAAGGACTGCTCCAGGCAGCCTGGTTTGACCAGTTTGGGTAGCTCCTGAAACCCAGTAACTTCTGCTGAAGAGATGCTGGAAGGCAGAGGAATGGCCTGATTGTGATGTGAAGTACTGAATTTCAGAACAACAAAATCTTTCTACACAAACTGGCACCAACATAATTCTGCCAGCATAGAAGGATGGGGACTCTTCTCTCACTAAAAAAAATATTAACAAAATTTTCAAAGAATTCCAAAATTGACTAACAGATTCAGCATATGCCTGAAAGAATACAAAGTCCACAGCTAGGCATCAATGTACAAAACTAGTCAAATTATTTTATCTTGGAAAACAACTGAACAAATTTGTTGAAAGTTGACATGACAAATTCTGGAAAAATGTCCTAAACAGTTTATTCCTGTCTTCAATAGAAGCAATGATTTTGGTTTTAGTGTGAAATAATATTGTTTATGGGGTTTTGCCACTGAGTTTTGGAGAGATGTTTGGGCAGTGGAGAAAAGGGAAATGCCAAAATGCTGGAAGTGATCGTGGTGCACTGTATGCAGCTGGATGTTGAGTATGGAAAACTGACAGAGCAATTACAATCATGATCACACAAAACTGAACTTAAAATGGAGGAAATCAGATATATCTTCAAAGGACAGAACATCAGAGGAACTTGTTAAACTTCTTCAACTCAGACAAAACCCAGTGATATGACGTTCCCACGTGTCACAATCCATGCTGTCACAATGGATTTCTCCTAGGCTGTACACAATACCATAACATGGATAAAGGCAACCAACTTCACTGCCCTACCATAGGAAATAACTGGAATTCAGCTCCACTTATCTGAGCAACAGAGTTTGTTTTACATACTATTAAAAATCCAAGCATCACCAACACTGAAATTACCAGTAAGACAAGAGGTCTGTGCACTGCAGCAAAAAAGTGAAACACTCAATTTCCACTTCCAGGCTGTTTTTCTTGGCTGTGCATTGAACAGAAAACATGAAAAGCACAAAGCAGCAGATTGTTGTCCTTGAGAGCTCTGACCCCCAAATGAGTCCAGGTTTGCTTCCTCCATCTTTTAGGGCAAGAACTTTTTGACTGGAGATAGTTTTCTTTAATTAAGTTTATGTCACAGAAACATGGCTATTGTTTATTCAATTCAGACAGACTTATGAACTGAAATTAGAGCTCTGTTTGGCAGCAAAACAGGCTTTGAGAAACACCAAGGAAATTTATTTCAGAAGAGCAGACCCAGCAGCAAGAATGGACAGGGTGAAATGTTTTTCATAGCAAACCCTTACATACACAGGTAATGCACACTCCAAGTACTCAGTATTTGTTGCAAGATTAATTTCTGCTTTACAGTTGAGAATGAAGAAGAAAAAGGACTTTACAGGCTAAAAGCACTCAACATGGACCTACTGCACCTCTCCTTTACCAGCAATGTAAAACCTCCCTCACAGGAGAGAAAGCTGAAGCATCTGGCCAAGCTTCCTTTTCCACACGCCTTATGATGGCTTTAGGCTCTGCTTGAAAACTGGGGGCTGATCTGGTCCCCCCTGCTTAGTGACACCACCCAGCTGTGGCCCCAGCCTGTTCTGCCCCCAGTCAGGAAAGGCTCCTGGCCACTGCTCTGCCTGTGCACAATGCACACAATTAATAAAACAAGGTGCTTCCTGAATCCCTCCAGGGTCCTCAGAGCTCTCCAACACCCAGAGAATGTCCGACAGACCCAGCGGGGGGCTGGGAAGGAGGAAAGTTTCTGTATTGCTGACTGCCAGAGACCCATCTCGAGGCATACAAAAAATTAATTACTCCACGAGGTACACAGCTACAGCATCGCTTGAAAGTACGTGACATTTTTGGATAGTTCCCAGGCATTTGTGGCCAACAGGTGCCTGGTAGTTGCACAATTTTCTAATTAGTTCATGTGCTGTACTTCAAAACTAATTACTGAAATGGCTGGATTATAATGTAGCAGGGAGTCATTCGTGTGCCACCTACCATTAAGGGGAGGGAAATTTTGTGAAGGTTAATTAGCATTTTTAAAGTACTTTGGAGATTAAAAGCTTTAACTATATGCCTAATAAAAGAAGTAAAGGTAATGCCTTCTATTCAGTGGATTCCTTTTTGCATTGAAAGTGAATTACAAGGGTTGCTTTAAGTCCAAGAACATAAATTTTCATGTACAAGGAATTAAATCAACTCCCAACAGGATCAATCTGTTAGAGGGTGGAGACCTCCAGCAAGACACAAATCATCAGAGGTGACCACGGCATTCTGGTGTGAGAGAGGCAGCTGCTGGTTCCCAGGCAGAGGTTGTGTGCAGCTAAAAGTAGACATTTCCCTGTAAGATGTCCTTGAACAGGTCAAAAAATCAAACCATTATGAACAGGTACCTTTTTAATTAAAATAATTCACAGATATTCTCCTCTTGGGACATCTGCTGGCTGTTCTCTGTTCAGAAAACACCCACTGGCCTCTCCAAGAGGGGGTCTATGTGCATCTGAATCTTTACCGAAGGTGCATCCTCAGCATTTTCCACACTTCTTACCTACTGCCAAGATTTTCAGAGTGACAGAGGACATCAGAAACTTTTTCCATAAACACAAACTTGTTTTCTTCAGACTTAGAGCTACATATAATATATTTCATGAACTTATAATTGCTTTATGTGAACTTGGGAGAAAATATACAAATCATTATTAAGCATGCACATTTATTTTGTATTAATTCTGCTTCTTCACAACAGTAATGGGGAGGAAAAAAGAGTTCATTAATTACAAAAATTATGTTCCAATTATTTGGTTCACATGATTACTATTTATGCTGTGAATCCAAAACTGTCATTGGCGTAGAAAGTTATTACTGTCTTCAATAGAAAGATTATTTTAGTTCTACAGATGGTTGTCTTTTATAGGCCATTTTAATGACTTGTTCTTATATAATCTGTCATGCATTATTTTGTTGTTGTTATGAACTTTTTAAGTTTCATATCAATCCATTTTGATGTTTACTAAACAGATGGTGTTACAAAAAAAAAAAAGAAAAGGGAAAAGCATAATAATGATATTTAGTTCTCAAAAATACTCCAACAGCTACACATTTATTTTGTCAAATATGAAATCCATGTCATTTATTTAAAAAAAAAACCTTAGCACACAAACAAAATTATGCATAAGTTGTAAACTTAAACAGATTACAAAGCAGAGCACGAAATCAACTGAAAGAGGTTTTTCTGAAAGATTATTGAACTTCAAAAATGTAGGTCAATTAAGGTATATAAAGAACCTGTTTACTGTAGTTCTCAGCATTCCTTTTCCTTATCCAAAGCACTACTGTCAAATAACTGCAGTTATTGCTAAGTCATGTAGATAATTATTTATTGTACAGGTGTGACTCAGGTCTGCTGCTTGAAATCTACTTGTAAGTTGTGGTCATTATGTAAGCACCTCAATTTACAGAAAGTGTTGCTTTATCATTGTAATCTTTACGTTTCTTCTGTTTAATCAGTGCACTGTCATCAAATAGACATGAAAACTTGAAAAGCTGAATACTACAGTAAACAAAATTACAGCTGAATGAACTTAGAGCTCGGAGTATTGTACATTCTACATTGAAACAATAAAACTGTTCAATCCCAATTCACCAGTACGGGCTGAAAAAACTTTCCCTTCCCACCCATAAGATTCTGGAGAAATCCACCTCAAAATGTAAATATCATAAAGTGAAGCATTCTTAGATGAGGAAATTCCATAGTTCAGGACCCCTTAACCCTACACATTCCATTCCTGTACTGCAATACAGACTTCAGCTATAGAATAACCTTCCTCCCAAACAATTCCTCCTATTTTCAAACTGTAAATAATAGTTGCTTGTGGAGTTCATCTGATTAATCTTCAGTTTCCAGCAAATATTAATGTGACTAAAAGGGAATATATTCAGGTGATAATAACCCCTGGAACTAGAGCAATAACATCATAAAAACCAATTCCAGCTGATGAACCTAACCACGTTTTTAAATAGCCAAGGAAGTATGTTCTCTCCGCATTTTAAAACAGGAAAAGGAGGAAGACAAATAAATGGGTTTTATTCCAAGGGTGCTCCTGTAGTAAGCTTTCCACAAGTTTGTACATTTATGATAAAATATCATGAGTAAAACACAACTAATTAGCCTATGTTAATTGTGTTACCTCCTTACATGATGCTGCAGTAGAATAGGTATAAATCTGTATCTGCTTTCTTATCAAGTCAACAGATGTGTCCCAGCAGGAAGTTCCTTTGACAATATGTACTTAGCGTGGTGATAATTCCTGCAAAATGTGGATTTCTCTTGACATAGGCAAAACACTGAAAAGGAGGTAAAAAAAGGCATGATACAGATGGACTACTCTTGCTGAGGGAAGTTATTAAAATGTGCAAATTTGTGCAATCGTTTCTGAGAGGGAAAGGCAGAGTTACTAAATTCCCATTGCCCTAACAAGAACAAGCATCTGTTAGTGCAGTTAGTGGCTCATTGGGCATGACATGGGCCTCAATGTTTATATTCCTGGTATCTAAACTGGGCAAAATTTATCTCTGGTGCAGCTCCGTTTAAGTCCTTGGAATTCCACCAAGTCTGCATTTGATTCGAGGGTGATCATTAACAATAAGCTAAAGGAAGGGCTATTATCAAGGCTGATGTCATTGCCTTTCATCAGTCTTCTACAGGGAAAAATTAGAGTTGCCTTGAACTCAGGATGACTTCAGGGTTTTTTTAAATATATTTGGACTAGTACAATATCAATTTCTCATTAAACTGAACTCATTCAGGCAGTGATTGCAGAGAATAAAAGTAAGTGTAAAACTTTCTACCTTCCCTAATAATGTGTATATTTTTAAAGCACCAAAGACTCTCATTCATTACAGAAGCACAACTCCAACCACCTCTGAGTACAACCATAAAAGTGACTGTACCTGTGGCTACAGGGGTATATTTAATGAATAACATTTAGTGTCCTGAACAGACAAAACCAAGTTGCTCTAACTGACCCTGTTTTATCTCCATCTCTTGCTCCATTTGCATGTCTATTGTGCCAACCATTGGGCTTTAAATCAGTGCAATCAACTGCCCTGCAGGAAAAAAAGGAACTACTTCAACTGCCTTTTAACAAGATGAAAGGGTTGGACAAAAGATGTCTCAGGGCCAAGCTTTAAGTTACATAAGTGATGACTTTCACTTCAAATAATACTGTCTGTAAACACACTTGTTTCAAAACACACTCATTAATAGTTTAATCTGGGCTATGCTGGCTGTGCACACACACAGTGCACTCTACTCTGGGCCATAGTGGAAGGCTAACAAGTCTCACATTCTCCTGTCTGCAGGCTGGATATGTCACAGTCAAAGAAATACAAATGCTTTATCAGAACAGACACGTCTTTAGGCTGCCATGTGCAAGAGTATCACCTGAAAGCAGCCAAGCAGCAGCCAAAATTCACAGCCCCAGCACTCGGCTGAATGTTTATGAGAAGCGATGGATTAATGTGTACTAAAACCTCATCACTTCCCCAAAAGAGGCTCAAGAAATGCCTCAGTCAGAGGTACAATCATGGATTAAGGATCAGAATGTTGGAACACCTCTCCTATGAAGACAGGCTGGGTTTCTTTGCCAGAAGAAGGGAGACCTTATTGTGTCCTTTCAGCACCTGATGGGTGTGTATAAGAAAGATAGATATTTTTGACCAGGGTTTGTAGTGATTGTACGAGGGGTAACAGTTTTAAAGTAAAATAGGAAGACTTGGATTAGATACAAGGAACACATTATTTATGTTGAGGGTGGTGAAGCACCGAACAGGTTGCCCAGGGAAGCTGTGGATGCCCCAACCATGGATGTGCTCAAGGGTTGGCAGGGGCTTTGAGCAATTTGGTCTAGTGAAAGATAGTCCTGGTCACAGAAGTGGGGTTGGAACTTGATGATCTNCACCGAACAGGTTGCCCAGGGAAGCTGTGGATGCCCCAACCATGGATGTGCTCAAGGGTTGGCTGGGGCTTTGAGCAATTTGGTCAGTGAAAGATAGTCCTGGTCACAGAAGTGGGGTTAGAACTTGATGATCTTTAAGGTCCCTTCCAACCCAAACCATTCTATGATTCCCATCCTTTGATACTGCCTCAGTTTTGGGGTTTACCTTTCCAGGTACATTTTGCCTGTGGTTGAGCTCTCCTTAGGGCTCTCTACTCAGTGTTTGGGCTTCACCACTGACCTGGAGACCTCGGAACCTGCCATTCCCAAGCCCCAGAAGATGATCATTAGAGGTAAAGAAGCAGTGCCAAGAAGGGCAGGAATACTGCAAACACTTGCAGACAGACCCAAAACATTGATGCTCTTCTCAAAACAGCTGTTTCAAAGTGGTACTGTGGTAAATTGGAGAGCACAAGACTTAAAGAAAGGGTGATTCAGACTTGAGAGCTCCCAAAAGCTCCCCAGAACTTCTCAGAGGGCCTGNACAGGGTCTGCAAAGGAGTTGCTGCTGCCTGATGCAATTCAGTACAATTTCACAGAAAGGTTAAACAAATTCTCTGGTTGCTTGATTTAATTCTGTACCAAATATGAGACCACCTCGCTGTCTGTAATTTTCCATTATTATTTAGCAAATTCTCTGG
Source organism: Chloropsis cyanopogon (assembly GCA_013400585.1). Classification (NCBI taxonomy): domain Eukaryota; kingdom Metazoa; phylum Chordata; class Aves; order Passeriformes; family Irenidae; genus Chloropsis; species Chloropsis cyanopogon. The sequence goes on from WEZZ01021122.1 coordinate 98,806, forward strand.
CAGGTCTGTCTATAAATATTCCAGTTTTCCATAATTCTGTGACTTTCACAGCCAAATCCATTAACCAGTTTGGGTTTTTTTTTTTNGAAATCCAGATAATTCAGCAGCTGGACACCTCTCCCAAAGAACAGACAGACTGGCTGAATGGATTTCTGCTCAGGGGTGGGTCTGCATCTCCCCTTCCCTCTCCAAGGAGGCAGCAAAACTGGGCTCCAACCAAGCTCCCCCAGCATGCAGAAACTGTTCCAACAGATAATGATTCTCCTGTGAACTGGGAAAAGTCTTATAAAAGTTTTTCTGCACCAAATAGAAATCAGTCACTAACTGGTAGGGCTTCCTTCCATCAGTCCCCATTCCCCACTTACAAATTTCAAATTATTTCAAATTATTTCAGGACAAACGCGAAGAAATCAAATGCAAAGATCCCTCTTCTCATTTTCCTCTGCAAAATGAATTCCTGCTCATTTATAGTACTAAGGATATGCCAGTAGGGCTCATGTAATTAAAATACAGAAAATTTATTGCAGTTTTTTAAACAGGTTGGTCATTTGTTTAAAAGCATTATTTCCAGTATTTGTCTACAGGAAGCTTCACTATGAACTTTTAGAACATATTAAAANGGTTGAAAGCACACAGAAATTGTAGAAAAATACAATAGATAAAGCAGGGCCTGGATAAAACTTATACTAGCTTTATGCAAAAAGCTTATAGCTTTTCTAGTACTCTAGCACTTCCATCAGCGAGAAATGTTCTCCTCATCCAACAGGCCAAAGGCATGATTTGAGTTTGCAACTCCTCTTGCCCTTAATTCAGTGCTCTCTCTTCCTCTCCCTGTTTTTGCACCTTTATTTTCAAACAGAATGAGGAGTGTGAATGCTTGAAGTACAGACTGTTCTCCAACACTTTGTCCCTTAGGAAATGTTGACACAGCCCAAGATCAGAATTCCATGGAACTTAGAAAACTTTTTCAAAGGGAACACCATAAGAACATTTTCAAAAACAACATTTTCCTTAATTTTCTTTTTGGAAATAGATTAATAACTTCACCTAAACTTTGCAATATTATCAAAAATAAAAGGACAAACGCGAAGAAACCATTCAGCCTAAGATCTAAGATGTGTTTGCATCAGAGCTTAGCCCTGAAAATAAAATCTGGAAGATCTAAAAGCAAATGAAAACAAGATATTTGAATGGGATATAATGGGTTTGGACATCTCTACACCAGTACCATGTATAAAAATGGCAGTTGGTAATTTTAGAACAGTTTTGAATGCTATTTGCAGAGCTAGGAGCCATCATGTGAAGCTGGCCGCAAATTTCTGTTTAATAAATATTGAGTTCCTACTCCATGTGGATTTTGCTACCTCAAAGCAATTTTAAAACACATCAATCAAATCCCTGTGAATCAGCAAAAGCAGATGCTGCTAACTGTTACAGGCAATATCACCTGAAGTTTCATTTTCTGCAGTGCTCAGTTAATGTAAAATGCATAGGAAGACCTTGGAGCAGAGGCTGGATCCTGGGATTTCTGACTATAACTAATTTCCCCTACGTTCCCCAATCTCTAGGTCATTGCATCAGTCTCCCCCTTCCCTCTCTCTGGTTGACTGAAGCTTGAAAATATTCATAAATATACAAGCACATCCTCACTTCTCTTTTCCTTTGCAAAAGGCATGGGCTACCCTGAGAAGATGAAACATCCCTCTGCAGTGGCACAGAGCCTGACCCACGAGAACTGAGGATGGACCACCTTGACCAAGAGAGCCCTTCCTCATCTGCTGGGTGGAGGAGGCACCATCACTATCCCCTTTCCAGTCTGCTTTCTAAGAAAGGGACCTTGCTGCTTCAGCTTTTGATGATACAGGTGCCCACCCTGCAGAGGTTCTGCTCTCTGTCAGAAGCACTTCACCCCACACCTGAGATAACGTGGAAGTTCCCTCCCAGAGCAGGATTTAAACACTTTTCTGAGTTGAGTGTAAAGAAGCTCAGGTCACAGATACAGTGCCTGTCACATCCCACTCTCCCACATGTTTCACTGTAGGAGCCTGAACATTAACTCAGCATCAGCTCCAAAGGCCAAATCTGCCCTGGGACAACTCAGTACCCACGGTCCAAGGCACTCTGCAGATTTGGTCAATAGGGCACTGTAACAGCAGCAAATCTCCTTTCCTGCACGTTTTGAAGAATTATTACGGGAAAGAACTGGGTAGCCCCATGTAAAATGAATATGTAAATGAAATCTTTAGTGGCAGAAGTGTATTGTGCCTTTAAGGCACAGAATAACTGCAGGCCACAAATCACCATTGGCTCACACACAGATCTCCCACTGCTGTCAGTGGGAATCTCAGGCACAGGCTGAGATCCCAAAATGCCCCCGAGAGCCTTTATTCAAATAAGAAATTTAAATGACTGGTAAAGCTATAGGAAAAAACATTGAAACCAAATCCAACTGCTTTCAAAAATGGTAAATGAAAATCATGATTTGTGCCAATTTTATCTCAAATTTCCTTTTGATTTCATGAAAACATAGGCTTAATGCTTCCAGCGTTTCTTACTCTCTCTCAGAAGCCACGCTCTGACTGTTGAAATGATGAAGAATCCCTTTGAGAAAAGCAAAATTTTACTTTGGGCCAAGTGTCTGATTTTGCCTGCAGTCGAATTTTACTTTTCTAACACTAAGAAAAATGTTCAATGACAGATTTGGCTCTTTTTCATATCAAATCAAGCTTACAAAATTTTATCAATTCTTGGCATTGACATGAAGAATTTACCCTCCAGTGGGGGAAACCCAAAATAACCAACACAAAAAAACCCTAGGTAAACCAAAACAAAAGGAATCACAGAACAAAAGGAATCACAGATAGATAAATCTCCTATTAAAGCCAGTGTTGCATGTCACAGAATAATTTTACTTTCATCAAGGACAGTGTTGCCTGTCATGCAATGGGAGTTAAGCAGTTTGCCAGCTATTCTAATAGGATAAAACCTTCTCCAATGTAGACTTGGGGACTACAAGCCAATCAATTAGACCTTAGTGGGGAATTACTGAGATAGTAATGAGCATTTGCTCTCTGTAAGGATGTCTTTATAAGTAGATGTGATCCAGAAAATGTAAGCTAAGAGCGAACAAATTACTCCATGTGCGTGTGTGTGTCTAAGTGAAACAAGGATAAACTTAAAGCTAATGGGTATTTAAGGAACTCCAACTCTGGGTTGCCAAGACAAATCCACCCTATTCTTCAATAGCAGGTCAAGGAGTAGTTGTGGGAATTCAAAATCTCTGAACTAAATTACTAGAATCAATAGGAGTGAATGCAGAAAGAGGGTAAGTACTGACCACAGCAGGCTCACTCCAAGCTCTACTAAATATTAGCTTGAAATTACACTAAGTGGTAGAAAATTCACTGTGAGTTTAATCAATGTGATCTATATCAGCAACAAACTTCTCAGAAAATCTGTCATTATATTAAGATCAAGGTTATTGTTCCTTTATCTATAGTAGCACAGTGAGATTTGTATATACTAAATCTGACACTTC
>WEZZ01021123.1:13858-32844 GCA_013400585.1 Chloropsis cyanopogon
TTTAGGGACTGGTGGGAGCCTGTGGGAGGGTTTAGGGACTGGTGGGAGCCTCTGGAAGGGTTTAGGGACTGGTTTGGGTGCGGGCAGGGGTCGGGGCCCGTGCAGGGCAGCAGTGAGGGCCCTCCCTGTCCCTTCCTCCCACTCCAGTTCCAGGGGCTGGTGTTCGTGGAGTGGCTCCAGTGCCACGTGTCCCTGGCAGGGAGCTGCCGCGGCCCCCTCGAGGCTCGCACGTTATTTCTGTGTCTGAGCTGCTCCGTGGAGATGCGGCGGCAGGAGGGGATTTTGGGGAGGAAGAGCCGCGGGTGGTGTGTGTGCAGCTGAGGTGTTTCTGTGGGCAGCTGCAGGAAGTGCAGCAAAGCAGCTCCTGTGAGCTCTGCAGCACCTTCCTCCCCAGCCCGCCTCTGCTGATGGCCCAGATAAGGCCACTTGTGTCACTGTCACTGCCACTGTCACTGTCACACCCTCCCCGGAGCAGGGCTGGGGCCCTGAGCAGCTGCTGGATGCTCCGAGGGGCTTGGCCCAGCATCCACGGGAACAGTGACAGTGGCCTCCTGCACATTGTCCCTCCCAAACCTCCCAGTGCTCCTGGCCAGGGCAGGGAATGGAGCTGGGAAGGGAATGGAGAGTTCCTGAGGGAGCTGGGGAGGGAATGGAGAATTCCTGAGGGAGCTGGGAAAGGGCTGGAGAATTCTTGAGGGAGCTGGGAAGGGAATGGAGAATCCCTGAGGGAGCTGGGAAGGGGCTGGAGAACTCCTGAGGGAGCTGGGAAGGGGCTGAGCCTGGAGCACAGGAGGCTCAGGGGGGACCTTGTGGCTCTGCACAGCTCCTGCCAGGAGGGGACAGCCGGGGGGGTCGGGCTCTGCTCCAGGGACAGGGACAGGAGGAGAGGGAACGGCCCCAGGCTGGGCCAGGGGAGCTCAGGGGGGATTTTGGGGAGTTCCCTCCTGGAAAGGGCTGCCCAGCCCTGGCACAGCTGCCCAGGGCAGGGCTGCAGTCACCTGGGGACAGGGTCAGTGGTGGCCTTGGCAGTGCTGGGAACGGTCAGAGCTGATGCTTTTCCAACCCAAACAGTTCCCTGATTCCAGGTCAGCTCTGCTCCAAAGCTGCCATAATGTTGCTCTTTTCTGTGGGAAAAGCCTGTGCCCTGGTTTCAGGACCTTGCCCTGGTATTTGTTGTGTTTGAGTTGCCTGCAGTCACAGCCCTTGCAGCAAATTCCCGTCAGGATGCCCAGGCAGGCGCTGGCAGTGCCAGCTGGGTGCTCATGTCACCTTCACCTGCCAGCCTTTCTGTCCCTCAGGGGGAAGGCAGGTACCGCTGCTCCGGCCTCGCTGTCCCTCGGCAGGGCTCTGGGGACACAGGGCACGGCCCGGGCTGGTGACACCGCCCCGCTGTCCCTCAGACACAGCGGCTCTGTCAGGGCCAGCCGAGGACAATCGCTGCCTTCAGCCTCGCCCGGCTCCGGCAGGGCCGTGGGGATGAGCAGAGCCGTGGCTCCGGTGCCTTCAGGGATGAGGCCAGGGGTCCCTCTGGGCAGGCAGGTGGTTGGAAAGGACGGGGATAAGCTCCTGGATGGGATCAGGGTGAGCTCAGCAGGAAGGAGGTCAGACAGAGCCCGGCTGATCCCTGCAGGAGCTGTGGGCAGGAGCGGGCTCTGGCTCCGCCTGGGGTGTGTCAGGTGTTCAGGGGTGGAACTCCTGCACAGGTGTGTGCAAAGCCCAGGAAGGTGGTGTCCCACAGCTCCTGACAGCCCTCCCTGTTTCCCACAGCTCCTGACAGGAGGCTGGATCCAGGTGGGGTCGGGCTCTGCTCCCAGGGACAGGGACAGGGGGAGAGGGAACGGCCCCAGGCTGGGCCAGGGGAGCTCAGGGGGGACATCAGCAGGGATTTCCCCATGGAAGGGGTGGCCCAGCCCTGGCACAGCGTGGCGGTGCCTCAGCACCCTCACAGCCCAGAATTCCTTGCCGATATCCCATCGAATTCCGTCTGGCAGTGGAAGCCGTTCCCCCTTGTCCCCGAGTCCCTCTCCGGGTGACCTCAGCGCTGTCCTGGTGACGTGCCAGCAGAGCAGGGGGCACGGTGGCACTGCAGGCAGCCCTGGCTGTGCCAGAGCCATTCCCTGCCTCTCTGACCCAGCTCCTCCCAGCAGAGTGGGGCTCTCCTGGGGGATTTCTCCATCTGTTCAACTTCTCCTTCCTCCCTCTGAGTTCCTCTCGGCTCTCCTGACTCAGGTCTGTGTTTTCACTTCACGTTTTCTTTCCTCCCCGTTTGGATGGGTTTGGGCCATGGTTGGAGGCTGCTTTGCTCCTGTCACACATGATCTGCATCCGTGTTCTTCCCACTCTGTGGCATCCCTGTTTTCCCTTTCTCCTCCCAAGTCCTGGCAGTGGAGTCACCTCACCATCATTAATGCAGAGTGGAGAAATGTGGATTTGTTTTCTGGTTTCTCCCTCTGACCCGAGGTTTTCTTGGCAACTCTGTTTTTGTACGAGGACCTTTCACAAGTGTTGGAACTCTTGGGAATTCTCTTGAGGGTGTTGGGATTTTGTACTTCTGTTTAATGCTGGTGCAGAACTCAAGGTTTGCTGTGTTTGGGATCCAGGTCTGGTTTCAAGGAGCAGCTCCAAGAGCTGCTGGAGCTCCTTCCTTCATCCCCATTCCAGCAGGGTCCAAGGCCAGGCTGGATGGGGCTGGAGCAGCCTGGGACAGTGGGAGGTGTCCCTGCCATGGCAGGGGTGGCACTGGAGGGGCTCTGAGCTCCCTTCCCACCCAACCATCCCAGGATTCCCTGATTGCAATCTTGGCCTTTTCAGGGCAGATTTTCCCCAAGCAAAAGCATCTCCTTTATCCCAAAGGCCCTTCTGAGCATCCCTGGGCGTGTGCCAGCCGTTCCTCCCGGCCGTGCGGGCTGCAGGTGGCAGCAGGCCAGGCAGGAGGAATGCCACCCTCCTCCCGGCCGGGCGGCACGCGGGGATGAATCGGCAGCTCCAGCGATCCAGCAATCCAGCCCGGAGCCTGCCGGGTGGAGTCATGAGACAGGCACAGGGCTGGGATCCTCTGAGTCATCCCGGGAGAAATCTGTTCCCGGCTCCGCAGCCCGTGGGAGGCGCGGGGGGAGCAGCCGGGAGTGCGGAACCCATCCCAGGGACGGCTGCGGGGGAGGAGCGGGGCTGGGGGCAGCTCCCCCGGCTGGGATCCGCTGCCTTTCGCCATAAAAGGGGAAATTCTCCTTCACACCTCGTGCGGAGCGGGCGTGAGTCCGCAGGGAGGGGGAGAAGGAAAGATCCGGGCAGGGAAGGGCTGGAGAGGGGGTGGTGATGAGGGAAAGGCCTGGAGGTCTCGTCCCCATGGGGCTGGAGATGGGCTGGGAGATGGGATGGGGCTGCAGGGATGTGGGGCTGATGTCCTGACCAAGGAGGCAGTTCCAGTTTGAGAGGTGACATTCCAGTCTGAGTCCCAGTGGGAGCACTGGATGCAGCTCCAGGAGGATCCTTGTGGGGTTATAAAAACAAATAAAAAACCCCAAAAACCAAAGAGCCCCACCTGCCCCAAGCCAGTCCCAGCTTCTCCTGGTGTTGTCAGCCCGTGGAACTGGACACGTCCTTGTTGAGGATTTGACCCGGGTTCCTGGGGATGCTGCAGGGCAGAGCAGCTGGCAGCACACCTGGCACACCCGGTGGGGAAGGATGGATGGGGACAGGACAGAATTCCCGGTGGGAAGGGAGGGAAGGGATCGTGTCCTGCCCCGGAGCCGGGGGGTGAGGAGGGAGCCGTGGCTCCCCCAGGCAGCACCTGGGGACGTGCTGGGATGTCCTGGGAGCAGTGCCAGCCCCGGGGACCTGTCCCATCCCGGGCAAGGCTGCTGTGGGACTTGCAGCTCTTGGTCCAGATGGAGACTGCCAGGCTCTGAGTAAATCCCGGGATTTACCGGGGTGGGAGTGGTGCTGGCATGGGGATGTGGGGGAGGGGGCGTGGGTGGGGTCAGCCCCGGCCAGGGACCCCCGGGAGGGGACAGGACCCTGCCGTGGTCACAGTGACGTGGATTCATGGAATGGTTTGGGTGGGAAGGGAGCTCAGAGCCCCCTCAGTGCCACCCCTGCCATGGCAGGGACACCTCCCACTGTCCCAGGCTGCTCCAGCCCCAGTGTCCAGCCTGGCCTTGGCCACTGCCAGGGCTCCAGGGGCAGCCCCAGCTGCTCTGGGCACCTGTGCCAGGGCCTGCCCACCCTGCCAGGGTGCTGGAGCTCCAAAAAATGGGTGAAGGGGGCAAGGGGACCTCGAGGTGTGCTGAGGGCTGGGTGACATTGTGCAGGCAGGGGGGAGCTCACCTGGGAGTGTTTGTACCTGTCAGGAGCTCACCTGAGTGCAGCTGCTCCAGCTGCTCCCCACGTGCAGCTCTTGTGGTTCTCTGTTCTGTTGGGTGTTTTTAATTGAATCATGGAATTGTTTGGGGTGGAAAATTCCTCGGGGCTCATCCAGTCCAACCATCCTCAGCGCTGCCAAGGCCACCACTGACCCTGTCCCCAAGTGCCACATCCACAGGGCTCTGAAATCCCAACAGGGATGGGCACTCCAACCCTCCCTGGGCAGTGCCAAGCCCTGACCCCTTTCCATGGGGAAATCCCTGCTGCTGTCCCCCCTGAGCTCCCCTGGCCCAGCCTGGGGCCGTTCCCTCTCCTCCTGTCCCTGTTCCCTGGGAGCAGAGCCCGACCCCCCCGGCTGTCCCCTCCTGGCAGGAGCTGTGCAGAGCCACAAGGTCCCCCCTGAGCCTCCTGTGCTCCAGGCTCAGCCCCTTCCCAGCTCCCTCAGGGATTCTCCATTCCCTTCCCAGCTCCNGCTCAGCCCCTTCCCAGCTCCCTCAGGAATTCTCCATTCCCTTCCCAGCTCCCTCAGGGATTCTCCATCCCCTTCCCAGCTCCCTCAGCCTCTCCTGGGGCTCCATTCCCTCCCCAGAGCTCCCTGGCAGTGTCCAGGGGGTTCTGCTGCCTCTCTGCTGCCTCAGGCTCAGGAAGGACCCCGGAATCCCCTTGAAGGTGCCCAGTTCCCTTCAGGGGACATTCCTGCAGCACCAGTGCTGGGAGCAGAGCCAGGCTTTGGCACGCAGGAATTCCCGGGATAACCTGGGATAAATCCTCCTGAGCCATTCCAAGCTTGTCTGAGGGACAGTGGCAGTGTCACCAGCCAGGCTGGGAGAGCTGGGGGTGCTCAGCTGGAGAGGAGAAGGATCTAGGGAGAGCTCAGAGCCCCTGGCAGGGCCTGAGGGGGCTCCAGGAGAGCTGCAGAGGGACTGGGGACAAGGGACAGGACCCAGGGAATGGCTCCCCTCTTGCAGCCATCCTGTTCTCTGTCCCTGAAATCATTTCAGTGGGATTGTTGCACATTATTTTCCTTGGCTCTGCTGCCTCATCCCAGCCCATGAGGGCTTTGGGGTTGATGGAATTTTCCAAGCACTGGGGTGGCTGGAAGGGAGTGACAGAAAAAGGGGGACAAGGTGGGAATGTCACCGTGCACCACCCCAAAATCAAAATCCCATCTCCTGGCCCTGGCTGTGGGCTAAAGGAGGATGAGGAAGGGGCCCTGGAGGAGCAGGGAGGGTGGTAGGAAGCTGCTCACAGCTCTTGGATCTTTTCCCAGAAATGTTTGATGGAAAATTTGGACTCTTCTCCCCGGGTCTGGAGCGAGGAACAGGGACGTGGTGGGCTCATCCCAGCCCCTGCTCCACTCTGGGATGGGTGGGAAGGAGGGAGTGGGGACGTGGTGGGCTCATCCCAGCTCCTGCTGCAGCCTGGGATGGGTGGGAAGGAGGGAATGGGGAGGTGCTGGGCTCATCCCAGCCCCTGCTGCAGCCTGGGATGGGTGGGAAGGAGGGAATGGGGAGGTGCTGGGCTCATCCAGTGCAGTTCCAGTGCCCCTTGTCTCATCGTGGACAGATTTTCCCCACTTCCCAGTTGATGCAGATATTCCCATCAGGAGCCTCCATGCCCTCCCTGCCTCTGGTGCCCACCCAGGGCCCCATCACCCTGAAATCCCGCTGGCACCGCTGTTTTCCCAGAGCCTTTTGGGATCACGGCTGGGTTCCCATTCCCGTGACTCACACCGGGATCTCTCCGTGTTCCAAGCGGTGCCGAGCAGGTCTGGGATGTGTCTGTGGGGTTTATCCCAGCCCTGGGTTTATCCCGAGCACCTGGGATCCCAGCCCCCGTGCCCACGCAGGGATTACCCCGAGGGCTCTGGGATAACTCCTGGGAATGTCGCTCCTGCTCTGGGATGGGGCCCGGGGGGTCCCTCCTGTCCCTCCTCCCCCGAGCTCTGTGCACCCACACCAGCCCCAGCCCTTAATCCATGTCCAAGTTTGGAGTGCTTGTGGTGTGCTTGCCCGCTTTTCTGGCCGGTAGCCGGTGCTTTTGGGGCTTTTAGGTGTTTTTTGCTGGGGCTGGTGTGTCTGGAAGCAGCTGTGCTGCTGAAATCCCCAGGGGGACGGGGTCAGCACGGACATCACTCAATATTCCTGAAAATCCAAGCAGGACAGGAAGCTGACGTTGGAGAAAATATTTGAATTTTCGGTGTTTCTGACGAATTTGTTGTTAATTCCCGGTTTTTTGTACTTTTCAATAGTTTGTTGCTCATTTTTCCCTGACCTTTGCCCCATGTCTGACTTGGTTTTACCCCTGGTGTTTCATCTCGGTGGTTTGGGGTTGTTTATTTTATTGTTGAACTCTTTAAGGGTTGTTTTTTTGTCCAACTTGGCAAATCCCAAGATGTTTTGGCTGAACTGGGGGTCAGTCACTTGTTGAGGGTTTGAAAAAACCTAAACCTACGCCAGAGATGGGATTTATTTGGGTTAGATTCCAAGTGGTTTTTCCTTTTCTGGGAAATCAGGGTTTTGCTGTGGGGGGAGTTAAATTGGGCAGAGGGGTGGCTGTGGCCGAGCACCTGGGACAGTGGGAGGTGTCCCTGCCATGGCAGGGGTGGCACTGCAGGGGCTCTGAGCTCCTTCCCACCCAACCATTCCACGATTCTCAGTTTTTCTGGCAGAGCAGCAGCAGAGATGAATGTTTGCTCTCTCAGCTCTGAGCTGTCATTCCAGGGCTGGAAGCTCCGTGTGTGGAATGTGCCAGGCACATCCATGAGGAGCACTCCTGCTCCAGCTGGGTTCTCCTCTGCTCCACAGGACGGGGAATTCATCTTCCTCACTCCAGTGAGGCTGTCCTGTCTTCCTCAGAGTCCGAGTGACCAAGGATTTCAGCTGAGGTCTTTAGGGAAACGGGGGATTTTGGGCTGGTGGAGATGGAGGAGCTCCTCAAGTCACATGGAACTCCTTCCAGCCTTGTCCTCTGCTCCCCAGGGTCTCCTCCAGGGCGGCTCCTGGTGTGTTGGCTTTGGGTGGAGGAGCAGAGCTGTGTTTCCTTCTGGGATTCCCAGCCCTTCCCATCAGCCAGGGCCTCTGCCCCTGCCCAGGTGTGGGTGTGCCTCGGGGTCAGGGAATCCTGGAATGGTTTGGGTGGGAAGGGAACTCAGACCCCCCCCAGTGCCACCCTGCCATAGCAGGGACAGCACCCACTGTCCCAGGCTGCTCCAGCCCCAGTGTCCAGCCTGGCCTTGGCCACTGCCAGGGATCTAGGGAGAGCTCAGAGCCCCTGGCAGTTCCACTAAAATGGGGAATTTTGAGTCATGTTTTGTATTGATTTCTTCCCAATATCCCATCTAAATCTCCCCTCTTCAGCTCTAACCCCTGGGATAAGCTGGGAAGGGCCCCATGTCCCGCTGATCTCCAGGAGCCTGGAGCTGGTCCTGGTTCTGGCACAGCCAGACCTGAGCAGGGTCAGGCTGGGAGCAGCTCCAGGGACAGGTCTGCAGGTGAATCCTGGAATCCTGGAACAACCTGGGCTGGAAGGGCCCCCAGGGATCAGGGATCCAGCTCCTGGCCCTGCACAGACACCCCAACAATCCCCCCTGTGCCTCCCTGCGAGGGAGCTCCGGCAGCCTCGGGGCTGTGCCCGTGCCCTGGGGAGCCTGGGCAGTGCCCAGCCCCCTCTGGGGAAGGACCACTCAGCTCTGTGACCTTGGGACTCACCCCAGCCTGTCCCAGCCTTCCCAGATAACCCATGTGGGGGATGAGCTGGGTTTGGGGGCCTGGGTGTTGGTGGGGTCCATTGGGAGCAGTGGCAGGAGCTGCTGGGAATGTGCTGATCCCAGTAATGCCCCGGCCAGGCTGGAGCTGGCAGCACTCCCTGCTGCTGCCGTTCCCAGCTCCCTGCTCATTCCCAAGGACTGAGGTCAGGAGCTGCTCCAGGTCACTGGGGCAGGACTGGGACCACGGCTGGACCCTCTGGGTGTGTGCCATGGGCTTTGGGGGGTGCAGGGACTGGCACTCCCGAGCCTGGGCAGCGCAGGGTGGGCAGAGCAGGGACTGGCATTCCCGAGCCTGGGCAGGGCAGGGCTCCTCTCCAGGCCGTGGGACAGCTCCAGGCTCCGGGGCTGCTGCCGGTGCTCCACGGGAGCTGTACCTGCTTCAGGAAATTCCCTGGTTCTCTGGGAAATGCCGGTGAGGAAGCTGAGGGCTCCGGGGCAGGGCCATTTCCCCGTCCCGGAGCAGTCTGTGGTCGGTGGGGTTTCAGTTCCCCTTGGCTTCAGCCTCTGCCTCCCCCTGCACCCTCCGCTGTTCACACTGCCCCGGGAGAGGCAGATCCCGGTGAGGGCCCTCCCTCATGGAGGGGATTCCCTTCTGCAGCACAGATCCTGTGAGGAGCAGCGAGGGAGCTGGGAAGGGGCTGCAGAATCCCTGAGGGAGCTGGGAAGGGGCTGAGCCTGGAGCACAGGAGGCTCAGGGGGGACCTTGTGGCTCTGCACAGCTCCTGCCAGGAGGGGACAGCCGGGGGGGTCGGGCTCTGCTCCAGGGACAGGGACAGGAGGAGAGGGAACGGCCCCAGGCTGGGCCAGGGGAGCTCAGGGGGGATTTTGGGGAATTCCTTCCTGGAAAGGGCTGTGCAGCCCTGGCACAGCTGCCCAGGGGGGTTTGGAGTGCCCACCCCTGATGTGGCACTTGGGGACAGGGTCAGTGGTGTTCTCAGGGGATTCTCAAAGTTCCCATATTGATTTGGGACGTTTCCTCCCCTATCAGTTCTGGTGGCTCTGGCACTGCCGAGCCCGGCTGAGGCCCCTGTGGAACCGTCCCAATTCCCACTTCTCCATCCCCTGGTGGTTCCTGTCACTGTCCCTCCCTGCAGAGCTTCCCCTGGACGTGCCACGCTCCGGCCCCACGGCCGCCGCCTGTGTGGGACTCAGTGAACAAAAGCTCCTTCTGCCCTTGTGGGAGATGTTGATGCTGGCACAGGCTGCCTGGAAATGATCCCTGCAGGGTCAAGACAAACTGAGGCAGGGCTTGGATCATTCCCTGGGCCCTGGCAGGACGGAGCAGGGAGGGACTTGGGCACCCACGTGTGATCCGTGAGGAGCAGCCCTGCCCGGGGTTTGGCTTTGGGGTTTCCCTCTGTCCTCGGCTGCTCTGCAGGGAATTGCCCGGCACGGCCGGCACCGGGGCTGGCACTGAGGCCTTTTGTCCTGGAGCTGCTCTGTGGCTGTGCCTGGACCCTGTCCCACTGTCCCTCTGTGTCCCTTTGCCTGCTGGGAACAGCTCTGCTCTGCAGCCAGGCTGGGAGAGCTGGGAATGTTCACCTGGAGAGGAGAAGGAGCCAGGGAGAGCTCAGAGCCCCTGGCAGGGCCTGAAGGGGCTCCAGGAGAGCTGCAGAGGGACTGGGGACAAGGTCTGCAGGGACAGGACCCAGGGAATGGCTCCCAGTGCCAGAGGGCAGCCATGGATGGGATCTTGGGAATTGGGAATTCCTGGCTGGGCTGGAATTGCCAGAGCAGCTGGGGCTGCCCCTGGATCCCTGGCAGTGTCCAAGGCCAGGCTGGACCCTGGGGCTGGAGCACCTGGGACAGTGGGAGGTGTCCCTGCCATGGCAGGGGTGGCACTGGGGGGACTTTGAGCTCCCTTCTATCCCAAACAATTTTGTAATTCCCACATATTTTTCCCACAGGGCAGGAGGGGCCATGGGAGCAGCCGGGGCTGTTTTTAGGCCGTGGGTAAATGTTGGCAGCCCCATAATTATCACCCGGGGGTGCCAGTGGAGCTGGGAATGGCTCCCCCGGGAAGCAGCTGGAATTTGGCATCAGGTAAAAATAGCAGAGGTTCCTCCCCAAAACGTTTCTAGCAGCTCTGGCCACGGGAGCGTGGCTGGGCACCGGCGCTCCCGATGGACACTGGGATCCTCCTCCCAGGGGAGCTGAGCCACAGCACCCACCCAGCTCCAGGTCATGGAATCAGGGAGGGAATCCTGGGATGGGTGGGTGGGAAGGGAGCTCAGAGCCCGCTCAGTGCCACCCTGCCATGGCAGGGACACCTCCCACTGTCCCAGGCTGCTCCAGCCCCAGTGTCCAGCCTGGCCTTGGCCACGGCCAGGGATCCAGGGGCAGCCCCAGCTGCTCTGGCAATTCCAGCTCAGGCAGGAATTCCCAATTCCCAAGATCCCATCCATGGCTGCCCTCTGGCACTGGGAGCCATTCCCTGGGTCCTGTCCCTTGTCCCCAGTCCCTCTGCAGCTCTCCTGGAGCCCCTCCTGGACGTTCTCCCCCCAGCTGGGTGTCACTGTCACCTGGCTGCTCTTGGTAGAATCCCAGAGGATCTGAGGTCCAAAGGGACCTTTGGTCACCTGGGATCCTTTACAGCAGCTCCTGGGCCCTCACAGCTCCCAGTTTTCCTGGAGGGCTCCTCCAAAGGGATGTCTGGCTCCTGCCCCATCCAGGTGATGGTTGAGGTGATTTGAGGTGGTTTGAGGGGTTGTGGGGCCGTGTCCCCAGGGATTTATGGAAACCCTTCCTGCTGCAGCCGTGGCCGCGGGTGAGCCGTGTCCGTGTCCCGCTGCCAGGAGCGCTGGGGGCCGGCGGCGCTTTCCTGCCCAGCTCTCGGAAGCAGGCGGGGTTTTTTTAATTTAATTACTTCCTCTTCTGCATTGATGTTTCCAAAGATAAACACAGCTCTCCCTTGGAACGGGGTCAGGGAGCAGCCGGGCTCTACCCAGGCTGTGCCGAGCCCGCTCCCAGCCCCAGCTTTGTGTGGAGATGGGGATCTCCCTGGGTCTGTCCCCTGCCGGGACAGCAGTGATTCCCTGCCGGGCTGCTCCCCCTTCACCGGCCAGTCCTGGGTCCTGGGATCTTCTCTGATCCCTGGGGCACGTGCTGAGTGCCATCCCGAAGGTGCTGGGTGTGGGCAGGAGCCAGGTGGATCTTCCTGCAGGATCTGGGGTGGTGGGATAGCAGAGAGCCCCACCTTCCCCAGGCTCCTGGGATTTTCCAGCCGCACTCTGGGCCAAGGATGTTCCTGATTCCTGGCAGTCTGCACCCCCAGGTCCTGGCAGGGCACGTGGCACTGCCCCCAGGCTGTCTGTCCAACATTTCTCCTGAATTTGAGAGGGATTTGGGAGAGGTTGAGAGGGCTGAGGAAGAGGTTTGAGGAGTAATGACATCCCGGGACAGGACTGGTGTGAGCCAGGGTTGGGGGGGATCAGCCCCTGCTTCACCCACCTCATTTCAGCTTCCTACAAACACCCTGGTGCTGTGAGGCTCATCCAGAGCCTGCCAAAGCCGTGGATCCCTGAATTCCATAGGGAATGAGAGCCGTGCTCCCTGCAGGTGCCATGCTGGCACTGCCCCCAGGTCAGGCACCCCGCGCTGGCCAGGGTGACACCCGCTGCTGCTGCTCCAGGATGGTGTCACTGGGAGTGAGGGCCCCCAGGCTGGAGGGGTTTGCCTCCTGTGGGAAGTGTTCTGTGCCTGGCTGGAGTTTGTCCAGCCTGGAATTGCGTGCAGACAGTTTGCTTCCTCACCCAGGCTCTGGGTGGTCCTTATCTTCCCTGGGTGATCCTTATCTTCCCTGGGTGATCCTTATCTTCCCTGGGTGATCCTTATCTTCCCTGTGTCCAGCGGGTCAAGCACATCCTCAGACATCACCGAGGTGACCATTGAACAGGGAAGGAGGTGCTTATTCCTAAGTTTCCCCCTTTTTCTAGCTGCACTCAAGACAGGAATTGCTGTTCCAGGTGTGACTTTGTGGAGACTTTTGCCCTAAATCCCCTCCAAATCCCTTTGGCCGAGCCAGAGGTGTCCCTGTCACTCTGCTCCTGCAGGGTTCCTGGGCTTTGTCCTTCCCAGGCTCCTTGTGCTGTGGAATTGCACTAAAACGTGGAGAGAACCACGAGTGGGAAATTATTCCTTGGGATTTTGCATTGGCTTGTCCCATTCTGGGAGCCACAGCAGCCGTGCCACAGCGGGGATGCGGCCTTGGGGACAGCTGGAGGGGACACTGGGGTCCAGAAGTGCCACTTCAGGAAAAATTTCTCCATGGAAAGGATTGTCCAGCACTGGAATAGGAGTTCCATTGCCCAGGGAGGGTTGGAGTGCCCATCCCTGGAGGTGTCCAGGGAATTCCTGGAGGTGGCACTCAGGGCTCTGGGCTGGGGACAAGGTGGGCATGGGGCACAGCTTGGGCTCAGTGGTCCCAGAGGGCTTTTCCAGCCTCAGGGATTGGCACAGGGAGCAGGCAGCACCTACCGATGGTGCTGGTGGGGACAGGGCTGTCCCATCCCCTGCTGGTGGCCAGGAGTGGGGCAGGGGCCGGGTGGGCTTTGCCGGTGGTGGCCGGTGCAGCGGGGCCACCCCAGCCCCACAAAGGGCCCCTTTGTCCCCTCCACAGAAGCCATCCCCCCCGGCGGGGACACGTCACAGGGACAGAGGCTCCTTTGTCCCCACAGCAGACACTCGGGTGTTGTTCTGGGGGGCTTGGGGGCGGGGGGCTGCAGGGCTGGGATGGGATGGGATGGCTTATCCCTGTCTGTGCCTTATTCCTGCTCTTTAGGAGGGAGGAGCTGGTGGCCAGGGCTGGAATATCCCAGCTCCCCACTCAGGTGATGGTTCCTGGTGAGCAGAGGGGTGAAGGATGGGCTGGTTGTCCTCAGGTTGGTGTGACACATCCGAGAATCATGGGATGGTTTGGTGGGAAGGGACCATAAAGCCCATCCAGTGCCACCCCTGCCATGGCAGGGACACCTCCCACTGTCCCAGAGTGCCCAGTGCCCCTAAGGAGGCTGGGGGCACTGGATGAGCTGCAGAGGGACTGGGGACAAGGGACAGGAGCCAGGGAATGGCTCCCAGTGCCAGAGGGCAGCCATGGATGGGATCTTGGGAATTGGGAATTCCTGGCTGGGCTGGAATTGCCAGAGCAGCTGGGGCTGCCCCTGGAGCCCTGGCAGTGGCCAAGGCCAGGCTGGACCCTGGGGCTGGAGCAGCCTGGGACAGTGGGAGGTGTCCCTGCCATGGCAGGGGTGGCACTGGATGGGCTTTAAGGTCCTTTCCCACCCAAACCATTCCAGGATTGTGGTGCAGGTGTGGGAAATGGGGTGCAGCTCCTGAACATGACTGGAGGAATGACAGGAGGTGGTCACAGGGCCTTGGGGATGGCGTGGGGTGGGATGTCACCATCCCAGCCATCATCCCCCCGGTGTGGCACACGGCCTGTGCCTGGGAGCTCCCCGCAGGCTCCAGCCGTGTTCCGCAGGCTTTTCCTGCCTCCGGCGCTTCCTGCCGGTGCCGGTGCCATGTGGGGCAGGTGCTGCAGCCCGGCCTGGCCTGGGCCCAGCTCCGGGGCTCTGCTGCTCCCGGATCCTGGGGAATTCCAGGGGGAGCTGCCGGAGCCCCAGAGCCAGGCTTTGATCCCGACGTGCCCCGTTGGTGTGTCCCAGCAGCTGAACGTGGCAGTTCTGTCCTTGGGCCCTGGTCCTGGCCCTGGTTCCGGCCCACCTGGGCTGGCAGCAGCTGCTGGTGCCAAATCCCGCTGGCTCCACTGGCGTGGGAATGTCCTGCACAGAGCTCCCTGGGGACAGGGCTGTTTGCTCCTGACACCGTGGATTCGTGGAGTCAGGTTGGAAAACTCTCCCAGACCATTGAATCCAACCGTCCCCAGCACTGCCAGGGCCACCACTGACCCTGTCCTCAGGTGCCACATCCATGGGGCTTTGAAATCCCAACAGGGACGGGGACTCCACCTCTGTGCCAGGGCTGCACAGCCCTTTCCAGGAAGGAACTCCCCAAAATCCCCCCTGAGCTCCCCTGGCCCAGCCTGGGGCCGTTCCCTCTCCTCCTGTCCCTGTCCCTGGGAGCAGAGCCCGACCCCCCCGGCTGTCCCCTCCTGGCAGGAGCTGTGCAGAGCCACAAGGTCCCCCCTGAGCCTTCTGTGCTCCAGGCTCAGCCCCTTCCCAGCTCCCTCAGCCTTTCCTGGGGCTCCATTCCCTTCCCAGCTCCCTCAGGAATTCTCCATTCCCTTCCCAGCTCCCTCAGGAATTCTCCATTCCCTTCCCAGCTCCCTCAGGGATTCTCCATTCCCTTCCCAGCTCCATTCCCTGGACACGCTCCAGCCCCTCCAGGGCTCTCCTGTTGGGAGGGGCCCGGAGCTGCCCCCAGGGTTCCAGGGGGTCCCTCGGCAGGGCCAGCACGGGGGACAGTCCCTGCCCTGGGCTGTGCCCACACTGGGGCTGCCCCAGCCCAGGGCCCATCGCCCTCCTGCCCCCCTGGGCTCACGTTCCAGGCTCTGCCAGCCCTGCAGTGCCCTCCCTGCTCTGGCTGTGTGCCGTGTCCTGGCAGGAGCACAGGTAGGATCGGGGAGTCCCCAAGTTGTTTGGGTGGGCAGGGAGCTCAGAGCCCCCTCAGTGCCACCCTGCCATGGCAGGAACACCTCCCACTGTCCCAGGCTGCTCCAGCCCCAGTGTCCAGCCTGGCCTTGGGCACTGCCAGGGATCCAGGGGCAGCCCCAGCTGCTCTGGGCACCTGTGCCAGCTCCAGTGCTGAGCTGTGTTGTCCGAGCTGTGCGTTCCCCTGATGATTTCATCCCGAATTTCCAAGGTTCAGGGCTGTGGGAGTCGTGTCCCAGCCTGCAGAGGAGGTTCCTGGGTGCTGGCCGGGCCGGTGGTCCCGTGCTGGTGGTGAAACACCTTCAGTCACCTGGGAGTGAGGGTGTCAGCTGTGAGGGGTGGGACAGGGCTTGCTCCAAACAAGCTCCTTTGCCTCCAATCCCTGTGAAAATTCCCTTCTCCTCTCTCCATCGCATCCAGCCCCTCAGCAAAGGGCTGCAGGAGCTGCTGGGGGCTGTTCCCTGCCCAGCCCCCGTGGCTGCCCCGGGGCAGGACCTGCCTGTGCGGCTGGCATGGGCTGGGGCTGCCGTGCTCCCCCTGCGCATCCCCCGCGGGTTTCCCAGGGAAGCTGGGCACCTCCTGCAGGCTCTGGGAACACTCCAGGCCCGGGAGACAGAGGCCTGGCTGGTCTGTGTGCAGGGCTGAGCCCCAGCTCCTCATTTTGGGGACGCTGGGAGCGAGGGACGGCGCTCGTGTGTCCGTGACCCCTGTCGGGAGCAGCGGCGGCTGTTCCCGGCAGCGTCCCGGCGTGCCAGCGCTCCCAGCCGGGGTCATCCGGTGCCCTGGCTCAGCCCCGTGTTTACCTCCGGGCTTATTTAGAATTTCCTGTATCACAACAACATCCCGTGACCTTCGGGCTCCCCCAGGTGTGCCCGCAGCCCTGCAGGAGCCGCAGGAAGGAGGTGCACAGGCACGCCTGCTTTCCCAGGGATCTCCAGCTTTCCCAGGGATCTCAGCTGGGATGGCAGGAGAAAGGCTGGGGCAGGAAGGGACGCGCCGATCCCGCAGCCCGATAGGGAGCTGAGTGCTGGGAAGTGGGAAAGCCGGGATCGGGCTGCCCGAGGAGCAGCTGAAGGAAGTGCCGGGGGTGGCCAGGATTCCTGAGTCAGGCTGTTGGTGACAGTCCCTAAAATCAGGATGTACCTGCCCGCAGCTGGCTGAAGGGTGGCGGCTCCTGGCTCTGGGAAAACCCCGGGAGTCTTGGTTCCCATTGTTCTCAGCAGCCCTTGGAATGATTTCTGTTTGTGTCGAGGATGATGAGCCCAGACCCCCCCAGCCCTGGGCTGAGCCCAGTGGGCAGCAGGGCAGGGGGGATCCTGCCCCTGTGTCCCCTCAGGTGAGACCCCACCTGCAGAGCAGCCCTGGGGACACAGCAGCAGCACCTGGAGCTGCTCCAGGGCTGGAGCCCCTCAGCTCCCAGGGANGCAGCTGGGACAGTGGGAGGTGTCCCTGCCATGGCAGGGGTGGCACTGGGGGGACTCTAAACTCCCTTCCCACCCAACCATCCCAGGATTTTGTGATCTTGTGTCCATTTCCCTTTAACTGAGAACATTCCACGAGGCCGTGGCAGGGCACAGCTTGGAGCCGTCGGAGCTGTAATCCTGACGTGTGGCTCTCAAGGGATTTTCCTGTCTGGAGCTCGAGCCGAGCCCTTGGCACTGGGAGTGGGCAGCCTTTGACCAGGGCTGGGAGCACTCGGAGCCAGGGGTGCCTCCAGGGGGACGTGGGGACGGAGCAGGGACGTGGTGTCAGAGCACGTGGCCAGGCAGGATCTGGCTGACCCAATCCCTGTTATCCCAGTCCCTGTGGGTATTTGGTGCCCAGTTTGGCTCTGGGCTTTCCATTTTGGGCCCAGGGCTATAAATGGCCCCTTTCCTTTTCCCTCTGCCTGCTAAATCCAGCTGTGGCTGCCGGGCGGTGAGCGGGACCCTGGGGACTCGTCTGGGCTCCTGAAATAGCCCTTCCCTGGTGCTCCTCCTGCTTTCCCAGCCCTTCCCTGGTGCTCCTCCTGCTTTCCCAGCCCATCCATGGCCAGGACCCGGCTCCCGGGATGGGACAGGCCCAGGTGCTCCCTGGGAATGCGATAATCCCTCAGCAGCTCTGGAAGGGGCTGGAACGAGCCCCCTCTCCCCATCACGGGGCTGCCTGCCTCTGTGCCTGGGCCAGAATCCTCGGGGTTTGTGATTCCCAGCTGGATCCAGGGGTGGCTGTGTCTCTAGAAGGACGTGAGCAGCGTGGGAGCCCTTCCCAGCCTGGCAGGGTCTGTGACAGGAGCAGTGGTGCCACTGTCACCTCGGGCTGTCCCAGAGCCTGGAATGCCCTGGAAACGGCAGGTTTAGGGTCTGGAGTGGTGTGGGCTGGGGGGCAGGTGGGGCTTGGAGTGCTCCCAGTGCTCCATAAAGCCCCGGGCAAGCAGGAGCTGGCAGGAACCCAAAAGCAAACCCTGGGCAGGGTTGTTTGGGAAAGGCCAGGGTGGGGTGAGGAGCAGAGAGTGCAGCTCAGAGCGGGGGATGCTCTCCGTGCTGGGATCGCAGGGAAGGAAGTTCTGGCTGCAGAGGGACCCAGGCTGCTGCTCCAGTACCGTTCCCACCTCCAGAGAAGGTTCTGGGAGCTGTTTGCTCGGGGATTCCATGGATCTCGGGGATTCCATGGATCTCTGCTGTTCAGCTGTGGAAGGGCCGGGGTCTGTCCTGTGCTGCCCCATCCATGGAGGGCTGCAGCCCCCGGTGTTGTTCCAGCCGGGCATTCCCGGCGGGTGGGGGGTACCTGCTGCCCTCTGATCCCTCTTGTCTCCACAGGGAGCGGGGATGGACAGGGACAGATCCTGCAGCGCTTCCCGGAGAAGGACTGGGAGGACAACCCCTTCCCGCAGGGCATCGAGCTGGTGAGTGGCTGGGGACACCCCGGGGGTGACACCGGGGGTGGCACCGGGACACATCCCGCAGGGTCTGACTGGGGGAAGGGAGGCAGCGGCTCCCACCTGCCCTGGGTGCACCTCTGGCTGTGGAATGCTCCAGGAATGGTGGGATCCAGCGTGCTGGCTCCTTTCCCGGCCTCCCTGCTGTCCCTCCTCTCCTGGGAGGCTGGAATGACCCCTGGAGGAGCCAGGGATGCAGCCTTAGTGTGCACAGCCCCCTCGGGGGCACGTCCAGGCCTTGTCACACAGAGTCACAGACAATCACAGGGTCACACAGTGCCAAGGCCAGGCTGGACACTGGGCTTGGAGCAGCCTGGGACAGTGGGAGGTGTCCCTGCCCATCATCACTGGGGTCACTGGGGTCACTGGCTCCTCATCCCATTGTTACTGGGATCAGCAGTGTCCAGCTCCTCTTCCTATTGTGCATCCCGTGAAATTCCAGCACAATCTGGGACCTTTCTGTGCTGTTTTAATCCGAGGGAAAAACACACATTTATTTTTATTTTTCTGCTCCAAGTTTCCTGGTGTCCACAGGGACTTGGGAACTGTCCCAAGCAGGAGCAAAGCAGCTTTTTTTTTTCCCAAGGGTCAAACTGTCCAGCCAAAAAATCCTTGGAATTTAAACAATTGGAGCCCTGTGCTGTTGGGAGCCAGGGGTGGCTCCAGGGCTTCCCACAAACTCTCAGAGTGTCCTGGGGGAGCAGCACGTGGGGCTGATCCTCAGGCAGCTCGGGAAACCCGCGGGAGCCTGGCCCGGGGGTCGGGTGGGACGTGACACTGCGGTCAGGGCTGATCCTCCTTGACAGCTTTTTGGGGAAAAAAGCCTTCCCAGGGGGTGCAGGGAGGTGGAATTTGGAGCTCCTGGCTGTGCACGGTGTCCAGCAGCAATTCCCACAATAATATCTCATTTTAATGGGTTGAGTTCCTCTGGGGACAGGCACAGGATGTGGATAAATCACCCTGGGAGCCTCTCACTGCAGAGCTGCTCCATACAGAGCCCCGGGAGCTGCCTGGTGAGGGCATTCCAGGGGTGGGGGTATTCCCAGGGGTGAGGGCATTCCANGGCTGATCCTCAGGCAGCTCGGGAACCCCGCGGGAGCCCGGCCCGGGGGTCGGGTGGGACGTGACACTGCGGTCAGGGCTGATCCTCCTTGACAGCTTTTTGGGGAAAAAAGCCTTCCCAGGGGGTGCAGGGAGGTGGAATTTGGAGCTCCTGGCTGTGCACGGTGTCCAGCAGCAATTCCCACAATAATATCTCATTTTAATGGGTTGAGTTCCTCTGGGGACAGGCACAGGATGTGGATAAATCACCCTGGGAGCCTCTCACTGC
>WEZZ01021123.1:40950-55320 GCA_013400585.1 Chloropsis cyanopogon
GGAAGGAGCCGGGCAGGGAAGGAGCCGGGCTGGGAGGGAACCGGGCTGGAAGGAGCCGGGCTGGAAGGAGCCGGGCCGGGAAGGAGCCGGGCCGGGAAGGAGCCGGGCTGTCCCGCACCCTGGGAATTTTCCACGGCTTCTCAGTGGCCAAATGCGGCCCTGAGGATACAAAGAAAGCCCCCTGAGACCCGGGACGCCGGGGGAGTCGTGGGGTCAGCGGCTGGAATTACCCCGGCGCTGGGAGGGGCTTTGGGAAGTGGCAGGGGCTGGTGCGGTGAGGATGGCACGGCCGGGCCGTGTTTGTGCCAGGGGAGTGGTGCCACCTCCTGGAGCCACTCCAGAGCCCGTGTCCTCCGTGTCCCCTTTCCTCCTGGGCTCTGTGTGGTGCTGGCAGGGGTGTCTGGCTCATGGGGGTCTGGGGGCAGTGCAGAGTTTGGGGTCTGTGCTGTGGGGGAGTTTCCCCAGGAGCTGGGGGCTCCTGCCTGCCCGGGCTGGCCCATCAGGAATCCTTCCAGTCCGGGGTTCTCCAGGCGGCTCCTGCTGTCCCTGCGGACAGGAGGGGATGGCGCTGGCCCTGCTTCCCCACAGAGGGGATTTGGGAATTCCTGGAGCAGATCCAGCGGGGTTGGGAGGTTCCAGGAGCCCCGGGGCTCTGCCCTGTGCTCTCCCTGTTTCCCTGCAGGGAGGATTTGGGAATTCCCGGAGCAGGTCCAGCGGGGTTGGGAGGTTCCAGGAGCCCCGGGGCTCTGCCCTGTGCTCTCCCTGCCCCCGGCCCGTGGAGCTGCCCTTCCCCACACGCTCCGTGGGGCCCAGGGCTCGGGGCTCGGGGCTGGGATCACGGTGGGTGATCGGGGCGGTGTGGGTGGGTGAGGGCTGGCAGCGCTGAGCCCGCTCTGTCCCTCCCGCAGTTCTGCCAGCCCAGCGGGTGGCAGCTCTTCCCCGAGAGGAACCCCCCCACCTTCTTCGTGGCTGTGCTGACCGACATCAACTCGGAGCGGCACTACTGCGCCTGCTTCACCTTCTGGGAGGCCGTGGAGAGCCCGCAGGTACCGGGACACGGGGACAGGGGGACACGGGGACAGGGGGACACGGGGACAGGGGCTGGCAGCGCTGACGTGGAAGCACCCGGCTGCCTTTGGCACTGGCCAGGGGTTCCTGCCTTCCCTGTGCCGCAGGAATCCATGGATGGATGGGAAGGGTGGCCAGTAGTGCTGGTGGAAAAGCACCCAATGTTTTTTTGGCTCTGGCTGGGGGTTCCTGCCTTCCCTGTGCCACAGGAATCCAGACCCTGGCACTGGGAGCTTGGGGCAGGGAAGAGCATCTCTTAACCCCCAGCCTGGGCTGGTTTGTGTCTCCCCAGCCCCAGAGCCATGCCAGGAACGGTGAGGGCGAGGAGGAGGAGGAGGAGGCCTCGTCCCCCGTGCAGCCTGCCCAGCTCTTCGCTCCCAAGAGCCTGGTGCTGGTGTCACGGCTGGACCACGCCGAGGTGTTCCGGGNGGGACAGGGGGACACGGCGACAGGGGGACACGGGGACAGGGGGAGATGGGGACAGGGGGACATGGGGACACAGGGACAGGGGCTGGCAGCGCTGACGTGGAAGCACCCGGCTGCCTTTGGCACTGGCCAGGGGTTCCTGGTTCCTGCCTTCCCTGGGCTTCAGGAATCCATGGATGGATGGAAAGGGTGGCCAGTAGTGCTGGTGGAAAAGCACCCAATGTTTTTTTGGCTCTGGCTGGGGGTTCCTGCCTTCCCTGTGCCACAGGAATCCAGACCCTGGCACTGGGAGCTTGGGGCAGGGAAGAGCATCTCTTAACCCCCAGCCTGGGCTGGTTTGTGTCTCCCCAGCCCCAGAGCCATGCCAGGAACGGTGAGGGCGAGGAGGAGGAGGAGGAGGCTTCGTCCCCCGTGCAGCCTGCCCAGCTCTTTGCTCCCAAGAGCCTGGTGCTGGTGTCACGGCTGGACCACGCCGAGGTGTTCCGGGTGAGTCGGGAGCACTGGCAGCAGCACAGGGAGCTGGGATGCTGCTCGGGGAGAGGGCAGCTATGCTGGGAAAGGCTTCCTGCCTGTGGGAGTGGGAACACGCTGGCACTGCCCCTGGGAGCCTGGCTGCATCCTGCCCTTGGCACCCCGGAGCTCTGGGCTGGCAGCTGGGGCTGATCCCGGCCGGCTGCAGGACACGGAGCAGCTGCAGGCGCTGCCGTGAGGAACAGCCCGTCCTGGGAGCACTGCCTGTGCCAGCTCTGCTGGCTCCAAAGGTGCTGCACTGTGTGCCTGGGGAGGCCTTGGCAGGGCTGGGTACGGATTGTATCCGTAGGGATGGGCTGGGAGTGCCCAGCCTGGAGAAGGGAAGGATCCAGGGAGAGCTTCCAGAACATTCCAGGGCCTGAAGGGGCTCCAGGAGAGCTGCAGAGGGACTGGGGACAAGGGACAGGACCCAGGGAATGGCTCCCAGTGCCAGAGGGCAGCCATGGATGGGATCTTGGGAATTGGGAATTCCTGGCTGGGCTGGAATTGCCAGAGCAGCTGGGGCTGCCCCTGGATCCCTGGCAGTGGCCAAGGCCAGGCTGGACACTGGGGCTGGAGCAGCCTGGCACAGTGGGAGGTGTCGCTGCCTTGTGTGCAGTGGGAATTCTCTGAAGTACAGGATCTGTTTTCCTAAGGCTGGCACAGCAGAGTGGGGTCCTGCCGGGGAAAAGCTGGGGCAGCTCCAGGGGGGCAGGGTCCCCTCACTTGTCCCCAAAGACAGAGGTGTCCTGCCAGCTCCTCCCCTGGGACAGAAACAGTTCCCAGCTCCTCATTCCAGTGCTCAGGAGTCTGAGCTTCATCTTCCCTCGTTATTCCAGCGGGCAGGGGTTTATCCTGCTCTTCCCTCATTAATCCATTGTGCCAGAGTCTGCCTGGATCTGCTCTCCAAATCCCAGTATTTGTATTTTCCCTTTTCCTTGATGGTTGAAAACAGCACCCCAAGGGTGCCTGGAGCACAAATTCCTCAAATCCCTCGTTCCCAGCTTGTCCTGAGGGCTGCCCTGTGCCCTCAGACTCCCTCTGAGCTGGGACTGCTGTTGCTTCCCAGTTGGAATAGGCTGTTTTAGTGGGAAGGGACCCACAGTGACCACCCAGGGCTGACCAGAGTGCAGGTGTGCTGTCAAAGGCACCTTGACAAATTATGGGCATCTCAGCCAGCCCTGGCTGGGAAAGGATCTCCTGCCATGCCTTGCTTGGGGTCTGTGTCGGACTGGGAATACTGGGAGGCTGGGCCAGCCCAGCTGCCCTGGTCACCTCTGCTCCTGGAGCTTTGGAAAGCCTCTCAGCACTGCTCCCACGGAGCTCTGGCCTTGGGGACACATCCCCTGCTCTGGTGGGCTCGGTGCAGGCATGGGGACGTGCTCCTGACTGCAATATCCCATCTCTGTGGATGAGGAAGACCTGGAGCAGGCACTCCCAGGGTGTGTTTGTGGTCAGGGACAAGCCCTGGGGTGTCCCCAGCTCCCTGCACTGCTCATCTGTGCTCTGCTCCCCTCTCCAGAACAGCCTGGGGCTGATCTACACCATCTACGTGGACGGGCTGAGCGTGTCCCTGGAGAACGTCATCGGGAACCTGCTGACCTGCACCATCCCCATCACGGGGGGAGCGCAGGTGGGTGTCCTGCTGCTGGCCCTGTCCTGGCCCTGTCCCCTCAGAGCCCAGCCCTGCTCCCCGTGCTGGCACAGCCCCTGGGCAGGGCCTGGCTCCGTGCCCCCAGTGCTTCCGAGCACAAATCCCACTTGGATCCTCCATTAGCCAAGGAGCTCCTGCTGCAGCTTCCGTGTCCTGGCTCCTGCTGCCTTGGCCAGCAGTTCGTGTGGGTGCTGGCCAATCCATGTGAACATTCCCTGCTCCGTGGGCACTCCTGGGCTCTGGCTCTGTGCTCAGCCCTGGGGGGAGCTGCTCCAGAGCAGAGTGGTCACGGGCCATCTGTGAGAGCAGGGCTGGGACAGCTGCGGGGACACGGGCCAGCAGGGCCGGCCGTGCCAGGACAGCAGCCTGGAGCTCTCCTCGGGGACTGGCCTGGTGCTGTGCCTGTGGCTGTGCCAGGTCTTGTGCCCATGTCTGTGCCAGGTCCTGTGCCAGGTACTGTGCCCATGGCCCTGCCAAGTCCTGTGCCAGGTCCTGTGTCCCTGTCTGTGCCAAGTCCTGTGCCCATGGCTGTGCCAATTCCTGTGCCAGGTCCTGTGTCCCTGTCTGTGCCAAGTCCTGTGCCCATGGCTGTGCCAATTCCTGTGCCAGGTCCTGTGTCCCTGTCTGTGCCAAGTCCTGTGCCCATGGCCATGCCAATTCTTGTCCCAGGTCCTGCATCCTTGTCTGTGCCAGGTCCTGTGCCCATGGCTATGCCAGTTCTTGTCCCAGGTCCTGTGCCTGTGCTGGGGGCCTGAGGGGCAGCAGCTTCTCCTGCAGCTGAGGCCACCAACACCCCTGCTGTCCCCTCGGAGCCATGTGTCCTTCCAGCCTGCCCTGCTCTGGGCCAGCTGGGCTCAGCACATGGAGCTGGAGCTCCTTGGGGATGGCAGAGAGGGAAAGCCCAGCTGGAGCCCCTGGCAGGAGGCTGGGGACGGCAGCGTTGTGCCCTGGAGCTNGGGGAGGCCTTGGCAGGGCTGGGTACGGATTGTATCCGTGGGGATGGGCTGGGAGTGCCCAGCCTGGAGAAGGGAAGGATCCAGGGAGAGCTTCCAGAACATTCCAGGGCCTGAAGGGGCTCCAGGAGAGCTGCAGAGGGACTGGGGACAAGGGACAGGACCCAGGGAATGGCTCCCAGTGCCAGAGGGCAGCCATGGATGGGATCTTGGGAATTGGGAATTCCTGGCTGGGCTGGAATTGCCAGAGCAGCTGGGGCTGCCCCTGGATCCCTGGCAGTGGCCAAGGCCAGGCTGGACACTGGGGCTGGAGCAGCCTGGCACAGTGGGAGGTGTCGCTGCCTTGTGTGCAGTGGGAATTCTCTGAAGTACAGGATCTGTTTTCCTAAGGCTGGCACAGCAAAGTGGGGTCCTGCCGGGGAAAAGCTGGGGCAGCTCCAGGGGGGCAGGGTCCCCTCACTTGTCCCCAAAGACAGAGGTGTCCTGCCAGCTCCTCCCCTGGGACAGAAACAGTTCCCAGCTCCTCATTCCAGTGCTCAGGAGTCTGAGCTTCATCTTCCCTCATTATTCCAGCAGGCAGGGGTTTATCCTGCTCTTCCCTCATTAATCCATTGTGCCAGAGTCTGCCTGGCTCCGCTCTCCAAATCCCAGTATTTGTATTTTCCCTTTTCCTTGATGGTTGAAAACAGCACCCCAAGGGTGCCTGGAGCACAAATTCCTCAAATCCCTCATTCCCAGCTTGTCCTGAGGGCTGCCCTGTGCCCTCAGACTCCCTCTGAGCTGGGACTGCTGTTGCTTCCCAGTTGGAATAGGCTGTTTTAGTGGGAAGGGACCCACAGTGACCACCCAGGGCTGACCAGAGTGCAGGTGTGCTGTCAAAGGCACCTTGACAAATTATGGGCATCTCAGCCAGCCCTGGCTGGGAAAGGATCTCCTGCCATGCCTTGCTTGGGGTCTGTGTGGGACTGGGAATACTGGGAGGCTGGGCCAGCCCAGCTGCCCTGGTCACCTCTGCTCCTGGAGCTTTGGAAAGCCTCTCAGCACTGCTCCCACGGAGCTCTGGCCTTGGGGACACATCCCCTGCTCTGGTGGGCTCGGTGCAGGCATGGGGACGTGCTCCTGACTGCAATATCCCATCTCTGTGGATGAGGAAGACCTGGAGCAGGCACTCCCAGGGTGTGTTTGTGGTCAGGGACAAGCCCTGGGGTGTCCCCAGCTCCCTGCACTGCTCATCTGTGCTCTGCTCCCCTCTCCAGAACAGCCTGGGGCTGATCTACACCATCTACGTGGACGGGCTGAGCGTGTCCCTGGAGAACGTCATCGGGAACCTGCTGACCTGCACCATCCCCATCACGGGGGGAGCGCAGGTGGGTGTCCTGCTGCTGGCCCTGTCCTGGCCCTGTCCCCTCAGAGCCCAGCCCTGCTCCCCGTGCTGGCACAGCCCCTGGGCAGGGCCTGGCTCCGTGCCCCCAGTGCTTCCGAGCACAAATCCCGCTCGGATCCTCCATTAGCCAAGGAGCTCTTGCTGCAGCTTCCGTGTCCTGGCTCCTGCTGCCTTGGCCAGCAGCTCGCGTGGGTGCTGGCCAATCCATGTGAACATTCCCTGCTCCGTGGGCACTCCTGGGCTCTGGCTCTGTGCTCAGCCCTGGGGGGAGCTGCTCCAGAGCAGAGTGGTCACGGGCCATCTGTGAGAGCAGGGCTGGGACAGCTGCGGGGACACGGGCCAGCAGGGCCGGCCGTGCCAGGACACAGCTCCAGCAGCCTGGAGCTCTCCTCGGGGCACTGGCCTGGTGCTGTGCCTGTGGCTGTGCCAAGTCTTGTGCCCATGTCTGTGCCAGGTCCTGTGCCAGGTACTGTGCCCATGGCCCTGCCAAGTCCTGTGCCAGGTCCTGTGTCCCTGTCTGTGCCAAGTCCTGTGCCCATGGCTGTGCCAATTCTTGTCCCAGGTCCTGTGTCCCTGTCTGTGCCAAGTCCTGTGCCCATGGCTGTGCCAATTCCTGTGCCAGGTCCTGTGTCCCTGTCTGTGCCAAGTCCTGTGCCCATGGCCATGCCAATTCTTGTCCCAGGTCCTGCATCCTTGTCTGTGCCAGGTCCTGTGCCCATGGCTATGCCAGTTCTTGTCCCAGGTCCTGTGCCTGTGCTGGGGGCCTGAGGGGCAGCAGCTTCTCCTGCAGCTGAGGCCACCAACACCCCTGCTGTCCCCTCGGAGCCATGTGTCCTTCCAGCCTGCCCTGCTCTGGGCCAGCTGGGCTCAGCACATGGAGCTGGAGCTCCTTGGGGATGGCAGAGAGGGAAAGCCCAGCTGGAGCCCCTGGCAGGAGGCTGGGGACGGCAGCGTTGTGCCTTGGAGCTCTCGTGCCCTGCTGGCCCCGGGATGTCCCTGTGGATGTGTCCTTGTGTCCCCATGTGCCTTCCCTTGGCTGTGCTCCCCTTCCCCCAGCACAGAGTGGCAGGAATGATCCCACAGCCAGGCTGATCCAGAGTGCCAGGGATGATCCCACAGCCAGGCTGATCCAGGCTGATCCAGGCTGATCCAGAGTGCCAGGGATGATCCCACAGCCAGGCTGATCCAGGCTGATCCAGTGGGGAAGCCTTGGCCAGGCTTTGACAGCACCATGGGGCACTGGGACAGCACTGCAGGGCACTGGGACAGCACTGCAGAGCACTGGCTTCCTGCGGGAACGCTGGAGACAGCACTGCAGGGCACTGGGACAGCAGCACAGGATACTGGGACTGCACCAGGGGCGCTGGGACAGCAGCGCAGGGCACTGGGACTGCACCAGGGGCGCTGGGACAGCAGCGGAGCCCCCTGGTGCCTCCACAGGGGTTTCCTCCCCGCGGTGCCATGGCCCGAGGGGGCTCTCCCTGATCCCGTGTCACAGCGGGATTTGGGGCAGGTGCTGCCGCACGTTCGGGGCTCCCAGAGCGACGCGGGTCCCGGGAGAAGCTGCCGGGATCAGTGGCAGAGGGGTGGAGCCAGGGCTGTCCGGGAGCTCCGGGCAGAGCGAGGTGCTGCCCGTGCCCGGGCTGTGCCAGGCACCCGGGTTTGCAGTCCCTTCCCATGGGATCTGCCCGGATCCGGCTCCTCCCGGCTCCTCCCGCCACCATGGCTCGCTGAGCTTGGCACAGATCCATCCCCCCAGCTGGGGCAGGGTGGCTCTGTGCCGTGGGAACAGGCACTGTGTGACAGTGGGGACAGTTTGGTGGTGGCGCTTCCCTTCTCGTGCTTTTCCTGCTCTCCTGCCGTGTCCAGCACTCCTTCCCAGTGCCGTAGGCATTGCTTTCACTCCGTGTCTGTGTCCGTGTGGGCTCCTCTCCTCTTGTCCCTGCTGGTGTCCGTGTCTGTGGGCTCCTCCCCCATCCCGTTGTCCCTGCTGGTGGCCGTGTCCCCGCTGTGCCTGTCCGTGTGTCCTAACTGACTGTGCTCTCTGTCTGTCCCACCTCAGCCTGACGCGGAGGACGAAGCCGTGGTACGAACTCCTTTTCTCTCCCATCTTCTTTTTCCCACCATTTCTCTCCCCGCTCCGGGTCTGTCCCCTCGTTAGCAGCCTCTCTGTTAATTGCTGTAATTGCCGCGGTCCCGGTGGTCTCAGGGCACCCTCGGTGTGTGTCCCTGCGTGTCCCACCGAGGGCAGCCAGGGTGTCCCTGGGCTCTGGGAAGGGGCTGAATTCCAGGCACCCCTCTCAGGGTGTCCTCCTGGGGTTGTGCCAGCCCAGCTCAGGGCTCTGCCTCTGCCCAGCAGGGGATTTTGGGGCTGTGGGAGCAGTGGGAATGGCTGCAGTGGGAACGCTGCTCCTGCAGGAGCGTTTCCCTGGAGAGGAGTGGAAAGAGGAGGAGAGGGGCCTGGAGGCAGCCTGGGGACCTGTGAGTGTCCCTGGGAGTGAGCTCAGGGCTGGGAATATTCCCTGGGACCAGGGAAGAAGCACCGATCCTGTGCCCGGGGTGTCCATCCCTTCCCCCAGGATATTCCTCAGGATATTCCTTCCACTGCAGAGGCCACGGAGCTGGGGCTGCTCCTGGCACAGCCAGGCTGGGACAGGGGAGCTGCTCCCTCAGCTCGAAGGGCCTGGAGGAGGCTCCAATGCCCCTCGAATTCTGGAGAGCTCTTGAGTCCTGGGGAGCCTTTGCATCCTGGGGGGGCTCTTATCCTGGAGAGTTTTTGAATCCTGGGGAGCCCTCGTGTCCTGGAGAATCCTCAAATCCTGGGGAGCCCTCGTGGCCTGGAGAAGCCTCAAATCCTGGGGAGCCCTCGTGGCCTGGAGACCCCTCAACTTCTGGGAACTTCTTGAGTCCAGGGGAATCCTCAAATCCTGGGGAATCCTCAAATCCTGAGGAATCCTCAAATCCTGGGGACCCTTGTGTCCTGGAGGGCCATTGTGTCGCACATCTTCGCACAGACCTTGGGGCTGTTGGGACATGGCTGGTGCTGGCTGGGGATGTTGCAGGAGGTGCCCTCCTTCCCCTCAGCCCAGGGACCCAGTCAAGCACCCAGTGGGTGCTATGGCAGCATCTTCTTCTCTTTTTCCCTTTTCCTTTCCCTCTTTCCCTCTTCCTGCAGCAGATGGGGGTTGTGCTGGGGCATGGTGGCCCTGGCCCTGTGCCTGGGGTGGGTCTAGCTGTCCCTGGCCCTGTGCCCAGGGGGTCTGGCTGCCCTGCCCTGTGCCCAGGGGGGTCTAGCAGCCCTGCCCTGTGCCGGTCCCTCTCTGGGTGGCCCCGGTGACCAGGTGTTTGCTGCCTTGCAGAGGACGATCTCGCTGGGAGCGGGGGACAGGCAGGTGATCCAGACCCCCATCAATGACTCTCTGCCCGTCAGCAGCTGCAGCGTGGCCCTGCTCTTCCGCCAGCTCGGTGAGACGTGTCCCCACCCTGCCCCCGTGGCACCGGGGTCCCTGCAGGTCACCTCCCGCACGTGGCTCTGAGCTCTGTCCTGCCTGAGCCTCCCCGGCCCCGCTGTGCCATCCCTTTTCCAGGAGGGTGGGACTGGGGCTGGGGTCTGGAGGAGCAGCCCAGGGCTGCCACTGGCCTTGTGCCCCCCAGGAAAGGCCACCCCGTGGCTGCCAGGGAAGGGCACCAGCCCCCAGGAGAGACAGATCATCTCTGGGAAGGGGGAGCACCTGGGGAAGGGGTCAGCTGGCAGTGAGCAGAGCCAGGAGGGGCTCTCTGGGGGCTGCTGAGCTCCTCTCCTGGCAGGCTGCAGGGATGGGCAGTGGGCTGCAGCCCGGGTGGGATCAGGGGTCTCTGAGGGGTGTCAGAGGGACCCCCCCATTCTGAGCCCCTGCTGTGCCCTGCCCAGGCATCACCAACGTGCTGTTCCTGTTCTGCGCGGCGCTGACCGAGCACAAGATCCTGTTCCTCTCCAGCAGCTACCAGAGGCTGACGGACGCCTGCCGCGCCCTCCTGGCCCTCATGTTCCCCCTCAAGTACAGGTGAGGGTCCCCGAGCTGCCAGCTGTGCCAGCTGTGCCCCTGTCCCACCCTTGGTGCCGCCCAGGGTCTGGGGAGTAACGGGGAATCTCCCAGCCCTGCCTCCCTCTTCTGCCAAGCAAAACGGGCTCTGGAGCAGTGCTGGGAAATGTTCTGTCCTCCCTGGTGAGCAGGGACAGGACCCAGGGAACGCTGGAGCTGTGCCAGGGAGGGATAGGATGGATGTCAGGAAAGGCTCTTCTCCAGAGGCTGCTGGCACTGCCCAGGCTCCCCAGGGCATGGGCACGGCCCCAGAGCTCCAGGAGGGTTGGACAGCGCTGCCAGGGATGCCCAGGGGGATTGCTGGGGGGCCTGCAGGGCCAGGAGCTGGATCCCTGATCCCTGTGGGTCCCTCCTGCTCAGGAGATCCCATGGTTCCATGAGCAGTAGTGAGGTGATCCCAGCAGTGTCTGTGCTGGTGGTGGCCAGGCCACCATGGTGACTCCTGTGGGATTGCTGGAACCTCGTGGAGCTGGGAATGTCCCACAGGGAGTGGGAACAGCCCTGGCAGCGCTGGGGCTCCTGGCAGCTCTGCTGGACAGGGCTGGGACAGACAGGCTGAGGTTCCTGGCCAGCTCCTGTCTCCAGGCTGGCCTGGCCTCCCCAGGCTGCAGAGGGGCCGTTGGTGTCCCAGAGGAACGTAACTTTTCACAGAATTATGGAATCCCTGAGCTAGGAAAGCCATCCAGGGTCGCTGAGTCCAAGCTGTTCCCAATCCCCTCCTTGTCCCCAGCCCAGAGCCCTGAGTGCCACATCCAGGAATTCCTTGGGCACCTCCAGGGATGGGCACTCCAACCCTCCCTGGGCAGCCCCTGCCAACACCTGAGCACCCTTTCCATGGGGAATTTTTCCTGAAATTCTTCTTTTGGAGTTAATGGCTCTGCTGGAAACCTTTCCCTTGGTCAGACTTTGATTATGACCCCAAGGCCAGACAGGGATCATATCATGGAATCATGAAATCCCAGGTAATTTGGATTTGAAGGGACTTCAAAGTCCCCCCATTGCCACCCCTGCCATGGCAGGGACACCTCCCACTGTCCCAGGCTGCTCCAGCCCCAGGGTCCAGCCTGGCCATGGGCACTGCCAGGGCTCCAGGGGCAGCCCCAGCTGCTCTGGCAATTCCAGCCCAGGCAGGAATTCCCAATTCCCAAGATCCCATCCATGGCTGCCCTCTGGCAGTGGGAGCCATTCCCTGTGTCCTGTCCCTGCAGCCCTTGTCCCCAGTCCCTCTCAGGGCATTCATTGACAGGGATGGGGCAGCACAGCCTTGGGGAGCTGTGTGGCCGTGGTGCCTGAGGGGCTGGGGGTGCCAGGGGCACCCTGGACACGGCTCTGGAGCCAGGATCGTGTCTGGCTGTGCCAGGACGGGGTGGGGATGTGGGGCAGGGCTGGCTGGGCTGCAGTGGGGCTGTGTCTGGGGCTGCTTTTGAGGCTGTTTCTGGTTACAGTTTCACCTACGTGCCCATCCTGCCTGCCCAGCTCCTGGAGGTGCTGAGCACCCCCACCCCCTTCATCATCGGCGTCCACTCCATCTTCCAGTCGGAGACCCAGGAGCTGGTGAGAGGCCACAAGCCCTGTCCTGGTGCCAGGGGGCCAGGGACAACAGCGTGGGTGTCACAGGCTCGGGGGACAGCTCAGTCCATCCTGAGGGTGCCCAGGGCCACAGGCTCTGTGTGCAAAGCCCAGGATGCATCCAGGCGTCCCACACGAGCCAGAGGGAATGGCTGGGTCCAAAGGGGATGGCTGGGTCCAGAGGGAATGGCTGGGTCCCATGGGAATGGCCAGGCCACGTGGGGATGGCTGGGTCCCTCTCCTTCCAGGTGTCCCCCTGTCCCCCAGTGAGGGATCCCAGTGTCTCCTTGGATTTGGGGACGGGATGGGACACAGGGTCTGCCGAGTGCTCAGGGAAGGTGGGGAGGAGCCAGAGCCCGCTCCCAGCCCTTTCCTGAGCTAGCTCACCTGGCTAGCTCCCCCTCACCTGTGGGATATGGGATGTGGGGCTGTGTCATTACGCTGTCCCCCTTCTCAGCTGGACGTGGTGATCGCGGACCTGGACGGTGGCACCGTGAACGTCCCGGAGTGCGTGCACATCTCCCTGCTCCCGGAGCCCCTGCTCCAGCAGACTCGGGAAGCCCTGTCCATGGTGGGTGCCACGGCATTGCCCTTCCCCACGGCACCCTGGGGTGCCAGCACCATCCCCTGGCACTGACACACGTGTCCAGGCAGGTGGGAGGGGAGCCGGGGCTCCTCTGCCGGCGGGATTCCTGCCCTGGGGTGCTGTCCGTGCCTTGGGGCCCTGTCCCTGCCTTGGGGTGCTGTCCGTGCCTTTGGGTCCTGTCCGTGCCTTGGGGTGCTGTCCATCCCTTGGGGTCCTGTCCCTGCCTTGGGGTCCTGTCATGGGGACCATTCCTGATCCAATGGCCTGTGGCCAGCACCCTGGGACCAGCACCCATTTCCATGGGAGCTGGGAGTGGGGCAGCAGGGATTCCTCTGTGAGCCTTGATTCCTGCCTTGGGTTTAGGATTAGAGTTAGGGTTAGGCCAGTCGGGGGCCCTCTGATGTCCGGGGGGGTGGTGGTTCCTTTGGCAGAGGTTTCTGGGAATGGAGCCAGGCTGGCTCCCAGCCCAGGGCAGGAAGCAGCTGTGGCCTGGCTGCTCCTGTGTTCCCAAGGCATTGCTGGAGCATCTCCTGCTCCTTCGGGGGGCGGGGGGGTGTGAGGGTCTCCTTGGCAGAGCAGGAGGGGCTCCCCCTTCCCTGGGATCCCAGTGCCAGCCATGCTTCCCAAGGCAGGGTCAGGCCCAACAGAGCATTCCTGATCCCTCATGGTTTGTCTCCGAGCCCCTCAGACCTTTCCCACAGGGGCTGTGGGGTCTCTGGGGAAATCTCCTTGGCTTCTCCAGCCAGGATGGGGCTTGAGCTGAGTGTCCTCCCTGGGCAGGTCCTGGACCCGGAGCTGGAGGTGGCTGACCTTGCCTTCCCCCCTTCCACCATTTCTGCCTCTTCCCTCAAGATGCAGGTGAGTGGTGGGAGTGAGAGGGACTCAGGGTGAGGGGCTGTTCCTGAGGGACACCTTGGGCAAGAGAGGGACTCAGGGTGAGGGGCTGTTCCCCAGAGACACCCCAGCTCTCATGCACCATTCCAGCCCTGTGTCCATCGAGGACACCGCTCCGAGCCGTGGCTGGATCCTGCAGTGCCGTGGGCTCTGGATTCACTGCCGGGCTGGAGCAGACAGGGAATGTTTGGCTTGCAGCATTCCCAGAGCTGGAGAGCTCCCTCTCCTCCCTGTGCAGCTCCGGGGAGCAGAGCAGTGAATGCCGTGCCCCTTTTCCCTGGAATCTCAGCCGCATTCCCTGCCCTCACCCCGGGAAAATCCCGTGCTGGAGGGAAATTCCTGCCCCGGGAGCTGCCCTGTGCACACCCCACGAGCCCGGGCTGTGCTTCCCTGTTCCAGGACAAGGAGATCCGGGCCGTGTTCCTGCGCCTGTTTGCTCAGCTGCTGCAGGGCTACCGCTGGTGCCTGCACATCATCCGCATCCACCCCGAGCCTGTCATCCGCTTCCACAAGGTGAGGGCCTCCCCCGGGCCGGGGTGAGCCGGGCTGGGACGGCCGAGTCCAGGAAACAAGCCCGGCTTTCAGGCAGTGACCTCCCCGGCATCCCTGCCAGCCCACCTGCATCCCGTGTTTGTCCTTGAGCATCCCGAGGTCTCCCGGGGCAGGCGGCGCTTCCCTGCTCTGCCCCGGAGTGTTCGGGTGCTCCCGCAGGGCTCAGCGAGGAGGGAGCCCAGGCCTGCAGCTGGGGGCTGGGGGAGATCTTGGCACTGCTGAGGGGCCACCTGCAATCCTCTGGCCCTGTGTCCCTGAGTCCCGCTGGCCTTGTGTCCCTGTGCCCGCTGTGTCCCTGTGTCCCTCTGCCCCTGTGTCCCTGTATCCCTCTGTCCCTGTGTCCCTCTGCCCCTGTGTCCCTGTATCCCTCTGTCCCTGTGTCCCTCTGCCCCTGTGTCCCTGTATCCCTCTGTCCCTGTGTCCCTGTGCCCCTCTGGCCCTGTGTCCCCGAGTCCTGCTGGCCTTGTGTTCCTGTGTTGCTTTGTCTCTGTGTCCCTGTAACTCTCTGTCCCTGTGCCCTTGTGCCCCTGTGTCCCAGAGTCCCTCTGGCCCTGTGCCCCTGTGTCTCCGTATCCCTCTGTCCCCGTGTCCCTATATCCCTCTGTCCATCTATTCCTGTGCCCCCATGTCCCAGAGTCCCTCTGGCCCTGTGTCCCCATGTCCCTGTGTCCCACTGCCCCTGTATTCCTGTG
>WEZZ01021125.1:3431-53337 GCA_013400585.1 Chloropsis cyanopogon
ATGTGCTCATCAGCAAGTCTCTCATCTGAATGACTGGAATATATTGCTGTCTTCAGGCTAGTAAAGTAAGAATAAATGGATGAGACCACATTCCTTATCTCCAGACTGCAGAAACTTTTGTCAATCCACAAGATAGACTGGGCAGAAGCAAAATGCATAACAAGATCATTTGGGGTCATGGTACAATGATTAGATTCCTGCAGCCTGTGTTACTGTAGATTAGTACTCTGACTCCCTGGAGGAAAAACAAATTTGAAATTCTGTGCTGCAGCCAGATGCCAGGCAGGCCATCATAAACAGAGTGTGAATTGGGGAAAAACTCACGTCCTCTTTAAAGTACTGAGATCTTTTCCCAGCAAACTCTAATCTTGGTCCTAAAAGGAAAGCTCAGTTCAGCTTGCAACGCTGTACTCAAATGGGATGTTTCTGGCTGCTTGCATGGATCACAGCTGTGGTTTGGTAAGCTTTAGGGGTGGTGCTTTTTTCTTGAAAGAGGGAGAGAGGTCAGAAATGTACAAAAGCTCTAACTCTGACAGAAGGTTTTTAAAAGCTTTGTGGTAAGATCTAGACAAAACTGACCAGGGATTACCTTTGTGTCATGGACTCAGTTATGATATCCACTGAATACATGTGAGAGATCACAGTCTACTGCTTAGAAACGAATTAGTACTGGGCATGGGACAGCTAAGGGAGATGGTCTTTATTCAGCACCAGCAAAGGGAAGTTTTCCAATTTTTGAATGTCTGGCTGTGGTTTCATAACATATACAGTAAAGGGCATTCTTAAAGTCAAAGCTGATATTCACTTTTAGTCTCTGCATTTGCTCCTGGGACATGAATTTATATGTGTTCCTCTCTCACCTGGCTTTTGCTGAACAGTAGCTACTTTGGATATGGTTTGGCTTATGGAGGAAAAGGACTTAATCCTGATTTAGAGGCAGCCCCTTAGAGTGCTTGAGAGCATGTACTTTTGACCAAAATCTTGGCATCATGTAATGAGAGAAGTTGAGATTTCTCTAGACACATTACATACTTTCCGTAGAGAAATACTGTTGTGGGAAGCTGAATTTCTAATACAAGCATCAAACAGGGAAATATAATTAAGCCTCATATCATAAGAAGAAAAAAATAATTCTCTTAACAGGGCACAAACCCAAACAACTCCCTGATCCTTCCTTTTTATGTGGCAAAAGAAAGAGAAACATTTCGTCCTGCCAAAAACCAGAAAACAACAACAAAAGAGGTGTTAGCAAATGTGATCTTATTCCAGCAATGTCCAACCTAAGAGAACAATTTGTGCTTCTGCCAGTAGATACTGCAATTGGATACTATTTTGTGGCAGCAGCATTGTTGTAACTGCTGTGAAGGCACAGCATGCTGCTAAAAACCTGGCAACTTTTATGAATGCCATTTATATTACTGTAGGCTTTCTATAAACAGTGGCAATAAAAAGCTAAA
Source organism: Chloropsis cyanopogon (assembly GCA_013400585.1). Taxonomy (NCBI): domain Eukaryota; kingdom Metazoa; phylum Chordata; class Aves; order Passeriformes; family Irenidae; genus Chloropsis; species Chloropsis cyanopogon. The sequence goes on from WEZZ01021125.1 coordinate 4,889, forward strand.
CTGTTTTAGGAATAAGATGCAGATATTAAAGATGAGCTTTTCTGCAACAGTAATGCCTTTTGGCAAGTGTACTGACATTTAAAGAAAAAATAAAAATAATAAAAGTATCTCTTAGAGATACAGACTTTGTAACTGCAGCGTCGACAGCAAGCAGAACCCTTTCCCCAAAAAAGAGCAGCAGCTGCAGAAATTAACAGAATTAGTTTTATTGCTAATCTTGCAAGACCATGGGGACAGAGCACTGCTCCCAGGTAGCAAAGGCATTTATTTTATGGATGAATATTCACAGGGGAAGGAGCAAGTTTTTTGGCTGCCCTCTAATGCATGGCTCCACTAGGTAGAGCACAATTTTACAGATATTTATGTTGACCCATTTGAACTCATATATTAAGAGTTTAAGACTAGTTTTTTTTTTGTTTGTTTGGCTTTGGTTTTGGTTATTGGTTTGGGGTATTTTTTCAGCTGTCGCATTCTGGTGTTTTCCTTTGGGGCAGAGGACTTTCCAATGAAGACCTTGGAACACTTATTTATGGGCATCACTGTAACAGGCCATCCTGATGTCACAGATACATATTGAAAATTAAATATATATATATATATATTGTCACAGATATATATTTGAAAGCTTTGAACTACATCAGCTTTGTTAGTTTTCATTCTAGACATAATTTCTGTTGGTTTCTAGAGTTAGAGAGGTTTCCTTCCAGTCAGGTTCAAAATAAATTGTCTCCAGAAGATCCCTGAGCTGAAAATGGCTGGAAGTTAAGGAACATGTGTGGCCCAGTTTTATATTCTTCACTAGTCATGTCTTTTTAGCCTTCACCAGAGACTGGCTACTAGGCTTTGGTCTGAACTATTGAAGATGTTCCCCTATTTGCATTTTCTTGTGTACTGGTGATGTTTTCCATCAAACAGCTGCTGGGTAAAAAGAAAGAGGTACATGATGGGAAATATCTTGCTGGTTTTAAGCTCCAGGATCCTTTCATACAAGAACAGCTGTATACTAGAAAATCAGTCCTGTAGACACTGTTACACCTTGCAAGAATGATCCCTCTACCCCAGGAGCCCTCAGTTTCAAAGAGGGTATACATAAGTCTGTTCTATGCTTTCCTGTGTGATTTAAAATACTAATAGAATCCCACTCATGCCTAACCACAGAGAATTTAGAAAATTTGATATATTGTAAACTTATGGGGTACTTACAGCCATTTACACTTAATCATGGGCTAATGGAGCAGCGTGGGAACGGTGTGTGCAGCTTTCCCAACAGAAAGCACTTGCAAATCCATTGGGCACCTGCTCCCCAGCCCAGCAGTGGGGCCAGGTTTTGCAGGAGCATGTCTAAGATTAGGTTGTAGTTCATTGTCTGCAGCACTAAATTATGCCTACCCAAGCTGTGTTCAGTGCCTGCTATTTATCTTACCTGGAGCAGGATAATAAGAGGCCATGATATCAGTGCCTACTCTTCTGATCATAAGCAATTATTTCCCCCATGTTGTAGGAGGCTGTGAATATAAATATAGTTAAATATAGTTTTACCCCTATTTCCCTGTTGTTCCACAAAAGTTTGAATTCTCTCAGCTGCATTTGGTATTAGTTGTCTTGCAGAGCTTGGTACACTATATAACACTTTATTTTTTGAAAATGAGACTTTATTCTTCCTTCTATTTGTGGACTTCTGGTGAACAGATTGACGTTTTCTAGAAGTTATTCAGTATGAGAATAATTAGGGACATTGAAGCACGAAGTTTGAGGGAAAATGGAAAAGGAAGGCTGATTCACTGGCTGTATATCACTTCTTTAGGGATGGTATTTACTGAGCACTGAGATTCAATATCCAAGCTCTTTGCATTCAATTCTCTAACTTCAAGGCTTTGTTTCTCTTGTTTGAATTGTAAGGAATCAGGAATCAGCATAGTGGAGCTTTTTTTGAAAAATAATTGCTCTCTACATTAAATCTGAAATATTTGCTTACAATGACATTTTGAGTAAAAGTTTAAGCCCACATGAATTTGTGAGAATTGGGTGATGTGACTTAAAAGATTTATGAATATATCTTAAGAAACTTGTTTAAATCTTTCCTGAAAAATGTACAGAACTTTTTTTTTAGGCTAATCCCCAGTTTATTCAATAAATAAATGTTTCTGCAATTTTCAGTTGCTGAGGAAACAAATCCAAAAATGACTAAGAGACAGTCTGCTATTAGTAGTAGTATCAGTGATTAGATTTGCCAAATCTGATTAACAAGAGCCTCCATAACTCTCATATCCTTTCCCAAGTGGTCTCTTACACCCAGAGCTCCATCAAGTTCCTGTGGGATTCTTTAGAAATCTGCTTTCAAAGCTAACTGAGGGAGGCTGGGCAGAGTGTGCAACTGAGCCCTCCATACTCAGAGGTGTCCTTTAGGCTGCTTTAGGGTACCAGGGGTCTGTGGGCAGTGAGCTGAGGGGAAACAGGGGCTCAGGGTACCAGAATCTCTCTAGAGGAGCAGCTGGATGTCACTCAGCACATCCTACACCTCTGGAATGACCTTAAACATATTTTTATAGAATCACAACATTGCTGATGTTGGAAATCATCTAATTCAAACCCCATGATTAAAGTAGGTACAGTTAGGGCAGATTGTCCACTGCCATGTCCAGTTTTTTCTAATCATCCCCAGGGATGGAGACTCCATAACCACCCTTTGCAACCAGTCCTTGCGTAGCCACACACTAAAAAGTTTTTTCATGTATTTTGAGGTGTTCAGATACCAGGGCAGCTAAGAATATTAATCCTGTTATGTCTATCCTGAGTGCTGTGGCCACCAGCCATCTTTCACTGACACATCCAGGTCCTTTTTTGCAGGAGGGTAGGAAGTGCAGGCAGCTGTGTGCAGGGCTGGGATCAACAGGCCAGTGACAAAAGATGTTTCAAACCAGTGTTCTTAAAATCAGAGTGTATTACATTGAATTCACAGTGATCAGATTCATGTGATGACTTTAATTTATCTGATGCTCAGATTTCCTGGTGTCCCATCAGAACACCTTATATTTCCCAGTATATGATGGGATATTTAGAAGTATGCTCCACCTGTCCCATGGGGCAGAGTGTCTGGGAGGGAAAGGAATCATACCTGTCACTTCCCTGCCTCCACCAGGAGGGCAGGAGCTGGGAAATCTTGCCTAACTTCTATCCAAAGGAAGGAACATCAGCATCATATAAATAATTTCTAAAATTTGCTAGTGGCATAAACATACAGGGGTAATTCACAAGGCAGGGAGGAATCAGTTATGCTTTAGGGAGGCACCGTAGGCAAGACCACATTGATGGAGCCTTTTGGGAAGAAATAGAAAAAAGCAGGTAGCTTTCCTCTTCAGTGCAGCAGCCCGAGGATGTCAGCTGCAGGAGCTGGTCACTCTGGGGAAGGCAGAGGGGAAGGAAGGCAGGGGGGAGGCAAGGGGGAAGGCAGCGGGAAGGCAGGGGGAAGGCAGGGTGTGGGTGCGGAGCGAGCAGCCCCGCGGGCGGTGCCGGAGCGCGGCCGCTCCCGGCGGCAGAGGCCGAGCAGCTCCGCGTGTTCTCCGCACACACCCAGGGCTCCTCTGGAGCTCACAGCCTCACCGCTCACAGGGAAATCCCTGTGCCCACCTGACAGGCTGCTTTCACACCAGGAAACCTCTCAACCGAAGATGCAAATCTGCCAAGGAATCGGGGAAGGGCCCAGCCCCGCTGAGTGGGACCGGGGGCTGCCCTGCCTGGCACTGCCACCAAAGGGGTCACCGTGACCGAGCGAGCCTGGCACGGTCTGTGGGTGCTCCCCTCGTGCTTCCCTGCATGTGCACTCACTGCATCAGCAATGCCAGCTTGCACATCCTTGCCTATTCCCTTCAGCATCCCTGCAGAGCTGTTTGCCACGATTTATTTTATTTATTTTGAAGATGTTGTTGTTGCTTTCTGCCTCCAGCTTCCTGTGGCAGCAATTTTTGTGGATTTTTATAATTTAATGGAATTTCTGGGGTTTTTTTGTTTGGTATTACTATTATTACTATTACATAACAGTGTAGCTTCGGGCCTGCTCTGAAGATCAATGCTCTATCCAACACTCACCTAATAGAAGAGCCCTTGATACCTTTCTAGTGAAGGAAGCCAGCCAGCAGCCATTCCCTTCTAGTCATTCTCTGCCTTTCTTTCATCTTTCTATGACAGAAGCAGCAACAAAACCAGATTTCACCCAATGGCAGGATAAGGAGATTTGCAGCATGTCCTTCTGCTCCAAGATGGAGCTGTATGCCTGCTAAATGGAATCAATTAATAACATCACTGTTGCTATGGTCGGAGAATTTTATCCTGTGTAGATTGGATACTTGGGAGCTTACTGATTGTGTCAGGTAGAATGAAGCTGAGTGAAGATAAATCCATACACATTCATAATTTGAGTCAAAATCTGAATATTTCTCTACTAATCATTGCAGATGTGATTGCATAAGCCTAGGCTGTGGTTCTGCATGACCTAAGCTCAGATAGCACAAAATATGTCCCATGATTCTAAATCGTTGAGGACAGGGACTATGTATCTTTCTTTTTCTTCTAGAGACAGAATATGCCTTAAGTATTTAAGGACTTCCCTCTATTACTATCTACAGGAAATTCACCTTGTAGTAACACCTCACCTAGTAGCAGCCCACCATTCAAGTTTTGCTAGCACAAACAATCACAAAAAGAGAATTTCAGAGCCATGCGAATGGTGGTGGATTTTAAGCTAATGCCCCAAGAAGGAAAGTGGAAACAGTACTATGTGATTTCCCTGACCCTTGGAACAAAATGATAGCCTAGCTCAAATGGCTCATAATAATCTGTAGGCTTAATATCTGGAACAAAAATATCAATGTAGAAATCTGACTAATGGATATGTTTGAGGAATTCTATCCTCCCCAGTGATAAGCAAAAATAAAAAGGTAAAATTTATCAGACACACTATTGGGAATTCATTGAAATCTGTTCTGTGGGAAGTGATGTGGGCAGATATATTCCCCCTGCAGATCCATAAAGCAACTTTCATAGAAATAATTTAAACTTGTCAATTCCATTGCTATCATAAGAACTTTTCCAGTTTTTACGAGCTAGAGTTGGTGAAATTCTGCTGCTTGCTATTGCAAGCACTTGATCAGTCCCTTTGAATGGAATTTTTTCTGCAGCCACAAGCAACTTGGGACCTTCACAACAGGAATAAAAACATTACAACTTGCAGTTAAAACTAGATAATTTTTTTTTCCTTGCCTTGAGATGAGCTTAGGAAAATGAGAATTAGCTTTTTGTTGACATATCCCTGATTGGTTTTTATCCTTTTGTTTTATGAAAATTTTAGGAAACAAAAATTGTTCAGTGGAACTTGGTGTCTCTATGAAGAAGAAAGGTGCTGTAGAAGCAAAAACATTCAAAAAACTATTTATCCTCAAACAACTTGATTCTCAGATGTAGTCCATCCCCCTGAGAAAACTTAATTTTGATTTATTTGGCTGGGATGAAAAGCAGCCTTTGAAACTCCCTCACTGGCTCTTTCCACTTGGGATTTTGCTAACATGGTTCCCATGAGATTTGCTGGCCATTTCTACAGATACATGAAGTGTAGATCTGTTTCAAAAGAGCAGCTCTAGAGAATGAATTATTCTGTTCAGGTGCACCTCATACTCTTTCTTTGCTTGAAGAAAATTTCCATTGAAGGCTGAAAGTAATGTTTTTTTTCTGTCAGCTGGCACCAAACACAGTGTGATCTGTGTCTTGAGGTTGTTAGGATGATTCTCTGCAATCTCTTGGCCTGACTGCCAGCTTGGAAACAGGGCTGCAAATGCAGAATATCTGTTCTGGTTTTGTTCTCCATTAGGATGATACTTTTCCCTCCTGCTCTAGAGAAATCTCACTGCCTGTATATAAAACACATCGCTGATTTCTTTGAACTTCATTTATTTACACTCTCACAAATCCTCTTTAATCATGCTATTTACTAAATTTGTTTTCTCCAGAAATAGCACGGCATTAACTTGTGACAAATGACATTTCAGCTTGTGACACCTCTCACTTAAATTAGTTTCAAGTGATTTTGAGTAAATTTGTGATTACATTAAGGATGGGTTTTAAAAGAATATTTTGCCATCCAGTATTCCACTTAGTAATGAGGCAGAAACTCTTTCCCTCTCACCTTCCTCTGACAGTATGCAATGAGCTCAGTGACTTCAAGGGCCAAACCATTAAGGTTTTGCACAGAAGAACTAGAAGAGTTGAATTGCAGAGCATTAAGAAGAAAAGATGATAGAAGCATGTCACAATAAATCCAGGTTCTTAAGGGACTGTTAAGGGGAGCAGGAGGGAAGATCCCTAGTAATCTCTATATAGCTGACAGATATCAGAGGGAAGTGTGTATCAGTGTATCACTCAAGTGCTCTCTAATCCTGCTTTGGAATCTTAATATCCTGTAGGATTTTATGCATTAAGTGATTTCTTCTCTATTGCAGAAAATAATGTGTAAAAAAAATAAAAATTCAGCAGTTTAAAAGTAAACAAAAAATAAGAAAGAAATTGGTTGTGATTAAGTAGGGAGATTCTGAATTAAAATATTCATTTTCAAAAGACCTAAGAGAAAAAGACATCTACATGTCTCCATTTCTCACCATGTAGGCAAAAAGAGGCCACCAAAAAGGCATTTACACCCAAAAATATCTGGTGTTAGGTGTTGCTTACAACCTGTGTGTGGCCTCTGTTTGAGCCAGGAGTAATCCTCGCTGTGAGGTCCAGAAAGGAGATTTTTTGCCCCTCTCTCAGCAGTGAGCCTTGGTCTCCTCCCGCCACACGCAGGTGGAGGACCAGACCCTGCAGCTTCTCTCCACGAGCAGTGCGGACAAGAGCCCTGCAAGGACACTCGTGGGAAAGGCTGAGGCTGACACTTGACATGTGGCTTGTGCCATGTCTTCTGGACAGACAGACAGACAGACAGACACTGCCCGAGTGCCCTGAGGCAGCAGTGGGTTGGCAGCTTCCCCCGGCCCCCAGGGTGGGCTTGGTGGGCAATCCAAATGTGATTTTATAGCAGAAACCTCCTGCACACTCTCCTGGCAGCAAGCTCTCAGACTGCCTGCTAGGTGAGCAGGGAGCTTTATTTAGCCCAGACACAGGGAAATAGAAGGTCTCTCCCATTCCCCAACACTGTAGCTCTTCTACTGACTAAAATCTCAGTTAAACTAACTACTATTCAAGCTACTGATACTCTACTATACAAGGTTTCAGCTCTGTGCTGCTACATATATCAAGGATTCTTTAAAAAAATGTATTAAGAAGCATCTGTAGTGTCTACATGAAAATCTTGTAAAAGTTTTCAGATCCCAAGAGATTATGAGAAATCAGAGAAACGTGAGGGTTCTTTTAATAACAATAAAAGTCTAGTTTGATTTTTATTGATTTTTTTTTTTATCACTTCAGTCTTCAATTCGCATTTGTGTCACATTTTCTGTCTTTTCTCCAAAGTCACAAGGAAAGAAATCTATTTGAAAAACAGTGAAAAAGCAAGAAAAGGAAAGCTAAGGCAGAAGTGTTAACTAGTTTAATGTTGTTGAGCTTAAAACATCAAATATTTTGAAAGCCAGAAAGAAATGTTTCCCTTTGTTTGGAAAAAGAAAGAAATCCTATTTACCAACAAATAGCTCAGTTAATTTAAAAAATAAAAATGATTGCTAATTTAAAACAAACAAACAAACGGAAAGAAATAATGAATAGCAATTAAGCATTCTTATTCGATTTGTGTATGGTTATTTCTTCTTTTTTTTTTTTTTTTTTTCCATATATACTCCTCTTGTGAAATGATTGTGTTTAACTTGAAAGAACCTTAAAAGTTAGTCACTTTGTCAAACAACCACATATAAGCACCAGAGAACAATTAGACTGTGATAATGCTTTTTTGCCCTAGGACTTCTGATTTCAGTTGCTAGAAACCCTTGTTGCAGCTGTTTTGTGTTCTGATGGATCCATCTCTATCTTTCTTTTAACAGTATAAGAAAAAGGCATGTAATTTTAGACTTCAAAACTCTTTCTATACATTTAAGTTTGTTCTGGTTTGCTTTTGGGTTTGTTTCTATGTCTCTGCCCTTGACAAGCAGTCAATCTTCAATACAAGCTTTATGATTTATAGCTCATGCAACTGGATCAAAAATGCTTGTGAGGTTCAGGTTGTTATATCAGTCTTCTGCAGAACTACAGGATATAAATAAACATAGAAAATTTAGGCTGAATATGGTAATAAAAGGCCACATATCTTGACTTCTGCATTTAGCTACTAAAAGGCAGGAAAAAACATTGAATATGCATGGAAATTTTAACTCCAAACTGGAAACTTTATTTATCAATCCCCTGAAAGCCTTCTTAAGACTATTACAAGTGTGAACAAACAGAAATAATACTGAAATCAAATGCTATTTGCAAACTCATTTGACAGGTGAGGCACTGCAAAGACTCTGAGTAGAAGGAGGACTTGGCATGTTGGAAGAAGCCATAGCCTCTCCAGCTTTAAGGCTTAATTTGCTCTTCTTTCTGTTTTCCATGCCACAGTGGTTCTGCTGCATTCTTGGGATCTGTTTCTTACAGAAAGGCTGGATTCTGCTCACTTCCCCAGGATGCACAGATGTTTAGCTGCTGCATGGTGCCCTGGCAGTAAATAGGATGGTGCTGGTGGGTGGCAGTGATAATTTTATGACTGAGATTACATATATTTTCATGTATATTTTTATCAAAATGAATAATCTGGTAAGAAAAAAAAAATCAATATAAAAGGTGACACATCTACAGTTATTTGTTTGGGAAATATATCCCAAAATACGCTCGCAAGAAGCATATTTCTGACTCATTTTTCAAATACGGTTAAATTGAGAGGGGTAACTATATTGCTGTTCCTCTCACATGATCGAAGTTTAAGTGAATTTTCATAGTTATATAAAAGCTTAGAAATAAAAATGCATCAAAACTGTTGGCAGTGAGTACAGAGGGAAAAAAATCTGAAATTTGAGTAACGGCTTTAAAAATATGTATTTCTCATAGAGAAGTCCCAAGAAAAATTCCACCTTGAAAGGCAAAATAATGATTTGTTTCCAGCTTGCTCCCTGCCAGCCTGTCAGGTACACATATTTGACCTCTTCAACCATAGACCTTTTCAGCCTAAAAAAAGCTGGCTGGGTGCAGCAAACTGCTCCTTGGAGAGGCAATGAAGCACATGTGGTAAGAAAAAATTCATCATAGGCAGGTACCTGCACAAATGGCCAGAAACCAGCCAAGCATTTTGGAATTCTTATCTAAACTTCTGACAAACCTGATGGGACTTGGCTGGCCATTCCCAGTCAGTGTAAACTATTCCATGCTCATCAAAGTTTTCTCTGACTTGCAGTGGTGTTCAGGTGGCTCATGTTACAGCAGGAACCTTCAAGGAGGGGAGTGTTGGAATATGGAAAAGTGAAGAGGAGAAAGGGGCTAAATGTTTTCATCTGGAAGTATTTGGAGGGTGTGCATGAGGTGGGAAACATGGCTTCTTACACCAGGCAGAACTGAGCTTGTTGAGGATTCTGCTTATTTTAAGATATCCAAAATGCAGATGAGCAGAGTTGTTTTCATTTAAATTATTTAATCATATGAGTCTCAAAATAAGTCAGAAATATAAAGAGATAAAGAAACAAAGGAGTCTGGGAATGAAATACTAAAGACATTGATCATAAAGCTATGACTAGATATTTTTCTGTCAAAACATCTCTGTGGACAGAATAGCATTTTTTTATAGAACATGTTTGTCCAATATATTTAGATTTCAGCATTTTCCTATATCTTATTTTCATTGAAAATATAGCTAAGAACAGAAAGAAGAAGTTTAAAAACATTTTTACTGAGAAGTTAATCTCCAATCAAATAATAAGTTCTGTGAGTGCAGAGGAAATTTCAGTGTTTCTTAAATAATGGTAAAAAAATATATCACAGTCATATAAATTGGGGATTTTAAAACAAAATCTTATTTTCCATTACTAAAAGTGTTTTCAACTTTGTGACTTTTAAAATTGAAGAGCTGTCAAGAAGAAACACCTTTAGGAAATGCATTGCATTTATATCTCTCTGAAAGAGGTTGAATTCAGAGTATTGATTTACGTAGAAAAAGAAAAAGAAAAAAAAGCCCTTGCAGGGTCTCTAAACCTTTTACTTTTTCAGCTTTCTAACTTCAAGGCTTTATTATATAGCAGATTTACATCTGACATTTGGAGTAAATTTCAAGAGGTCTCAGAAGAGTCTGAGCTCTACAAGCACGCAGTACCCTTTAAAATCTAACAGCAGAGTTGCTCTAGTCCAGACCTGCGTTAAAGAAAGCAGAGCTGGGTAATTTGATGTTCTCAGACTTCAGATTTGTGGGCTGTTGTATCCAATCAGTGCAATCATTATAGTGGTATACTCAAAAAACGCTGTTCTACAGCACCATCTCTGCCTCACTAACATAACAACAAATATGGGGCTTCAGTGATGTGGTGCAGTTTGAATTACTTTGTATGGTATGAGTATACATAAACAAATATACTAATCTAATGTAATCTCTTTCAAGTAGGAAGAATAGCAATATGTCAACTTATGCAGACTGTAAACCCACTCAGTAAGCCATCAGCATGTTTTATCAGTCCTGCCTCTTCCTATGAGCCATACATAATTTTGTGACCCTTCCAAAACCCTTCAGAGCCTTGATCTATTTATCCATAGAGATCTCTGTGACTGTCCATGTGCCCTCTTGTCCAGAGTCTGCTCTTACACTTGACTGGAGTCAGCTTTTAACAGAGAAACCAGAGAGGCGCCTGCACAGACACAAACCTAGCTTGTTATTGTTTTTATTTAAAGCTTTCCCTCATCCCTTCCCACTTCTCATTCACTTATTGTTGGACTAATCCCAGTGCATCTGAAGATTTTTCTTTGCTATGACAACAGTCTCAGTTTTCTGTAGTTCCCAAGCCAGTATAGCTGGACTACAGATATATATGTACTTCTAGGTACATGGTTGTTTTTAATCCTTTTTCATTCATCTGATTTGTGACACTGCAAAATGAAAAGACATATGTCTTGTTTGGGCTTCAGAGAGGGAAAATGCTATAAGAGAAGCAAGATTTTTTTGGTGGCTGTTTTCCTGGCCTCTCTCCCATTATTTTGACTGCATTACACTTTGGAGAATTTTTTTTTTTTTATTTTTGTATATCTGGGTAACCATCAATCTGCAAAAATAGCATTTAGTCTGAGGTAATAAACAAAAAAAAAAGTTTACTTTTTAAATTTTGATTCTTGGTTTTGATTTTTTTTAGTCCTATATGGCTGAATAATTCTCTAACTTTCCAAGAAAAAACATTCTAGATTTCCATGTTTGCTTGTTTGTGAGCCAAGCTGACAGTTTTTTTCAGCCTGTTATATTTCAGCTGAGGAGAACATTCTTGTGTAGTAAAACCAGCAAAGTGCATGGAATTTGAGGGGCAACAGAATGAAATATGGCTGAGCAAAGTGGGAGGACATCCCAAAGACCTCATGTCAACCACTGCATTACTGCACGCCTCCGTTTCCCTTCCTGCATAAATGTGTATGTTGCTTTTCCCTTTTTGCAAATACTGATAGCATCAAGGCTCAAACACTTACAAGTCTGTGGTTTGGGAAGCACTGTGACAGAGCCTTGTGTTTTCTTGAACTTGAACCTTTCAGAAGCTGAATAATATGTCCTTCTCGGCTATAACATACAGACATAAGAGGAATGTTAGTTTTTATTGTTTTTAAAGAACTTGTTTCAGATCAGGAAATATCTCTCCTGGTTGACTTGACTATCACATTGTCTATCCTTCATCTGCAGACGTTTTTTTTGTTCTTGTGATAATTGCGATATTCAGTGTGCATGTGCATCTTTGACTGTTCACCTGATGTCTCAGTGTGCAGCATAGACGTAAGAGGCTTCCCTCTGCAGCAGATTGATAATTTGTAGATCTCTTGTTTATAATATTGGCATGGTTTGCAAGAGGACAAAAAAGCTGTTAAAAATTACAAAATCAATTACTCCTTTTATGATCTGTTCGTGAGAATGGCTAGTTGTGACTTGGGAGAGAAAAAAAATCAAAAGTGAATATCAAAACCATGATGCTTGAGGTGACATAAGAAAGATTTGCTTTTATCCTGTTGTGATCATCTGTGGCTGGGAGCCTGTGTGTCTACTGGCAGAATATACAAGCAACAGGATGGTCATTCCAGCTGCTATGTGAGGTTTCATTTTCTTCCATCAAGACAAGTCAAACACAGATTGCCAGCTGTCTGACACTTCTTTCATGAACAAAGAATTGGATCCCCTAGTAATTACTTTTACTGTGACTTCTATGAGCCCCTTGTCAGGCCCAAAATTTGGATTAGAGTCACATTTCTAAGAGCTAAAGGGCTTACCTGAGATATGTGTGATGTATGCTGGATGTGTTCATAGGGATTAACAGTGAAATGAATATCCAGGTACCACAGAAACAAGCACAAAAACTGCCGCTAATGTCAGTAGAAGCTGGGTAGGACTGCTAAAAAAATTTCCTAAGTGAAAATGGGACATTTCTAGTTATACTTACAAGGAAAAATGTATCTGGAGGATTTGTCCCTGTAAAATATTGATGCAATATTTGGAGCTTTTGTATTTCCTTATTTCACACCCTGTATCTGACCTGTAGTTATCATGCACAGCCAGATATGAACTATTTTGGAGCCTTGTGTAAGGTATCACTATGATACTACATATAGTAACATACGTTGTTTAGAAAGATACATTACTCTATATGTCTAGGTCAAAGAGTTTCTCACAATTTTGCAGTGAGTGTGGTACATAAAAAGATAATGTAGNTGGTACATAAAAGGATAATGTAGATGTGAAAAATAGTGCAGTTTGAGGTGATTTCAAAGGGAAAAGGGCTTTGTATAAATCACCAATATATTTCAAAGGGTCTTCATCTTATGCAGGCACAAAAATATTGAATGCCTTCACTTGGAATGGAGGAACAATAGAAATAGAAGGGTTTCATTAGTACTTCTTCCCTAATCACTCACAACAACCATCAGCTGCTGGGAGAAGGGATGAGGGAAGAATTCTAAAGCCCCTCAAAATCAATTGAAAGATTTTAATACATTCTGTGGATGTTGAATAATTTGGAGTGAGCACTGAAAGGGGAGTGGCAATTTCTCTGAAAAACTTAAACTTGTAAGTCCTAGAACAGGAATTACTTTATAAAAGTGCTCAGATCTCTTTCATGTTCAAATTTGGCTTGTTTTCACCTCAACACTCTTTGGAGCAAAGCACTTAATATGTCATTAAAACAGGAAAGGGATAATACTTTTTTCCTTGTTCATGCTATCCTTATATATAGTAGGTACATAATGAGGACAGTCCAGAAGAGGACAATAATGTAAAGAGCTATAAAAATGAGTAAAGATGAGAGAAATTGGAGGCTTTCACTTCAGAAAAAGAAAATTCATAAGAATTTGCTGTGGTGTTCCTTAAATGTGAAAAATATCACTGAAAAGACAAAAAGAATAAACTTATTTCTGAGGATAACGTACTGAATTCAGCTACATGCAGGTTAGACACTGAGGAAAGATTTCTAGTAGTGGGAGTTGGGAAGCAGTTAGGGTTTGCCAGGACTGGGACACAGAGGGTCCAAAAAGTTAGAAAATGTCTGTCAGGAGAGTTGGGTAAAGCCAGTCCTTATCCTATGTTGCCTCTCTTATCTCCTAAATGAAATTAGTTATATCTTTTGACTTACAACACAGTTCCCCTTGGAGCATTAATTACCTACCACCCACCAAGACCCCAAATATTAAAAAAATATTTCAGTCATTATTATTGTGTTCATCTCTGACATTCAGTTTCTGACTGCCTGTTTATTGGTGATCCAAATCCTCATTAAATCAGTGTTTTCTAATTTTTTTTTAATCCATGTACAAATCCCAAATCTTCTTTTTATTAAGTATTCACCCTGCAAATTTGGAAAAGTAGTAATTTTGTAAAATGATCTTTGTCTTGCTGAGGTTACTGCTTGTTGGTTCTGGATTTGCTTGTATTGCTCTTCAGTGTAGACAGTTGACCTGATTTTTATCAGTTTATTCCCAAAACAAATTTTCATCTAAAATTCTAATGTAATTCCCATTTAATTTTATACACATTATTGTCTTTGGCTGCTAAGCACCAGACAAAGTAAAATTAATCCTCTTTAAGAAGAGGAGTGGGGGGAGGGGGAAAATGGAAAAAATGTGCTCTTGAATCTATTATCAGCCAACATGTGTATTTTTCCCAAACACTTGCCTCTTGCATTATGCAAGCTCAAAAATTATAATAGTATCGAATGTTTCCTAACAAGAATGGGCTGTGCCTAATGCATCAAATTATCACAGTAGCAAGATAGCAAAATTAATTTTTTTCTTCATTATCTTCAGTAGTGCTAAGTATTTTAAATCCATCATGTATATGAATTGATCTGAATTCATGTTTTAATGCTTTATGCAGATAATTGTCTCAGATCCTCCAAAACACAAATTCAAAAGCAGTAGTAGGTTAAGGTATGATCTTTATTGACCTGAAATTACAGCCTCATGAGAAGTTCTTTCAAACATGTTTTCGAATAATTACATCTTAACTTTTGGCAGAATTTCAAAGTTAAGTATAAATGTGGGGAGTGAGTTTTCAAACATATTATTTAGAGCTTCTCTAAGTAGATTTATTAAGAATGGAAAAGACAATTCTGATACGTAAATGTTGAATTTAAAATTAAGCATCCCTATGTTTTGGACAATTTCTTTTTTATTCCTGTTTTGGGGTTTCTTTGTATGTGTAACCTTGATGCCAATATTGAAACCTAGGTATGGAGGATAATTCATATCTTACACTTCCTCTTTCTGCTGGAAATTAGTTTTCTCATAGAGGGTAATTCCCACAGGTTTCCCAGGCTCTCAGATGAGATCACCATGTGATGCTGCTTTGAAAATAGAAGCTCTGGTCTCAGAGTCAAGTCCCCAACACTGGCTCACTGCTGAGTGAAATCCCAGAAACTGTGATTGGAAATAGAATTATATATTTGAGGTCTGCTACTAGCTCTTAATTCAGTACAGGTTTCAAAGAACTTACTATTTTTGACATTAAAAAAATGAAAAAGGAATACCAAAGATGAAGAAGCAGCCATTTTTCCATTTCAGTTTATTAATGTGACAGCTCTTCAGAGGGCTGAAGCATTGGTTCAGAGAAGGAATACTGACTGCTGGGAAACAAGTTCTCCATGTAGGTGTGATCTGATCCAGAACCAACATGTTTGTTAGCTCAAAGCTTGACATGGTGTAGCTGACTAAAAGGTTTTGATGGCATGCTCCATTTCTATTTAGGAGAGATGTGGTTTTTGTGTGGGGGAATTCCAGTGCTACTAGAAGGGGTCAAAATTGACCTACAGAAAGGTTTCTGTGTACAGCAGGCCTGACATGAGTAGGAGAATCAGGACAATTTTGGGAGTTTAGACTTGGAAGGGATATGATTTGAATAAGGTCAACAAATATTGGCAAGGTAAAAAGACTTCTGAAAGCAAACTGATGTTCTGTACCAGAAAACTGTGCATGGTGGAAGGAAGCTGAAGAATTTTGACTCTTTATTAATAAGGTCCCAATGCCTATTTGAGACAAAATGTTGTTTAATAACTGGAGTAATTAATCTAGAGATATGTTGAATTCTCCATCCCTGGAAATCAATGATTGGAAAACTTTTGAAAAGTAGATCAAATTAGAATTACAGCTTTGATGCAGAAATGCAGACAATAGTTGACTCATATTGTCCAAAGCACAAATTCAAGAGTAAACAAAGAGACAAAGTTATTCAGCTGTAATATGGAGGATTCTGGAGGAAATTATCAGCTGACACTTCAGTCTTTAAAAGTGGTGTCTGAATTGGTATTTACATCATGATTTGGCTTTGTTAACATATTAACTACCAGACAATTGTCTAGAATTCTTTTATGTTGGCCTTTTTTTATGGTACAGCTTTCTCCCAATTTTTTTTTCCTTTCTGTATCATGGTGATATTCTATAATCATAAATAATTAAGAAATTTAATTTTAATTTATTTGTTTTATTTGGTTGAAAACATGTGCTCATAGCTTATGGGAATTAGTTCTCTAAAAGTAAGTAAAAACCAAATTGTTCTGATTCCTGATATGATATTTCAGAGGTTGAAATCTAATTTACCCCTACTAAGAATCCAGACCAGCAGTGACATGTTTTCATATCAGGTTACCTAAACACAGCAACTCAGCAGCTGAGAATCAGCACAGACAAATGAGCCAAAATATGGTCAGGCCGGACATTTCCCTGGAGAAGCAGTGCTCTGCAACTTCACACTTCCTTCACTCCACGTATTTTTTCATAACAGGGTATCACTTGTACTCTTTTGACAGATACTGCCAAAATTGCTGTTTGTGTTAAGTATAATAAATTCTATCCAACTCATAGTGGTCTGGGACCTGTCACTAAGTCACTTAAAAAATGCTTTGAAAAGAATTATTGACAGGAGAGTATTTGTGATATTTCACAGACTAAGCAACCAAATGAAAATAAAATGTGTGACTTAAGTGAAGTAATAACTTGAGGATTTCTAAATACCATAGTTATGTTCTTCATTGACCCCAGGCACGGGAAACAGAAATACTGAACTTGCTGGGTGATTCTTTCAACTCTACTAGAGTCCAAATTCCAGTGTAAAATATAACTTAATTTTAGAAGTGAATTTTAAAATCAATTTTCTTAGAACAACACTGCTGTGACTGACCTTGAAAAATTTGTCTCTTTATAAACTTACTCTAAAACATCCTGCCACGTCTTTTTTTTTCCAAGTGCCTGAAGCTGAGAGGTATTGATGTTAGTTTTCAGCATTATTATTTGTTCTGCAGAGTGAACTTATTGTGTAATTATATCTACCATTACCAGTAGCTACCATCAGCTGTCACCCAAACAGAATTACTGGGTAAAACAGCCCTCCACAGAAGCCTCTTGCAGTTATTCTTGTGTTAAATCACACTGTGTCACTCCCAAAATTATCCCACAACCAGTTGTGTGCTGCATCCAGAGGGAAAGGGAACTGAAAATCACAATGGTTTCCACATACAACAGAAATGATGGCAGCATCATCCTTCCTTCAAATGCTTTCTGGGCTCATGTGATCCTTGCAAAGAAGTGACACATTTGTGTGGTCCCTAGCAAGTGCTGATAACACCTTGCTTACAGTATAAAGGTGCCACTGGGAAATCTCAGAGATAAGCAGCAGTTGAACTCAGGCTGTTTATTGAAGGGTCACACGTGCTAGGTGTATTATCCACTGGCATTTGGGCACAAGCCTTGCCTGTGATTACTGCATCAATCAGTTGTAAATTAAAGGGAGGATTGCCAGGTTTTTCCTATTACCTACCAGTGCAGTGCAAAAAACAAACAAATAAACAAAAAACCACAAACCATCATGAACAACAAAAAACAAACCAAAAAAAAAAAAAAAGGAAAGATGTGGGAGTTGATTTTACACTGCCAGCAAAGAGGCTCGTGGCTTTGGCCACAGGGAGCTGCTTGAGCCCACACCGTGCCCTTGAGACAATACCTTGGGCCTCCTACTGTAAACATGAGGCAAATTTACACCCAGAAGGTGCCACTTGAGCACATCAAAATGCTAGCATAGGTATTCCAGCCTGCTCCAGGTGCCAGCTGTACTCATTCACTGTGTCATGCCAGCCCTGGATTTTGCCAACATAAAGCATTCCACAAGTAAAATGCTCATGTAGTTCTCTAAAAATTTTTCTAGAACTTCTTGAGCACTGATAGCAGTGAAAGGCTCAGTGCACTCAGCATCTGAGTGCCATATAAAGCACTAATGAAATACTGAGCAAAACAATTCCTGTCCCCAGTCAGACACCAGACAAGTACTGGCAGCACACATTCCCTGTGGCAAGGACCTCGTGTACCTTGAAGTTTCCTATCACACCACATGCAAACACGGTTCTGCTTTGATTTTATATGAGACGCTTGTTCCACCAGATATTTTCAGGGGTGGAAAACTTATAAGAATGCTTGTTGTTCTGTGTGATAGCAGCAGGGTTTTGTTTGCTTCCGTGTGCTTGAATAGCCTGAGGAGTTCACAAATGTGTTTGATTTGCATCGAGTGAAGAACCTTAGAAACTGCTGGGAGGAGTGATGAGAAACACAAGTTAATACAGCAAGCAATTGGTTGGTGTGCAACTCTCATTTCTTGGAAAACTAGATGGTTTTATTTAGTTCTCCTATGATGGCATATTCTTGAGCTGAGATCAGAGTCATATAGTTCAAAACATCTTGTAAATTACAACAAAGATCTTACAGGTCCCTGGAGTTCATCCTTCATTCCAGGAAGGGTTTGAACCATGGGGTTTTGCAGCCAGACCCACCTGCAGGTGCTCTGAAGACATCTTCTGCATACAGTGTCCAGTGCTTGATTTATGTACAAACATCTGGAAGCCTACACACTTCACTCCCTCATTTCATGACAAGGTGTGGACAAACAGTTCTTCCAGTGGGAAATTAAATGTAACTCTAGCCCAGTCTCTAGAGTATTGACATGGATTTATTGACCATCCTCTAGGGCCTTCCAGAGTCTCACAAAAGATTAAATAGGGACTTCTATCACACCCTTGGAAATGCTGATTGAAAATGGTGGATCAGCAATTATACTGAACATGGATAAGAAGTAGTCATCTATCACTGGTTGTTAATCTCTTTTTCAGAAAGGAGACAATATTGATCAGAATCAGAATGTTTGAAGTTAGGCACACTTTAAATGACAGTATTGGCACCTAGACATGCATCAATAAGGCTATTTTAATGTGTCTTATATCATTCTGCTCAAATTATTTCATTGGCTCTTCTATCATCCTTCTAAAAACTTATCGATCTCTTATTTTCCTTTTTAGTTGTTTTATGTCAGGGTGTTCTTTGTTGCACTTGCAATGATGTTGCAGGTTTCTAATGCTGTTTTAATTTCACCAAGATTTTTGTTTGTTAAGTTACAGTCTCAGAGTGTAAATAGGTAGTGAATCTAATGGACTTGCTTTCAGTCTGTGTCTCTCAGTTCCTGGTGCTTTTGTTGTTAAAGTAGTCTTACTAGAAAGTTCCAGGATTATTCTTAAACTGTTAAACAATGCTGAAAAGAAGTCAAGGATAATTTTTTCTAGTTTTAGAGGAATGAGAGTAGGGGAAAAAAAGAGGAATTTTATGCCATTTTTTACATTCTTCTTTCTTTTTTTTTTTGGTAATTGACTTCATTTCAAATGGTGAAATTTTCACCTTTTCAATCTTACTGCTCTTTCCCCCGATTAACATCAAGAACATGATGAGAAAATGTGGTTGTGTACAAGTCCCAAACAGCCCTGAGTGTTAGCTAAGAGTAAATTTAAAGGGACTACTTTGGTAGATCATCATCTCTGACAGAACCCAAGGCAACTATAAACTGTTGAAAAGGACATAACCCAATTTTCTACTTTGTTTGTTTCCTTTCTTCACAGTAAAAGGGCATATAAACACTATCAACATTTCATGCTCTAGAAAATGTCTCCAAGACTTCACATAGGAGATGAAAAAGTGCTGAAACTTTCTCCTCTTGCTGTATTGGCAATATCTTCCTGCAAGCAAAGGTCATTTATAGTAAAAATAGGGGTTGGCTGAACGTGACGTATTTAATAGGTCAAGCTGGCATGGAATACATAATTCATTTTGTGATGAAAGTTAACCTTTTTTTTTTCCCCATGCTGGTTGAGAGTTGGAGCTGTCTTCTCATTTGGCTTGTTCCGTTTGCAAGTCCATTTGTATATTTTTCTTCAAGGTTAACATGTCTAGGTCATTAAATGTGCCCTGCAAACACCATTGCCAATAAAATAGCCTGCTTGATTCCACACACAAAAAAAATATTTTGCACATAGGCTACACTTCTTGTGTGCAAATATGTGAAGGGACTACACGTTACTGACATTACAGAAGAAGCCTGAGAAATTACTGCTCTGGACCTGAAGAAGAAAAAGACCTCAGACCTTTCTATTTTTAGGGGAAAAGGATGAAAAGAATGGTTCACAGTTCACCATAAGTACTTGAAGAGGTAGGATTAGTCTTTCTGTCACTGAGAGATTCACAGCTAGCACAGCCAGTTGTAGCTAGAACCTGCAGTTTATTAGGCTGATGGGACACTGGTTTCTAATTCTGCATCAGTTCAGGCAGTAATATGCACTGTGGCAGAATGGCAAAGAGTCAATATGACATGTGATGATATCTCTTGCAGCAAACTAGAAGTCTTTGGATATGAAGTAGGTTCCAATGTAATTTACAATTTGCTCCAGAGTTCCTTTCTTTGAAGAAAAAAAGAGAAAATAATAAAAAGAGTATTTACCCTTCTACTTTCTGTGCCATGTAACTGAATATAATATTTGACGTAATTTCAAACAAGCATTTTGGCAATCAGGAACATATGCTCCGTAAATAGTCCATCAAAGTCAGAATGCTAATATGAGTTGTGGTTTGCCACTGCTGCTGTTTTTCCTGAAAATCAACCTTTCATGCAGAGTCTTGACAATTTTGAAGAAATCAGAAGAAAGCACATATTCTGTAACAAGTTCCATTTTAAGAGCTGTTTCTTTAATCTGTAAAACAAGTCATAACATACTCTGGAGTTATGCCTTTTAAATTAAACATTTGGCAAGATGCTGTGCTAAGGTACTCCATGATGCTAAATGAATAACAAATTCTCTGGGACTGCCTTTGTAATTGGATAAGCAGACTTGCATGCCATCACAAAGACCTTAATCTACTACATTTTGTATTGGATTCAATCATGAGCTGTCAATTATTTGCTCTGTGTTTTTTTTTTTATTATTATTTTTTCTTCATTGTTATCTGTGCCTCAGCTGTAGTCTAGAATTTGTAGTAAGTTGTACACTTCTGGCCTTTTGGAAAGATCCTCATTGGATCAGTAGTTTCTGCTATGTGCTTCCAGGCTAGATCCTTCTCAGCACCAAAGCTGTGTGTGTTGGTGTTTCTTTGTCTGTTGCACATCCTAAAGCCTTCTCCTGCTACAGCTTCACTCATTCCCCTAATCCACTGTGCTTTCACCTGTTGATAACTTTTCTCTTGGAATTTCTTTTTTAAAGGCAGAAATTTAAATCCACCAGTGACTTTAAAGGAATTCCTATAATCTCATTGCTTTTCTCCTGGTAATGGGCACAGCAAATTGTACTTTGCCATTTTCAGTGCCCAGAAAGCAGCTCGCTTTTCCTTACCATTGTTATTATCTGTTGTTTGCTGATTATATTCTTACTTCTTGTAATGGTTCCCAAGCAAACAAGGTCATAGGCTAGAAAAGGGCAGTTGTTTTGTAGAGTCATTGTTATTAATCTACTCAGGTTGCCCCAGCCTATGTGTCAGGACCTGCCTGCACAGCCAGGCCTGGGCTCAGATGTGCCAGAGCTACAGGGCTTCAGCCCTCACTTGTTAGTGCATTCCCACACTGACAAATCCTGTGACTGCCTGTCTGATGCCAAAATGTCCGGGAAAGTAAGGAAGGACCTTTATATTCAGAATTTTCATCTCCTTTGAGCAGCCTTGAGCGGTGAATGCTCTGTACTCCTCTGCTGAGCTCTGACTTGGGTCACCAGCTGTCCATCTCCTCAAAATATTGCTATAGTGAAGGCACACTGCACATGTGTAGCTGTCACTGCTTTGTACAAATACTTCAGGGCTTACAATCTACACATGCTCCAGCTTTTCAAAGCTTCAGAGGAGTCTTACCAGACAGTGTGGACCTCCTTCTGGTCTGTTTACTATATACCCTGGCCAATGACTTGGCAAAGATGCAGTTTAGGAAAAGTCCTGTGATCTGGATAGAATTGAAGTCAAGGGAAGGAATCCTGTTGCATTAACATTTGGATTAGATCTCTACTGAAGAAGATCTTCAGCTGTACAAACAAATACCAAAGTTTCTCTGTTGGCAAAACATATTGCAAATCCCTTGTTGCTGTCATCAGTAGATGCTGTTCAACAGAAACAAAATGCAGACTGTTGAACTTGCTTTAGAGGAGAAGTCCCGGGATAGACTTCAGATTTAGTCAGGAACTGGATGAAAAGACCCATGTTGTGGGGTTAGTTCAGAGTGTGTAACAGACTTTATCACATTAAAAGGCAGAAAAGAGTATCACAGATTTTAAGGCCCAAAGATAATGTTTTGATCCCGTTATTTAACCCATCTTATAATGTAGGTCATGTAGTCACCCACTGGTTTATCATATATGTTTATCAGCTATTTCTTAAGCTGCACAGATGTGGGTTTGGGATAAGAGGAATGTAACACAGTCTCACATCTGTAACTCTATTATCAAAACATCAGACGTAGGTGTCTTCCTCTGTCACACAAGAACTTCACTTACTAATGAAGGTTTTCTCTGCCTGTGGCTACCCAGTCCTCTGTGCTTCTCTTTATGTTCTTGTATATCCTTTCCATTTCTACAAATGGGAAGAAATCAAAATGCACAGTGACTGTAATAATTTGCATACTATACATACTGTAATTTCTCCAAAGGTGACATATTGACATAATGTGTAAGTTATTTATCTGCAAAAGATGTGAGCTGAGTTCCAGAGGAGTCTGCATTGCTAGGAAATAACTCCCTCTTCAAACGCGCACCAGCTGCTTCCCTTTTTCACTGAGGTGTTTGCATCATGCCACCACCTGACATCATTTGCCCTGGGGGCTCCAGGAAGGAATAGAATGGTTGCCATGTTAATTAGAGGAGAGTGATAAAACCTGATGTTTTATTTATTTTCTTGAAGAGGGATTTGTGTTTCTTATCTTGTTTTATGGTAATATTTTATGATGAATTTTTTTGAGGTTTAGCTCAGAATCAGTTCTCCTGAGGAATAAGGGATACCGCAAATTACAGAGGCCTTCAATGCTTGAGATTTCTCAGTAAAATTAACCCACCCGTGACTGCAGTTAATTACCTGTCATCACATGCTCAAGGACCTTAACTTAGCATCTGATGTTATAGATAGAATTAGACATGTGCACTGTTAAAGCATTTATCTTTGATGGCTGAGATGGAATCTGTACTGTGATTAGAACCACTAGTTTACAAACACAGCAAATACCTGACACTTGCAGCAAGTTATGCCAGGAAGGGAACAGAGTTGTCAAGGTCCATTTCACAGAGGTTCAAGATCTGAACACCTTTGTGGATATTGGCTCACAGTGGTTCTTTTGCCTTTGGAGTTATTGGGTTTTGGCAGAACTCATGCAATATGGTTATTGCATTGCTGTAACTACAAGGATAAGTCTGGATTTAAGAGTGACCCATGGCAATTAAAAGAACACAACTCTCCTCTTGGAACAGAGCTGGACTAGAAAACCAAGCAGACAGAGAAGAATAAGTATGGTTTTTTCGGTCTGAGATTTGTCATAGTTCAAGTTTAGGCTTCAGACTGTGCTGTCACACATAATGAAACCTTTGTTGAAAATCAAAGTTTTAGTCCCTTCCTTGTGAATTTCCAGAGGAATTATTTAAAAACCAAAAGGCAAAGACCTGACTTCTATGGATATCTTGCTTTATGGATCCATTTCACATGAATAATTTGACTGGACTAATCCACACTGCAGTCTTGGTATTTATATTATATTAGTTTTTAAGATCTCCAAGCATGCACATGGTATCATCTTTCTAAATACTGTGTACAATTCAACTAGAAGATACAAATTCCAGAAACATCTACAACACAAAAGAAAGCTGAGGTGGTATCCTGGTTTTGGCTGAGAAAATTTTCTTCTTAGTAGGTGGTACAGTGCTGTGTTTGTATTTGCTATGAGAATAATGTTGACACCACACTGATGTTTTAATGGTTGCTAAATAGTGCATGCACTAGGTCAAGGACTTTTTAGTGTCTCATGATCTGCCAGTGAGGAGATGCACAAAAAGCTGAGAGGGAGCAGGGTCAGGACACCTGACCTAAAGTGGCCAAAGGGATGTCCCATACCACAAAACATCACGTTCAGTGTAGAAACGGGGGGAATTGGGTGGGGTGGCACCCAATTGACTGACTGGGCATCAGTCAGTGGGTAGTGAGCGATTGGATTGTGCATCACTTCTCTTCCTTGGGTTTTATTTCTCTCCTTTCATCGCAATTATTTTTATAATTGTCATTATTGTTTTTGCTATTGTTTATTTTACGTTGCTTCAATTATTAAGTTGTTCTTATCTAAATCCACAAGTTTTGCTTTTTTTTTTTCCAATTCTCTCCACCATTCCATCAAGGAGAAGGGAGTGAACAAGTGGCTGCATGGCAATTAGTTCCCAGCTGGGGTTAAACCACCACGGGTGGAGGAAAAAAAGTCCAATAAGAGAAAGACCATTTAGTTCACACCAACTTCAAGCACAGATTAAAATCAGTTGTTGGTTTGGGCTACTTGAAGCAATTGCAATATGAACAACAACAAAACCACTAATATTTTTCATTGATTAGTATCACATATCAACAAAAATGCCTCTGAAAAACACCTTTCTTATTCTAGATTTTTACCATTTTTTGTCACTTCTACTGAAAAAAGCTTTTGGGTTTACCTTTAAGCTGTTTGCCCTGGCAGGGATTTTAACAAAAAGGGGTTTTTTTCTTTTATGCAAATACGATATTATTCACAATTTCTCGGTGTCTTGTGCTTGATTACATTATCAGCTTGCCTTCTGTACTTGCTGTCTTGCTGCTAATAATGTTACAGATCATAAAATGAAGTTAATAATGAAAGCAACTGTGCCACTTTCATCATATGTACCACCAGTGTACACAAATTAATAGAGACTGCTGCAATTATCTTGGAGACTTGCTAACCCACTATGTGTGAAAGGCTTAACCCATCAGGTGTGCATGCTTTTGGTCATGTTGCACCATTCTTCTCTGAGTTCATTTCTTGCTGAGAAAAAAAGAAGAATTTTCATACTGTTTCCTAAGGTTCTATATTTAGATTTTATCAAAATTATTTGAAAAAAAACCCAAAAAACTAGTCAGACCAAAAATAGTACAAAGACACGATTTTTTCTCTAATTGTCACAGATTTGAACAATATGTTCTTGTCTACATTAAAAATGCATCACTTTACAAAGCTGTTTATCCAGCACGTGAATTACTTGGAATAAGTTTCATTATGGTGATTAATATGCATGACACTGCATCACAATATGGAACCTATCAAGCCTGCCTTGTTTATTTTATTGTTGTTGTTGTCGTTCTTTTGATAGAATGCAATTTAAAAGCAAAACCACCTCCCCTAAGAAGAACTCTGTGTCTTTTCAGAGGCTCAATCTCAGTTAATATTTCCAAGATGCGATCATGGTTTTGAAAAGCTAATTTATATGCATAATACCTTTGTTACATACACTTCATAAAGAGCAGTTGAGTTTACAATATACATGGGAAATAATTTCCACACATCTGATGTTTTGAGCTTTATGATAGACACTGTAGAGTTTCCTTAGAAGACCTTTGGTTAAGGCTGGCTGAGGATATGTACCCATAGACCTGTGACTTGGGTTTGCATCTGAACAGCCCTGACTCCAAGCGAAAAACAATTTGAGTTGGAGCTGCCTAGATTTGCTTCTTTCTTCTCAAAGCCTCGTAGTGCTGTGAATGCTGCCAAAACCCTGACCCCAATGTGTATATATATCCTTTTGAGAAACTAGAAAGAATCCAAAGTATGGTATAAAGCATAAGATCTAGGGAGTTTTCAATTGGTTTGGGTTTCATTAAAAATGTTCCTGTGAGTTTTGGTGAAAAACACCTCAATAGCATTATACCATAAAAATCTCCTCGTCAGTCCAGTGTCCATCGTTTTTACCTAGTTAGGTTTCTATGAAGCTTTTCATATTTTGCTATAAGAAAAAATTATTGACTAAGATTAAAAGGAACAGAACTACTAGAAGGTTGCAAAGATGCATGAGAAACTGAAATACAACTAAGGAAAATATTGGGCTGAAAGAAGCTTTTCAATTGAGAACCTCATCTTGCTTCATATGCCTATCACACTTTTCATTGTGACCAGTGTCATACATAGTGCTTTTGAAACATGTTAATATCTCACAGGTAAAAAGGAAACCAATAAGGAACAGGGATCCAGGTACTATACAGAATTTGCTGAGTGATCTTGAGGTCCTGAAGTAATGGAAAGAGAAGGTCGTGCATGCCAGAAATAATAAAAAATTTTGGGCAGTATTTAGCATTAGGAGGGAAGGAAAATACGTTTGGTGTTTTGCTCAGTCTTGGTATGACACACCTAGAGAAAAAAGAGAATATCATTCTACTGTGTCTCATTCAAACTGTTTACAACAGAAATAGTGAAGTATTAACATCAGTACAGTTCTTAATTCCTGTATGGGGGTTGTGTGACAAGTGAGGCTACTGTTTCTGTGAGAAACTGCTTTGATCTTCTCTGATGTCTGTTCAAGTGAATGCCAAATGGCTCCAAGGTGGACCTGCTGATGGCCAAGGTCTATCCTTATCTCAAACCACAAGGTTTTAGTTGTACTTTCTCTCCCCTGTTCAGCTAAGGAGGGCAGTGTCTTTGGTGGGCATTGTGTTTCCAGCCACAGTCAACACACCACAATTCCTTACATACTTTTCTACTCACTTGTGTAAGAGAATTATTTGAAACTGAAATGAGTGCAGAGAAAAATAAAGGAATTAAAGATAGTATAAAGGAAATTTAAGGGGTTTTTTTTTGTTTGCTTTTTTAACCTAATAAACTCAAGTCTATTCCTCCTCTCTCTAATTTTCTCAAGAGAGGGAACCTGAGGGATGGATATCAGATAAAGGGCAAGGTGGAAAAAGAATAAACTACACATAAGTTAATTATGTTGGAATTATATATACTAACCCCGTATTTTCAGAGCTATGATTTGGTATCCTGTATCAAATTATGAGAAACCTGCCCAGTGTAAGCACAGATCAGAATGCTACATTAAGGGCAGGAATTAAATGAGGTGTCAAACGTTGACAGGACTTTGATAGCCTGTGAAGGGCCTGGTGACTCAGCTGAATCCTGCCTAGCCTTACACATCCCTCTCTCCCCAGCCAAGTGTCATGCTGTGAATGTGACTTTCTTTTGCAAACTTTCATATTTTACTATCCACCCTACCATCAAAATGAAATGTGAAAAGGGATATTTCTACTACAGATTGTTGCCTTGTAAAATTTTGTGCTTCTGAATTAAACAGAAAAGATCACTCTTGATAGAGCAAGTTCCATAGAAATCACAAGCATGTTTTTGTTCCTTTTGATTTTGATTTCTCCTTAGAAAAACAGTCAAGGGAGTAGAGTATTCTTAAGGATAAAGAAAAAATAAAGAAAGTGAGGCATGGAAATGACACAGCTAGCATTGTCTTTGTCTATAAATGGTGCCCTGGGTTTCAAAACAGCTCCTTAAGTCGCTAAGTATCCAAAGGGGGAAGATCAGTCTGCCCAGCAGAAGGTAGAAGTGGTGATTTGTATTTCTTTTCCTCAATAGTAGAGTTAAGCTCTGGTACACATCCACTGATATACAAGAAAGGTGAACTGTCAGGGTGTTGTGACTCACTAGAAATATCTGGTGTCAAATCTTGTAAGACTAAATAACACAGAATGTATTAGAGGCTAATAAACAGCCATTAACCACCCAGCATTCAGATTTACCAATTACCACACTGTTCTAGGCCATGGACCTGCTCGGTGTGGCTGACAACATCACATTAATGAATCTCAAGTCTTAACCTCCTTGAATTCATGAATAACAATTTGACTCCATGTAACTTGATTACTACAAAATGGAAACTTTAGTTGAGTCTAAACAGTGGTTATGAGGTTGAGATGAGAGAAAGACAACCCTACTCCATCACTGGTAATTTAAACTCGTATGAAACCGAGCACCTGTCACAGTGATAAATGGGTTTTCTTGTTATCTTGCTGTCGGTATCATTTCCCAGTCAGTTTACTATCAAACACCCAGACAACACTGTGGAAACCAAGGTACAATTGTCTTCATTTTATTTCTCTTCCAGAGAAACGGGTAAAGGTTACAAGATGCTTATAAATGTGATTGATTTCATTTTCTTTGAGTCATTCCCAGAACACAGTTTAATTTACTTGTATATGCAAATGTAAGGTTTTTATAGGCACCACAGAAGAGAGAGCTGCTCATTGTTTACTGATGCCAAGCTAAAGCTGCAACCACCCTGAATCAGGAGGTGCCCCTGTGGGTTACAACTTTCAAACTCCATTTCACTGTCTATGATTAAGAGAAATAAATTTTTAAATCTGTTTTGCTTTAGATCAGTGCCTCAAAAATTTAAGTGTCTTCAACCTGAGGAATGATACTGAAAGTATAATGTGGACAAGCTCCTTCCTTGCAACTCCAGTGTGTTTTTCTTCAAGGCACGTTTTTTTTTTTTTTTTCTTGACTCAATTACTTGGTAAAGTTTTTTCTTGTTTTAATCTTTTGCAGAAAAGATGTGGAAAAATAAAGAAAGAAGGAAGGAGAAAGCCTCCAATATTTAAAAATATTAAACTTGGAAGAATTGTCTGTTAAAGGACATGTCTGAATAGACAATCACTGTGCACATTTCTCAATGTAGAAACTGTGCACAAGCTGTCACCTGGTATCCGTATGAATAAAGATCTAGCTGATGGGTTTAGGATTAGCTCCATAATACTGCAAAGTATTTTTATTCTTTTACAACTTCAGTGCCATCCATCCAACAAGATCATAGTAAATTTTCATTCTCTTTTGCTGGGCTGTGGTTCTAAAATATATATTTGAATGTTTATGGATTTTCCTGGAAATTGCACAGAATAGCTCGTAAACATGGAATGAGCCATGAGCCATAACTTCCAGAGGTTAAAGTAACATTATGGATTTCTTTTAAGTTGTAGCTGATTTCCTCTCTTTTATAGAAAACTTGAAACAAGCAGAGGACTCAGATTCTTTTTGTCTCTACCTGTTGCTTTTCCATATTCTCTCCCTAGAATGATGCAAGTGGCAGACTGTAGGTTGGTTGTTCCCTGTTGAAACTGTCCCCGTGTGGAACAAAATATTTGTATTATTTGATTGTGAAATAGGAGGTGAGAGAAGTGATGAATTTTGCCTGACAATTAACAGTTTTCTCTCATTTAGTGAGAAAGGAGCCTGCTTTTAGAAGATGCTATAACAAGTGGTGCTGTATTTTAGCTGCTAGTAAAAGAAGTAACAATCCTGCAGAAAGGAATAGAAGGATCCTTTATGAGAGTGGCAACAGGGTTGTTTTTACGTTGAAAAACAAATAATCCAATAATGTGTCCTCAGGACAGTCTCCTGTGGGGGCACAGCCCAAGGCTGGGGAAGTGCTGGCACTGCTTTCCAGCCAGGACAGAGCTGTCCTGCTGCAGTAGGGGTGGGCAGGAGAAAAAGGCAGCAGCAAAAGTCAGAAGTGGAGATGGGGAAGTGACGATGGAATAGCATGGCAGTTATCAAAATGTTCCACTGCAGAATTTGTCTGAGATGTGAAATCAAGTCCTGTCAGATAGAGCAGAGAATAGAAACCACATCTTGGGTGAGCCCTCATCTGTTAAGTCTCTGTGTATCCAGGGCAAGTACGTGGTACTTCCTCCTCCAGTTAAGTGTGGATAGAAAGGACTGAAGTGTGCTAAGCTCTTTGAAAAAAAGATCCTGAAAGCCAACATTTCATGAACATATTTCAGGCTTGTTTCTTAGCGGAAGAGGAAGAAAAGTTGATTTTGTCTTCTCTCCTATTGCGTACTGGTTAGGTGTAAGATGCTCCTCCTCAGCTGCTGCCGGCTTTTGATATAACCTGAGCATCTGAGTTTTCCTTCAGTTCTGTGCAAGGGTTCAAATCCAGGTTCCCACTCTTAAGCTATTACTGTACTTCTCGTTAGGTCACTAGTGAAATATTTTACTTGATTAAGAACTGTGTGCTTTATGATGCTGCATAAGTCATCATAAAGAATAAACTCCTTAGGATTCTTACCTGTTTCCTCAAGTTCCCCTTTTATCAATGGCCAGGCAAGAGTCCATGACTCTTTGGGATGTAAAAATGGAACATAGCTGGATATGTGTAAAGTTTTGCATTTATTTAAGTTGAATGTCATCCTTTTTTCAAAGAAGGCTAAGAAGGCAAGGAAGAAAAGTACAATTTATCCACTGTATTGACATTTGGGTTTGGAAAGCACAAAATTACGTGAGCTGCCTGTACTATTAATATTAATAAAGCTTAAAAAAAATCCTCTCACAAGGGCTTTGTGTTAATCTTACATGATTCAGCTCCTGGCTGCATAATGAAGATCTTACATATTTAATAAGCAAATTGAAGTAGTCCCAAATGAGTGAACAACATAGCTCTGTAAAAAGAAATGGAGGGGAGGGGGAATTCTTGTCAGATGAGGTGGCTGAAAAAACATCGGTCTACTGGCATTTTTATGCCTCCTATCAAATGTCATTGTGAATTGAAAATAGAATGCCTGAAAAAATAAGAAGTAGCAAGTTTCTATATAACCTGATGAATGTAACTCCATTGTTTCCACAAAATCATATTAAAAAGGTCATCACTCTACGTATGAAAATACCATGGCAGTTATTCTATTGCTCTTTCAATTTGGAATAGGCACTTGAATATCATCAAAGAGAAATAGCTGATATTCTATAATTAAAAGTAGATTTTGATTCACAGTGGGGAAGATAAGAATGGATCCTTCCATGCCACTGATGTAGACATGCACCTTACTCAGGAATAAAAGAAATTGTCTGGAGGATGAAAGGAAAATATGATTAAATTAAAATGTCTGGGGTATAAAAATGTGCATGAGAAAAGAACTGAAAAATTCCCCCTTCTTGTGGTGTTCTACAAGTAACTCCTTTGGGTAAAGCCTTTGCCATAGCAACAGATAAAACCTTTATGAGGTGCAAAGTTTTGCTAAGAAAATGAAGGCTTTCCATTCCAGTTCAGTTGATGTCTTGAAATGATAATAAGTCTGGCATAAGATTATCATCAGTTTAAAGATGCATTTTTAAAGACTATAACAACAAAGAGTCTGTGGTGCTTTTTCAAAGTAAGATACACATATGTACTGTATCTTCTGCTGGAGACGGAGAGAAGAAATCAGAACTCGAACCATGGCTGTGCCCACTGTCCTGTTACCTGTTCTTTCTCTTTCATATTTCATCATTTTTGATATCTTCATTGCTGTCATTGCTTTTAGCCTCTCTATGTCTTGTACATTCTACATTTTTAACTTTTTTATGAATAGTTACAAATACAAGGAAGCACTGGGAAAGATCTTAACATTAGGGTGTAACTTTTCCTTGTACTTCTGCTGGCTCAGTTCTTTGCATTACAGCTCTTTCTACCTCTCACTGTATTGTCTCTTTCTTCTATGGAAAATCAGAGATCCAGGCTTTCCCTTATGCCTTGTCCTTGATTTTGTTTTTTAGTCAGCAACAGCTCTCCATGACACCTGCTCCTTCAATAGGCTTTAGCTTCTGTTCATGGTGAGACTCTCAATGCCATTTTTTTTTTTTGCAGGATTTCAGCTCTTGCATGTTCTCAATATTGCCTCTCTGGATAGTCTAAAATTTAAATTGTCTCATTATGTGCATTCTTATAAAGGCTCCTAAAAGCAGAGCTACCAAGGTTTTCATTATGTCATCATCCTCTTCACTGAAGGACCCCTGGCTCTTCACAAGATACAGGCAGCCTTCTCAGAGGATTAGGGTGAGTCATAAGAGGATCATCTGATTGTCTGACAGTGCTGGGAGTTTCTTGGCATTTGTGCTTTTGGAATTTAAACAGTGTCAATTCACATGGAGCTTTTCCTCAAACTATGCCAAAAACCACTGATTTATCTTGCCTTTTTGCCTCCACACCAGTTAGCAGAGTGGAAATTCTCTGAACACTCAAAACACCCCCTCCTCTTTTCCATTTTTTGTGTCCTGGGCTTCATAGTTATTTCCCCTCTTTTGTCCCTTTTTCATTTCTCCTTGCATGAGGGATCTGTCCTGACATTTTGGGACTGGGATTGCAAGATTAGAATGGAAATGTGTGAAATGGAAACCTCTGTCTATCACTCTGCAATCAGCACTTGCACTGCTCTTTCCTGGCAGCTATCAAAACTCTGAGTTACGCTTTTATCTGCTGGTTTGCTTTTATTTTTATTTTTATCATCAGCTGGGTCTTCAAGTGCTTTTTGAAAGCTGGAAGGGCAGCTGAGTTTCCTCATCCTTAACTTTGTCTTGAACACAGCTGCTCAAGATCTCAGAAGTGTGGGTTAGAGAAGGCATTGAACTGGGGATCAGAGGCCAGGGCTGTGCTTTTGCACTGTGTTGGCAGTGGTTGTGATCTGTGCTGAGGGGGATTCCCACTCGCTGTGGGAATGAACAAATGAACTCAGGGGAGAGCAAGGCAACATGAGGCACCACCTGGGGGTCATCTCATCACCCCACTCCTTGCATCACATTGTGACTGAGCCCTGAACTGCAGTGCTACTGTAGTCTTAAACTGTTCTGCAGGAAGTCATACCTCAGGAAGGAGAGCCTGCCTCAAAAGTAAAATAAAATTGCAAAGTGAAAAAGGATGTTTTAACAAAAAAAAAAATCAGCCATTCCAACTCAAGACTTTTTTCCCTTGCAAGTGACAAAATACTTTTTTGTATTTTGTATATTCTTTTTTTTCCTAAAAACCTTGAGGTATGATTAAACTTACTTTTCAGAGTAATTTTGGTATTAAAGCAACTTGTTTACTGCCTCTGGCATTTAATTCAAAGAGAGGAAGTAGAAAGAAAAGTGAAAGCCAAATCAGTCATATGGGGGGAAATCAGTCTTTTCTTAAAAAAGCCAATTTTTTTTATTAATCGCCATATGATTTATTTTCCTCTAGCTGGTATGTAACAGTGGGGAGAGTAAGGATGTTGATTCCTGGATCTTTTTGTCCTTCTGGTTCAGTGTAGACAAATGCAGTTTGTTACCCACCTGCTTCCACATCTGCCTTTCTTTCAGCGTGTACATTGTTTTTGTTGGATGATTTAGACTGCATGGGGATTTGTATTATATATATTAATAATTTGACTTTGAATTGATAATTAATTATTTTTTAAAGCAATTACTTTACTTGTCTGCCATTCTGTATGCATTACAACCTCCCTGAATTATGAAGATCACAAAACTGCCTTTTGAATTCAGCACAGTTTTGAATGAACTGGAATCTGCTGATGTCCCAGAGTAGGACATCTTCCCATCTTCCCCCTTTCCATTTCTTACTGAAGTTCAGAGCTTTTAGAAAGGTCCTTGTCTTCCCCCTTCCTGTAGGCAATACCTAGAAACAAAATAAGATTAAAACACACGTCTACAGGTGTTCATTCAGTGAAAATGTCAAGGCTGTTCAGAATCTTGTTTTCTATAGTGATTAGGGGCCCTGCATCTTAAACAAAGACTTCACCTTCAATATTCTGCTTTCTCAGCACCACACTATATGTGGATCTCAAAATCTAGCGTCTTCCAGGAAATCCAGGTTGACAGTGAACAACAAGGATGAACTGTGAAAGTTCAGGATCCAGAGTGCTGCTGTTGCTATTTTCAAAGTCTTCAATGTGATTTACTTAGGGACTTAGGCAAGTAGAAACAACTCTCAGTCCTTTTTTTAAAATGAGTCACAGAGAGGTGCAATGAATATTA
The DNA here is from genome assembly GCA_013400585.1 of Chloropsis cyanopogon. Taxonomy (NCBI): domain Eukaryota; kingdom Metazoa; phylum Chordata; class Aves; order Passeriformes; family Irenidae; genus Chloropsis; species Chloropsis cyanopogon. The sequence continues at coordinate 38,685 of WEZZ01021125.1, forward strand.
GCACAGACTGGCCATGGGCTCCCAAAAACTGCCCTGGCTCACCCTGGGCTGGGATCCTCCAACCCTAAGGAAAGCTAAATGGTGACAAGGCCTCCTGTCCATTGTTGAGCAGAATTCTTTGGAAGCACTAGGGTCTGAAGCCAGGTCTCTTCAGTCTCAGGACACTACTTTTATTTCTATTTCTCCTTCTGCATACATCCTCCTAGGCTTTATCTAACTACTCATTATCTATTGTAGACTAGAGTTGCAGCTAATGGCTGAAAGGCTTTCATTGCAGTTGGTCTTTAACCACACCAGTTTGGCAGTATTTATGCAGTGGTCATGGCAGCATTTGGTGTTTAGCAAGCTCTGAGCAGAGCTCAGCCCTGACCAAGGTGTTTAGCAAAAATCAGGAATTCCCATGTCTGCAGCACATCTGACATCACTAATGGAATACCTTCAGTTCACTCAGTTACCCAAAGGTACAGTATATCTCTTTGAGTAATGCTTGTGAGTTCATCACTGTTTGTGTGGTACTGAAGTATAGCTACCTACAAGGCTCAGAGTTTTGGTATCTGGGTCTTAGAAGTAGCAGAACTGAAAATGTATAGGTTTGTGTATTTATTTAATTTTCACTAAGCAATGGTTTAGTATAAGTGATGACCTTGTATTTTCTGTTCCCGATGAATTCTTTGTGAGCATCATATACAGAAGAGTTAATCAAAAAACAACCCGAAGTACATCCCCTTTTGTTCAGGTACCTCAGTTTGTGTCTCATCCAAAGGATTGCTAATCCCCGTGGTCAGGTTAAACTGAAAATCTAAGTGTCCTCTACATCGTCATGCCTTTGAGATTTTTTTTGGCTTTGTTTTTATTTGCTTTTGCTCCACATTTTCCAATATTGTTCAGGAAAGTGAAGAAGAAAAAACAGAGTTAATTTTGTCTCTCAAATGAAAATCCCTCAGCACTGAGAAAAGCCTGCTCTGCTTGTGCCAGGTCTCTAACAGCTTGAAAATCAAATTAGGTCCAGAATTATTACAGACACTGTTTTCTGTCAACAACCTGGAAAAAAAAACAAAAACAAAAAAAAAAAACCAAAAAAACCCAAAAAAAACCACCAACATTCCCTCTAAATCCTAAACAAAGAGAAAATGTTTTCTCCTCTAATCTCAGTAAGAGCCATGCTTCCCAATCCATTAGAAGGGTTAACTCCAGCTCTGGTGTTCCCTGCTGCCAAGTGGTTGGAAACAGGGTCTGCAAAAAATGTTTTAAAAAGTCATTTGAAAGGGAGCAGAGAGATTGCATGCCAACTCGAAAGCATGACAGCAAGAAATCTCTGAACTTGCTTTGCCAGTGATGAGAAAAACCTCATCAGATTCACTCTAGGTTGAACTCACTGGGGTGGAGGAGGGGTGTTTAATCTCAGTATTTGTTAGTTTCTCAGTGTAGTGGTTTGTGCCACTGATGGCATTTTTTCACAGGCAAGATGGGTGCCAGTGCTACCTTAGCTATGGCCACCCTCCTTGAATGTAAGAGTAGATACACTGGCTCAGATTAAAAAAAATTCCCTCTAGCCAAGACTCTAGCTTTGGTCACAAGCAAATGTGTAGAGTAGATTAAGAACAGCACAAGCATATATGACATTCCCCCCAGTGCACTCTGAAATGCCATGTCAATAATAATAGTTGATGGGTTCTCTGTTATGAACTTAACTACTTTATTTTTTAATGCATATCAGCTGTTAGCATCTACAGCATCCTCTAGCTTCATGTTCTATGAGTCTCCTACACCCTTAGGAGCAGAAAATTCCTGTTTTTCCTGTTTGTTTTATTTTCCTGTTTGCTTTGAACTTGCCAACGAGAAGCTTCACATAGCACACCCTATATCTCGTACTCATGGAGAGATGAACAATGAGTTCCCATCCTAACTCCCCATATTCTCCACAGTCCTCATGTTTTCAATGTCTTTCCTCAACCACAGGAATTCCTGTGTATTTGCTAAGCATTGCTACTCCTCTCTGAACTTTTTTCAGTTCCAATATGTGCTTGGAAATAAATGGCAGAATGTGATGTCTTGCTGCACAGTCCCTGTTTTCAACAGAGGCTTTTGCAGCACGTTTCTGCTGATGGATTTGTGCAGTCATCACCGTTAAAGCTTGAGGCTGTCAGCAGCAGCAGGTGAGCAATTTCAATTTTAAAGAGTTTTTCTTTTCTCTCCTCCCCAATATTGCTAAGCTAACTCATCATATCAAGCTGCTTTTTTTTTTGCTTCCAAGTTGTAAATGTAATCTTGCCAATGTGCAGTTACTACTTCCCAGCAGGCAGGTAATGCAGGCATTGTGAATCAATTCAGACCTTAGATTTTTGTCTTGTTGTGGGAAAAAGGGAAAGACAAAACACCAAAAAGAAAGAAAAAAAAAGAAAAAAAGACCAAATCTGGGAGCAATATTTTAAAATCAAGCAAGAACCCAAGAGAAACATTTGTCAAACCTCACCTTGCCTTCTTAAGTTACTAGGCAAGATTTATATAAGCTACTTCTAACTAATCAGAGAGGATATAAAGAAATGGAACTTCTAAGTATGGATAAATTTTGTAATTTTATGTTGTCACTCCCTCTAGACATTTTTACCTCTTTTCATTGTATCATGTTGAAAGGAAAGTGTTTGTTTTGATCTCAGCTTTTTTCAGCACAGTGTGCAGCTTGTTTTTGTGATAGTACTTAATTTCTTCCAAGAAATCCTGTTGAGGGTTTTGAAATGCCTCTTGTTTCAGACCATAAAAAATAGAAGTGGGTGGAGAAAAGATAGAAATGAGCTGAAGGTGATGAAAATGTTTCTAAGAAGAAAGTAACTAAAGCTACAGAGCTATAGAATTTTACACTCAGTGTCAATTAAAATTGGACAGTATATTATATCCATTGGAATGTGAATTTGTGTTGGACTTGAGGGGTAGATTAAACACTCTGGTTGGATTTGGGGTGAGATTTTCAATAGCAGTCAATCTGCTCTTTTTATGTAAGTGATAATAGTGTTCAGTCAGCATTCAGCACATTTTGAATATCCTAGGATTTGGCTCTCTAGTTTTATAAGCTGAATCTTCAGTTTTTTACCAAAAGAAAATACCCTGCAACTCAAAGACAAATTTTCCTGAAATTAGATGTTTTTTCAGGCTCCAGGCTGCTAAAATGCAGTCTTATTTTGTGCTATTTGAAAGCCTATCAAGGAATCTCTTGTTTTTACAGCATCTTGGATCACTGTTGAACCTTTTTTACAGTAACTGTCTTATTCCCTCAAGGGTCCTTTTGTATTATCAGCTTTTGGGGTATTATTATCCTAATAAATCCATCTCTACTACAGTTGTAGATCCCTACATTTGTTATGTTTAACTCTGATAGTGGAAGAGTAGGAAACCTACATTGAAAACACCCCAATTTTATCAGCCTTGGGAAAAGGAAACTAGAAACCTTACAAAGACTCACCTGATTTTCTTTGAGGAACATATGGAAACCATCAGCATGTGCTATATCCATGCATCCTCATGTGCAAAGCAGGTCTGAGTTGAGCACATATCACAGTGTTTCCTGACCCTGACAAACTGCAGCTGCAATTGCTCTTCTTGAGCTAAACGTGCAGCCTGAGCCAGTTGTACCACCCACAATTTTGAAGACAACTTTTCTGGAATTGTAGGCTGAGCTAGATATCACTAGAGATCCCTTTCAGCCCAAGTTTCTCTGCGATTATGACTCTGGAAGTGAAAGTACCTTCAGCCATGTCTTCAGCTCCTCTAGGGATTCACTGAAAATATTGTAGCTCTGTAGTTCTAAAACCACTCTGGGTACTGACCTATGAAACTGCTGAGGACAGGGCACTGTCACAACATATGAATATTCGAGGCACACCTTCACTTTCCCAGCACATGTTCTAGGCTCCTTCCAGCCCTGGAGGATCCTGCTATTTCCATTTTTCTGCATGCTTTTCTCTTGAGTGGAACCACCAAAAGATTTCCTGCAATAGTCCTCTCAGGTCTACATCTCATTGTCACAGCTCTGGCTAAAAAAACCATCACAGTAATGTTTGATGAAGCTAAAATAAGATATGTAGGATTCCTTAGACAGGTTTCAGGTCCCTGAGAATTAGCAAAAAACGGTAATCAAATGGGAATGGCTGGAGCTCACCTGCGGCCGAATAGATAACACATTTCAACTTGTAAACAATCTAATAACAAGGCTTAAATTAAAACCACATTCATCCCTGTACTCCTTTTTTTTTTTTTCTTTATTTTTTTCTTTATCATGCTTCCATGTTCCCTAAACTGATTATTTATTTCTTTCTAGGTTGCCTCTGGAAAGGGGACAAGCCTAAGGACTTAAGACTAGTGAGATAGTAATCATTGGTTCATGCTGTTTTCCTTCCAGGTATTTGCTGTAAGCAAGAGTAACAACAACAACAACAAAAAAAAATATACAAGACAGAAAGAAACAGAGCCTGAGGAGAGAACATTCATATTGTCATTTAGATGAACTATGCAGCTATCTCTCTTGACACACCTATTCCACCAACATGCTTCTTCTCAACCTGGTATTCATTTTCTGTCCTTCTTCATTACATTAGCGATCCTTTTCTCCTCTCCTGCTCTGACTACAGCCTGAACCACTCGCTTATTTTTTGGCTATATTAGCCAGGTTGTTTGTATTGCTGTCCCGCGGGTGACCTAGCAGCTCAAACTAATAACACATATTTCTTTGTCAACATTTTACTCTCCAAGCTTGTTGAAGACATTTTATATGTCCAAATTGCAGTGATGCATTTTGGGGATAATAACACAGAAGTGGAATTAATGCCTTTTGGACCTTTCCTTTTGAGCAAGATTGGACTGGCCTGGATAAATGGTTTTCTCGCCCTAGCCTATTTTGATTTTCTTTTGTTTCAAACCCCCTGAATTTTATAATGATGGTTGTTTTCCTCCAGACCTCTTAATATATTTTTTTGCGTTTGTTTCTTTGTTCTTGAAAAGCAGGATCTGCAAGTTCTGGTTCTAACTAAAAATAGAATAGATTGAGACATTCTGATATCATGAAGGTGAGATTGGTTTCACTTACATTGCAGAATGCCTGGGGCATTTATGTATCTGTAGAGTATCCATCATAATGAGGTTTCCTGACTAGAAATGTGGTGTGTGTCTAAGATTCCTGACACATGATTGAGACAATGTTCATGATAAAGATAAATTAATTTCAGAAAGAAGGTAGAATTATTTTTAGTCTCTCTCATTTATATGATCATTAAATTTGTAGTAACATTGTACCTTCAAATCTGTGACCAATTTTGTTGAAAATGGCCAGTCAAGGTAGATGGGCACATAAATGTCAGATGATCACAGGAACTTTCTGTGTCTTGAGAAACAAGGCTAGAGAACTGGCAAAGAATAGTTATTTCTTAACTATGCAATAGTGCAGGGAAAGATGTGCTGTCAGAGCACGTTGCAGGTAAGGCACAGCAGCCCACATTTCTCAGTAAAACACTGACAATAATTTTTTTGCAAGCAATATCCACAGGCCTTATGAAGTAGAGATAAGGCCTTAGGAAACAGAGATAAAGTTTGATTCTCTTGTAAGACTCCATCCACATGCAGGAGCAAAACTTCTGGTCCTACAAATGTTAGGATATGAGAGGATAGGAAAGCAATGAAAACAGCAGAAGAAAATAAATTTACCTTATTGTTAGCACCTGGAGGATTCACACACATTTTAATTTAATTCCAGATCCTCCCAGAAAGTTAGGTGCCCTAGGGATTTCTTGGGAAATAGGTACCGAAATCCTTGTGAAGTTTTGTGTGGGTGGCTTACCCAAGGAGATGCACATAATCTCTGCAGGGTTGAGATCTGAATGAGACCACAGAAATGTCACTCCATTGCCTTACCCAGCTTAATTGTGTAAGCTAGAGTTACAAAAGTGTACAGTAGGGTTACCTAGCATAAGGTAGGGTGTTTTGACTGTGTTGTATCTCACCTGGCTGTGATTTCTCTGTTTTTGTAATGCTACTGCTGGGCACAAATACATGTTTGATTTGGTCTTAACATACAGAAACAAATTCTAATCATATGTTCATGCAAAAAAAAAAAAAAACAAAACCCCAGAACAAAACAAAAAAAAAGAAAAATTGAAGTTCAATTATAAAGTCTAACTTGAGGGCTATAAAACACAGAAATGAACCAGTGAAGTTAGGACCTAGTGCTGTAGAAAGGGTGCTGGTTTATTTTGCTGCAGATTACCACCAGTAGCTCAGGCTGCTTATTCAGTTCCTCTTCCAGGTAAGGTGTGTGTGAACATGTTAGTTCAGGTGCTGTGCCTCACTGGTCATTAGCCAGACCACTGCAGTGTGGCTCCCATCTGGGGCATCCCAAAAGTGGGATGAGCAATCTGCTTGTTGGCTCCACCCTGCCCGCAGTGTGGGTACAGCTGGCTCCATGCATTGTCTCTGCACACTCAATCAAGCTACCAAAAACAGTGTAGTTCCCTGAGGCTAGGGATATCATGAACAAGAAATGGCTATTTCCTCACAGAGACCAATCATACTTATTTTATTGAGGTTGGCAAAAAAGGGTGAAGACTCAGAAGGCATAAAGGCAGTGGAAAACCAGGCATGTTAACATCATTAGAAAATGGGCATAAACTGGCTATAATAGAAATTGGATGATGGTTTCTGACCTCCAGAGGTCCCTTTAAATAGCTGAACAATGTTTAAAAGACCTGACTTGTTTTAAGACAATATGGATCCCTTTTCAAAAGTACTCTGTCCAAACAGCTTAGTAATTTCCTTTTCCTATCTGAGGAGCATGACTTACCTCACGGGCAACATTGTGGGGAAAAATGAATGGATGACTGTGGGAAGCTAAAGGAGCTATTAAATACTAGGTAGCCTGAGAGATTCGGCTGTGAATATTGACAATAGCTCAACGTGTAGGATGTAGGATGTCTTCTCTTTAGGCCATCCTGAAGTTTATTCTACTGTATCCTTTCAAATGAGCCAGGTTCGAGCAATATATTATGTAATGTACATGAGACAGAGTGTAGTGAAGGGAAAAAGAAATAATAGTTACCACACTTAAACAGCAGATTCATGTAGGTAAACTGAGCCGCAGTATTTGAAATGTCAAAATTGTTAATAGCTTTGCATTCGTCTGGTGTTAATTTGTATTTATAATTGAAGCAACAAAGTGTGGAAGGAGCAGGTGACAGAGACCAAAGTGTCTACTGCAATCATTTCTTGATGATAAAAGCATTTAGAATATGTCTTAGAGATAAAAGAGCCTTTCTGATCAACTGAACCAAGTGTGAGGGTTAACTGTCTCCCCATGTTCATGAGATACATATTCATATACAAAACCCCAAAGAAGATAGCTTTGATATACTCTGAGCCTTTTCAGGAGACAGATTTTAACAGCTTGTGTGTATTCTGTCAGGCAGAAATCTTTTGAAATGTGTAAGGAAAACTCAAAGCCTTAACACTGGGTTTCAGGGATCTCTGCTGGAAGCTGGGGAACCTTCCCTTCTCAGTCAGTAAAGCTGTTTCTTCAGGTGTGTGTCAAACAGCCAGAAGGGGAAAAGGAAAAAAAACCAAAAGGAAGTGGTTTCTACAGTAAGGAATCAGTATTCTTAACACATGTAAAGTGATAGGGTTTCAATATGCACTGTGATCACAACCCAACCTGCTCATCTACTTCACAGTGGTTACCGTTCCTACAAGTCCAGCAGATTTCCTATTCTAATCTGAGGAAATAGCTCATTGCCAGGGTAAATTTTCCTAATGTGCTGATTTTTAGTGACAGCTTGCACTGAGGGCACCAGCCATCTCTGACTGCATGCTCTAGAAAGTAGAAATAAAACCAAGTTATCTCACTTGAGCACTTATCCAACATGAAATTTTCATTTCATCAGGCACAGTGTTGGTGCCTTGAATTCTAAGCATTTGGCCTTCTGCTGCTGTAAACTCTGTGAGCTCTAAAGCAAACCAGTGCACGTTTTTCATGTGTCAATGTTCCTCTTTATTCCCATACCAAGATAATTCTTGGCGAGGTTGCACAATGGGCTTTTTCGCCTGCAAGCTGCTGCTTCAGAACTCACTGCAGAGAGCTCCAAAATCTGAGCTTCAGCACTAGTTCTTGTTTATCTCAACAACAGGGAAGGGGGAGCTACGTGAAAAGAAACTATACATTTCACTTTTTTTTCTTTTTTTTTTTAACTTCCTCATATCTTGAGCAGTACTCAGTATATCTGTGTGCTTATGTACAAGTATGCAAGGGTGAACACCTATAGACTTGTGACTTGTATAAATTTGGCACATATTTAGTTATCATCCTGGTCATAAAATTCCTTTTATAAGAGCAAATTGCTGTTTACTGCCCAACACTTCTGGCCTCATGAGAGAGAATCAGAATCTTTTTTGTTTCTTTATTATTGCTGTTGTAACTGCAGGTTTGCTCCTCTCTGAGGTATTGGGAGTACATTATAGACATCATTAAATTTATGGCTCTTGTGTTTAGGAAAAAGAAAGAAGTGGTCATACTGCTGACAAGTTTATATCAACACCTGAGCATATAAAAGATTAAAAGGTAAGCTTAAGAAATTTGCAGTTCCCTTCTAAGTACACTTCCCATTACTGGCATTTGATGTTTGTCTCAGTTACTCATCAATCATCAAAGTTAAGATATTTTGCCAGTAATAAAATCAGGGTGTTAGTATGGATAGACAGATATAAATTTAGACAAATTGCCTCTTTCTTTCTCTTTGGTTTATACTTTTGAAAAGAGTTGGTAAGTGTGAGGCACCCAAATGCTTTTGAAATTCAATGAAATTTGAGGCTGTTTCTCTGAATAAATACTCAGACACTATGACAATAATGTAGAAAGAGGAACCTAAAAGGGTCTCCAAAGTCTAAAATTTAGCCTTTAGATTCTCCTAAAGAACTTTCAGTTGTGCAGCTGCAAATAATATTGGGTAACATAATATTTTTCTCTTAATCAGGAAGTGCATTGAGGTATCTTAGTTGTACTCCATGTTTATAGAGTGATGACTGCATTTCCACTTAGTCACTTCATGCACCAATATCAGGAAAATATTAAAGAAGCCAAAGAAACATGTATTTTTTCTTCTCTCTGTAGCTGTAGAGGCAAGTCTGCCAAGAGCCTGAGCTCCACTGCCTTCCTAATGTTGAGGGTAGTTGTACAGCGAAAGAATATTCACATCTGTAAATTTGATTTGTCTTGCTCTTCTAAGGCAAGAGAAGGGCAGTTTGCCACCTTTGCTTCACGTGCACAGGCTGAGATCTGTGGAAAAGCCGGGCAAAGCTCTTATGTCTTTGGACAGAGGAGCAAAAGGAGATTTTACCTGCGGAGTTGATGGTGGTTCTAGAATGACTTTATGCAGAAAGGGGTCCTGTCCCCATTACATGTGCACTGAACAGCTCCCTTTGGACAGCAAGGGACTCACTGGAGCCAAAGGTGGTGATCTTACTTTCAAATGTGCTCAGAGGCAATATTGAGGGGCCAACAGTTTAACTATGAGTATTTTTTTCAGCTTTTCTTCACAGCTCAGCTCTCCTCCTATGTTGTCAGAGTCTCCAAAGCAATTTTTCAGACTAATCCTTTTGAAAAATGTCTGTGTGCTGGGGAAGACCTGTGATTAGCTGCCCAGTGCTTACTTTGTCAGAGCTGCTAGGAATTCCTTTCTATTGCATTAACAACCAGAAAACTGTGGAGTTTTTTTGTTTTTGTTGTTGTTGTTTGTGGGGTTTTTTAAATTAAATGTTGCTGCTGTGTCATTTCATGTATGCAATCCTTCAAAGTTTACTATAGCTGGTGGTTAAATGATGAGCCAGCTTCCCTGTTGTCAAACCAGAGCACAGCCTTACAAAGTGAGCCTGGTGTTGTTTCCTTTCCTGTCTCCATTGATTTGTGAATCTATACTCATCAGAAAGTGTGATTTTGTTCTTGTTTCTCACACTTCCCCTGAGCTAACTGTGACTATTATTGTGTTTTGGATTTGGCTTCAGGTTCCAACTGAGATTTTATATCTTTGATGCAGAGTGTGAATTTAAAAAAAAAAAAGAAAATAAAAGAAAAAAAGAGAAAAAAAGCTATTTTATGATGTCTGTGAGTCTTCTTGTAGTTTGAGGTGACTTCTAGCCTGGTCTACATGGCTTTCCTTCCTGATCTATGTCTTTTAACCCCACAGTAACCATTGCAATTGTGCACTTCATTTTGTGAGCATGGATTGAAAGGAGAGTGGATGGGAGAGTTCCTCTGCTCTGTAACCAAGCCCATGGAACAGCACTTCTCTCACTGAGCTGGATGCTGGGATGTATCCTTGGTTCACCACACCATAATGTATCTTTTTGCTTACAGAAAAGAAAGAGGAGTGAGGGAGAGATGGAGGACAGCTGAAATTCAGGAACAGGAATTTTGGGATTATTTCCCACATGCTTCCTCTGTTTGATGCCTCTATTTCTCTACAAATATGGAAAATATTGTAGAAAAAGTGAAACTCAGGTAAGTGCAAGGCTTAAATCTCCCTCAGATGTTCAACTTAAAGAAGTCTCTACATTTGGGATCGTGAGCTGTTATGGGGGAAAATAAGGATTGTACAGAAAGGGGAATGATCAGATATAAGACCTTAGGATAACCTTAAGGTTTATCTTTATAAGTAAAAAAATTATACTCTGTATTCTACCTGGAAATCCTAGGCTCAATTCAGATCTCTAAGTATGGGACATAAAGAAGCCAGAATTTCTAGTCTAGTTTCTTCAGCTGATACAGGATCTTCACTATTCTAGTCTCCTTTAGTCTAAAATTGAAATAATCTATCTTCTAAGAGACAGCATGCTGATGATTTGTTTCATATCTCACTCTAAAAATGACATATTATTATGAATCCATCCCTTCTTGCAGTGAGTGTGTGATGATAAGGGATCACTGTACCTTTAAAGTAAAGGCAAAACGTGAAATAACAGTTGCTCCTTTGGAATTGATGAGTTAACCTGGATTTTTTTTTTTTTTTTTTTTTTTTTTTTTTTTTTTTTTTTTTTTTTTTTTTTTTTTTTTTTTGTTTCCCAGGCTATCCAGACTGCGGAACTCATAATAAATTGCTACCATTACATTTTTCTGAGGGTTCTTGTTACAGAATTCCTTTGAAAGGTTAATTGTCAAACTTTAGTTTGGGACTGTATAATGTACTTCAAAACTCCATAACTTTACTGAAGCATTAGCATAAATATGGTGGGTGATAAAAAGAGCTGTTTTTCATATTTTTTTGAAAGGTTGAGCTCATATCATTATTCATGATTGAGTAAATAGGTTTTTATTCCAGGATACTAACAGCACTATAAATACTCATTTTAAGGCTTATGAATCTCACCTGAGTCCCACTAAAGTAGATGGAAAGGTATATCTTGATATACATGTTCTTTGGATAATATTCTTTACCTGGGATGACTGTAATTCACTTTTCCTCAGTTTTTTAGGGCAATATTTTCAAAACTCTCAGAAAAGAATTAAATATGAAAGCAGATGGTGTTTAAGCAAATGCTTTGTGTTCTCTTCTTCTCCCCTCTGGTGAAGTAATGGAGGAATTGTACAACTTACACTGATTGTTGCCTGCCCTGCCCCATCTATTAGAAAGGCATTATAAGACAGATCTTTTTTTATAAAGTCCTTGGATATCTATCAAGGGAAGAGTGCTGTGCAAGAATTAGATGGGAGAAGTATTGCTGTTCCTATTTGTTTTCATTTTTCTTTAACATCGTATGCAGACTTGTGTCTTCTGTGCACAAGAACTTGGCAGGACAAAGCCACTTTTCAAATTTCTTCTTGCATTGACTGCAACACAAATGTTTTAAGAAGTAACGATAATAAGGAGCACTGACTCTGAAAATGCCCTGGAACAGATTGCTTACAAAGTTTGTGAATGTTCCATCATTGAGTATTTTGGAGAAAAGTGCAGGGAAACATCCATCACAAAGGAAGACACTTTATTAGGAAGGGGCAGCAGAATACAGAGAAAGTTGAGTTCCTTCCTAAAGGGGGATAATTGTTTTTTTTTAATTGATTCCAAACATAGCTTGAGGCAAAATAACAGAAGGTTAATAACCAGGGCTGTTCTTTTCTTCCCATTTATGTTATTTTTTATGGTATCAATTCCAAAATCTGGGAAATATTTGATGGCAGCTGTTCCTGTGCAATAACATAGCACTGCAAAGGGTGTGCCCACAGTCTACTCCTAATAGCACTGAACAGGATCATCAGTCACTGTACAGAATGTCTGCTCTACTGCTGCTCACCAGGTAGAAGGCAATCACAAGGGATACAGAGAAGAGCCCATCAGGGAAAGTCACTCCTCTCAGTTGCCAGGTTCTTTTATTAGGCTTTGTAGAAGCTAGGTTGTGTGTGTCTGAACCACGGTGATGCACAGCACTGAATGTCCAGCAAGCAGGTATCTGGGCACCTACAGCACTGCCAATTCCTCCTGCCATGCAGCTGGGGCTGGATGGAGCCTCAGCTCCTCCTTTGCCTCCTGTTGTGTCCAGCACAGCTAAGTTACCACCGCCACAGGACTTGGCTGTGGCAGAGGAAGACCAGGTGCAGTTGGGTTCCCTGAGAGAGAAGTTATCTTTAACTTGTTCATTCCCTTTTGTTGGGAGTTGCAAAAATTTGTCTTCTCCTTTGCTTGGACCAGACTGTAGGGTGCCCTAGATAATATCTAAAATCAATTAAGAATGTAATATATATGCATATATGTGTGTATTTATATATGTGTGTGTATATATACGAGTCTATAAGTATGTGTATATATATTATATACATATGTCTACATATGAAATACAGAAATATATTAGTGTTTGCATCTATGTATACCTAGTGAAGACACAGTAAAGAGATGTATAAGCCAAGCAAGTAATACATTAAGTTTATGTTAGTTTTGGACAGTGCTTTCCTGGCAGGAAAATTCCTATAGATCATTCTGTCCCTGAACTGTGGTCGGGAGTTGGCTGCATCTCCGAAAAAGTCCTCTGCAGAATATTGTCTTCTGCAGATAAAAGTCGAGTGGCTATTTCTGTAAAGGAATTTTGTCTCTCTGAGTACAGTTTCAGGACACAGCTGCATTACGTGAACCTTGTTATAGCATTTCTTAGATCATACCAGAGAGACTTATGACCTTCATAAAGCCAAGAAGGACAAACATTGCTGCTTTAAAAGCTTTTAGGAACTGATCATTTTTCATGCCCACTTGTCTCTGGCAGTTATAGTAAATTTGCTGTTCTCTGCATGGCTCCAAGATACACTCTCCTTTATTACAGAACCACAACAAAAAATACTGTAGTAATATATGATTCTGGCTTCAAATGCAGTTGTACTGCTTTGGTTAATTTCCATTTAACTTCCATTAGCTACACACCAGTGGTTCTTCTGCCTCTCAAAGGTGACATCTAGAACCCCACAGAAAAGGGGTAGTTTTTAATGTACAGCTTTCTTAGATCCAGATGTCCCTAGAAGTATTATTTTTTATATAATAGTAGGTGCTCACCATAATCCAGAATGCTGTTTTGCTCTGCTGTGTGTATTTCCTAAGGAACAAGACCATTCAGTCTCAAATAATGTATTATTTCTACTGTTTTGATAATTATTATTAATGAACTAAGCAGCACAGTGATTCCCAACGTTAGGATTTATCAAGCCAGAAGTGAATTGACAAACAGGAAACATTACTGCCACAGAAAACAGGAATCCAAAGGATTTACCTGGACCTGCTGCACTGCATGCTATACAAACAGAAACAATCCTCTTCTGACATCAAATATCTTATTAATTAAATGTAAGACAAGATAAAAGGTGCAGATTTTTTGGAAACAAGGATAGTCGTGATAGACGCTCCTGAAAGTTCAACCTCAAGGAGAACTGAATCTTGCTTGATCTTTCTTATCAGTGCTGTGATATAAATAATTGACACTTTGCTAGAAAGTGTCCTTCAGGTAGAAATACACAGTCAATTAAGCTGTCCTTAGTATTGTTATTCTCTTTTTTTTCTAATAGTTTCCAAAGACAGTATTTGTGTTGCCTTTTTTTATTAAACACAAGAGAGAATTCACCAGGCAAAAAAGGAAAGTTAACAGTGCAATAATTCCTGGATATTTGTTTTGAGATTATTTGGCGTGTTTCAGTTTGTTCATGTAGCAGTGGAATATGTTTTTTTCCCAGATGGCACTTGCAAGGGTTTTTGGCATCAAGTCTGCAAGGCAATGTGTGCCCAGGTTTCCAAAAAAATGGCTCAATTTCTGAACAGAGCTGAAAATCTCAAAGTGGAGATTGGAAACAGAATATTCACCTGTAGGGATGTTCACAGATCTTGGTCAAAGGCAGTAATATTTATTTTTATTGATATTAACCAATTAGACAATTTAAAAATATCCTCCCTCTGGATTAGAATTCTGTAGAACACTTGAAAATCCCAATTTAAAAAAGGAACAGAAAGCACATCATTTACTCTTAATATTGATAGCAATTATCCTTAAATTTTTTCTAACCCAGATATATCAACATTAGAAAATAGTACAATATGCTAACAGAGAAACAGGAAAAACGTAAACAGCTCAAACAGCTCAACTTTTTTTTTTACTTTTTTTT
>WEZZ01021125.1:54905-65071 GCA_013400585.1 Chloropsis cyanopogon
TTATCCTCAAGATTGACTTTCAGTATCCTGCCAGCCTTATGATACTATAAACTTCCAAACTTTTAAACTCTGAACATCAGTAATGTGTTTAACTGAAGTGGTGCACTGTTGAAAGAACATACTGCTTCTTTGGATTTATGTATTATATATATATATATATATAAAGGGGCTATCTAATGAAGAACATGCTCCTCTGCCCAGCAGAGAGTGAGTGATTGTAGGATTTATCCATATGATATAAAAAAGCACTTAAGCTTAAGTGACAGTGCATTATGAAAGTGAAATTAAAGTTGAAAATGGTCACCATTTCTGCGACAAGAGAGAGGGGCAGGAAAAAGCCAAATAGCCAGGTGTATTTGTGCTAGTGATTAAATGTTCCATTTAACATAGGTTTTAAAATAACAATGGGAAAAAACAAAGGAATTTTCTTCTTTCTGTCAATTACTCATTTCTCGCTCAGAATTTTTGTTATGCAAGCACATAGAGGGTAACTAATGCATCTTTTTAATGGCAGTGTCTAATAATTTTCCAGGACTTTCAGGATCAGATAAAAAGGAAGTGGTTTGGAAAGGGCAATACTAAATAAATGCATTCTAAAATAAATGTTGAGTAATTCAATCATCAGAATGTATGAATAGAGTAAGCTCCAAAGTGAAACACAGTGACCAAAGAAATTAGGGGAGCCAAGTTGCTAAGCAAAGATAAATAGGGGTCTAATTGGTTTTATACATCTCAATTGAGGTACTTATTCATGTGCGAAAAACTCACAACATTAAAAATAATTTGATTTAGAAATTGTTTTCATGGAAAGCATTTGGTATGAAGCTCCTCTATCAATGTAATATAATGACAGCAGAAGAGAAGATATTTCCAATTAAACACTTGAAAGCTTCATAGCCATAAATTAGTCAGTAGGCAATAGAGTTTGTATGAACTGTGACTCTGAATGGGAAAATTTGTTCTTTTCAGAAAAGTCATGCAATTGAATGGCATAAACATGATCTAAAAATTCTGATAGGTCAGTACTTATGTTTGTAATTCAATGAGAATTATGCTTTCTAATATGTTTAGCTGCTGTCTTCTACTGGAAGACATCAAAGTAACTCCAAATATTTGGGTGCCCATATGTCTCGGAAGCAACAGAAGTATCAGAATCACAGAATATGCTGAGTTGAAAGGGATCCAAAAAGATCACTGAGTCCAACTCCTGGCCCTGCGTGTCCATCCCTCATTAACTACCACTTCGGAACTATTTTTTATCAGTCAAAATTGGTTTGGACTGCCATTACCCACGGCTTTCCAACCTCAGGCAAATAAAACAAACAAGCTAGTAGCTAGATTATCCAGTATCATGCCCTAGTTTCTTACTCCTGTTTTGTTCTTACCTAATTCTTGCTGCTCAGTGAGACAAGAGGGGTGAGAGCCATGTATTTAATAGCTGATATATTCCCGCTGGTGATGGATGAGAGCTTCGGACCTGTCCAACTCAAGATGGAATTTAACATGGGTGTCTGACCAGATGGGGTCTTTGGTTACTCGAGTTTTCAAGGTGAACTCTGCTCTCTTATGTAAGGACTCTCAGCTGGTCAACCTCCTTCAAAAAATTCACAAGGACCAAGAGTACTGGTTCTAACAATTTTGACCCCCTTGACTGGGTCCGTGTGGGCCACATTTCTGGGAGGGGCATGCCCAAATGAGTAACTTCAGACACTTAGACCTTAGGGCAGGTTTCATAATCAATTCAAACTCCAGCTTTGGACTATATGCTTCCAACCTGGCCACTTTTATTTCTCATAAAGAATGCTGTGGACACAAGAGCCCTGTATTTGTTGTGGCTTTGTGAAGAAAGACACTTAATAATACATAAAATGTGGCCAGAATACTGAGAAAATGCTTAAAGCAGTAGCTCAGTAATGCATTTGGTAGATCTGTCAAAGATGAAATCAGACACTGACCACCTTTATTCTTGGAAGGAAACAAGAAACTCATGGACACTGCTGTTTGCTGCAATTTAATGAAACATGCATAATTCAATGAAAAGAAAAGAAAATAGTCTTCTAGCTAAAAAGCATGCTTTCAAGACAAAAAGATAAGTCACATATATACTGATTTCACCAAATTAATTCTGAGTTTTGAAACCCTAAGCTTTAATTAAAATTGTATTTCAGTAAATGGAAGGTTGCAATAGTTCAGATAAAAAATAATGTAGAAGGTTTTTTCCTAAATGGAAATTAAACCTGTTTCATACCCTTTTAACCAAGTTTTGAAATATGTAATTTTGTTTCTCAAAACAAAAAAGATGTGTTTTAACAGTGTTTTAACTGACATAATGGTCCTTGAATGTTCTGAACATGCATGTAATAATGTTTATCTCCTACATAATTTTCATCAAACTTAATGCCCTAAAGTCCATTAGTAAGGAAAAAGAGTGAAGAAACATTTCTGAAAGATCTGTGTAATGAATGCTGAATGACAGCTTCTCAGGAAAACAAAGAATTTCTTGTTTTTAAATGAAAATCAAGATTATCAGATTGCTCACTTTGCTAAAGAGGGTTGTCATTTAATACTCAGCCCATACAAAAAGCATATTAAGTTGAAAGTTTGTGATTGAGGTGAAGACATGGTCTGATTCACCACATCTCATTTGGAGTTTTGGATTCTAAATAGCAGAGATTTTTTCCTGAATGAAGAGAGTAAGTATTTTTGTGAAATGAAAAGCCACTTACCCACCTCTTTTCCTAATAGGGAGTATCCAGGATTGGTGAGTGAACTACTTCTCTAGGCATCCTGTTCCCATGCTTGAAAACCCTCTCAGTGAAGAAATTTTTCCCAATATCCAATCTAAATCTCTCCTGGTGCAACTTGAGGCTGTTTCCTCTTGTCCTATTTCTTTTTACTGATGAGAAGTGATGACCCTCATGTGGCTACAACCTCCTTTCATGTGGTTGTACAGAATTATAAGGTGCCACCTGAGCCTCCTTTTCTGCAGGGTAAACACCCCAAGCTCCCTCAGCAGCTCCTCACAGAATCTGTGCTCCAGACACTTCACCAGCTTTGCTGCTGTTTGGACATCTTCAGGAATGGAGATGCAGCCAAAAAGCAAAGAAAACCATCTTTGCTGAAGCACTGCACACTTCTCAGGAAGCCTAAGGGAGGGAATGTATGTCAACCGGGAAAGGGCAGGGAAGAAAATAATTGGGAAAAGTTGTCAACTCCCATGGCACAGCTGGTGACTGCTCTACTTTCTGCCAGGTAGCTGTTTCGGGAAATTAACAGTTTAAGATTAATTTTTTAGTTGTTTTTATTACATATTCCCAGTCAAAGGCAGCAAAATCAAAGGGCAGAGACTGTCCCGAAACCTGGAAGTCGGTGCGAGAATTTCAACTTTCCATGGGTTAGCTTTGGTATTTCTCTTCCCTCTTCTGGGCTTCATACCAGAGAAGCAATCAGCAGAAAACCGGCTAATTTGACCACAGAAAGAAATAACTCAATACTCTAAATTTTTCTAACCTGTGCACCTTTAATTTCCAGCAACAAGGTAGTGTGACCCCCTTTGGGAGTCTGTTCCCATTGTTTGAGTTAACACAATACAGTCAATTTTCCCAGTCACGTTTCACACAGAAGGCTATTTCTCAGCTGCTAGAAGTAGATACTTAGCTGCTTTTAAAACTTGAGGAGTTCTGTAATTGAAACACTAAGTTATTCTGTGCACAAAAAACCTCAGTCACTTGCTGCTCACACAACAGATGCAAAACTTTTGGGTTTGTGCTATTTTCTTTCTTTTTCTATTGAAAACTTTACAGAAAACTGAATTTTTCTTCAAGGAGAGGGGGAAAACCCCATCTTTTCCCCTAGTTTGATAGTCCTAGAGGATATTTTTTTCCTATGATCATGTTGAAATCACATAGCTTGATCTATTGCTCTAAATGAGCAGATTTTATGTTGAATGTATCCTACAGGATCAGAGTTATTTTGAGCTGCAAGAATGTTGTATAGGATCTGGAGTTAATGCTAAACATGCTGTTTACCAGAGTTAATTCTCACAGATAGAGAAGTTTACATGAGTTTAGTCCTGCTGTATTGAACAGGGTACATACTTTTTAAAACTTCTTTTGAAATACAAAGTAGCATTAACACCTGTTTACACATTTGTATGCATATATCTTCCAGTGTGTGTGTTCTCCTGATCTCTGAAGCTGGCTAAGAAATAATTGGATAATGTTTTTAGAACGTGTGTCTTGCTTTAAAAGTTTTCAAGATATTGATATAAATGAGCCACTTATAAAACATAATGCATTCTAAACCCTGTGACTTTTGAATATATCATATCAAATAATTTATAATCTTTCTTGAGGGTACATGTTAATTTTCTCACAAGAACTACAGCCCAACTTCTTAAAGGTATTTAACTTTCTAACTCCCAGGGAAATCAGTGTGGATTAGGGACTTAATTTGGCATTAGACTTTTAAAGAATTTTGAGAATCTGGATATAGTCTCTTAACCACAATGGCATTTATAACAATTAAGAAAAATAATACTCAAATTATAAGTACAAAGTAGTTTTCATAATTGACTGAAAGATATCTGTCAATACACCAAGGGCAGTCCCCTGACTCTGGGAACACTCAGCTGTTTATTGAAATGGTTGTGTGTGAGAAGCAACAGGACTAAGCAATGGCAAACACCTGGATAGAGGTTACCTGTTTAAAAATGGAGAAATCTTTCAGTTGCTGCCTGCTTGGTCCTGAGGGATCCAGTGAATGTCACCAATGCTGCCTAGCCACAGACCTTAGCACCATGTCTTATTCATGTTGACAGCTAGATTAGGTCACTTGTTCCGATCCCAGTACAGGCCATCTACTTGTCCCATCTTCCCATAACTTCATTCAAATGCTGCATTCCTTTTTAGTTTTGTGTTGTTTTCTTGACCCTTGAAATATTTACTATATGCTACCAAGTGACAGTTTTCTTCTGCCCCAAAGGTGGCTGCATTCATCTCTGTGGTGGCTGAAATCATCCTTGGGCAACCTTCACCTCCGTAAAACACTCATGGGCGCTCAGATGAAGGTGATAGATATGGTCTACAGGGAAGAGAATGTTTCCCTCCTGCCTGGCTGACACAGGTGGCTGAATTATGTCAGCTGGTGTAAGTATACATATACACACAGAGCTATATTTATATAGCTTTATATAGCTTGCAGAAGCACTGCATTCTCACCAGGCCATTGTGAGTTTTTCCATTTCTGCTAACTTGGAACAACACAGCATTCCGATGCATTTGCTTTAACAGTCACTTTCTTTTTTATCCAGAAACTGTCCTTTCAATTAGCTGCTGCTAATTAAAAAAACCTAACAAATATCCAGAGTGTTCTGAAAATTGGTGATAGTCTATGTATTAAATGAATGAGGACAAGTAGAAGTTAAGCTCATTAAGGCTTACAGGGGTTAACGAACAGGAACATTAGTTGAGCATTGCTCAGAATTTTAAAGAGGGCATGTGAGCTTCTCTGGCATATGAGCTAACACAGAGGCTGGACCTGAAGAGGTGTGTGGGGACATGAGCAAAATATCACAAGTGAGGGCAAGGAGTTACAGACATCAGCTGCTCCAGAGCTGGTTTTATGGAATGGCCAGTATGTTGTGAAAACACAGGCTAGGTTTCCCTCTGATGAAAGAAGGGTGAGTGGAATTAACTGTGTCCTGCAGTGGCTGAAAGCTGTGAGACTTGCTGGAGAAAAAAGTTTTGCATGGAGGCCAAGCACGACAGGGCTGATAGTACAGCTGACCATAACCATTTGTGTCTGTCAGGAAAGTCAGGAAGCCAAGGCCTTCGGGGAAGAGTGTGGCCAGCAGGAGTAGGGAAGTGATTCTTCCCCTGTAATCAGCACTGGTTAGGCTGCACCTTAAGTCCTGTGTCCGGTTCTCGGCCCCTCAGTTTAGGAAGAATGTTGAGATGCTGGAGTGTGTCTAGAGGAGGGAAACAAGGCTGGTGAAGGCTCTGGAACACAAGTCCTGTGAGGAGCAGCTGAGGGAGCTGGGGTTGTTCAGCCTGGAGAAAAGGAGGCTCAAGGGAACATTTTCACCTTCTACAACTCCCTGATGGGAGACTGTAGCCACCTGGGGGTCGGGCTCTTCTCCCAGGCAGCCAGGGACAGGATGAGAGGACACAGCCTCTAGTGTGCCAGGTGGGGTTTGGGTGGGACATCAGGAAGAATTTCTTCACAGAAAGGGTGATTAGACATCGGAATGGGCTGCCCAGGGTGGTGGTGGAGTCACCATCCCTGGAGGTGTTTGAGGAAAGACTAGACATGGCACTCAGTGCCATGGTGTGGTTGACATGGCGGTGTTTAGTCATAGATTGGACTTGATGGTCTCAGGGGTCTTTTCTAAGCTAATTGATTCTGTCACTCTGTATGCAGAGGGGAATTGCTACAACAAACTGAACTCTGTTACTGCAGAATATCTATTATATACATATATATACATATATATATATACAGGTAAAAAGCATGTGGTGTTTTATCTAAAGGCTGAGCCTGTGCTCCATACCACACTCTGGTACACTACAGCATTTCCAAACAGCTCTCTCAATGTCCAAGCTGTCAATTGCAATAATCTCCAGGCCAGGTTATTTAAAATAAGCAGAGAAAAACCCTGAACCAAACCAAATTAAACAAATCTATTTCCCTATTGTTTCAAACATACCTAACTAGTTAATGCCCATAAGTTTATAATGTTTCATAAATTGTGTTCAGCCACACAGATGCTGTGACTGATGTATCCAATAGAATTTGTATTCTGCAGTAAGGTGGCCACTTTTTTTTGTAAGGCAGCGGAAGATGCTTGCATTGGCAGGAGGAAGGTAATAAATGTCATTTCAATTCTTCCAAATGTGGATGATAAGGGGTAATATGAGGGTGACTGGGAATAGGAAAACGAAATCTAGGTAGAAGCATAGGTAGAAATGGCAATTAGGCAAAAGGAAAATTGAGCCAAACCAGGCCTAACAGCAGCAAAGGTAATTTTTTTTTTTTTAATAGAGGACTTAATTAGAAAAGACTGCATTCCTCATGTACATACAGAGAATTCACTCTTGAAGTAGGCATTTACAAAAGATGTTTGCTATTGGCATCCTCTCTGAGACATGGCTGGTGGTTTTAAGGTTCTTTGCAAGAGGGGGCTTGGCTAATTTTAGATAAAGAAATGGGCTTGCTTTGCATAAAAATACTAAACTACCTGTATTAAAGACTTGAACTCTCAGATCCCAGGGGAACCAGTGACATTTACTTCAGGTGTTGACCATGCTTTAAGCATATTTGACTTCTGCCTGGTACAAATTCTGCTAAGGGTAGAGTGCATTGATTATTCTAGAGGAAGCTTCCTCTAGTAGTCAGCTGAGAAAGAAAACAAATCCCTGATGACTTGGAAAGGTCTTGGCTTCTTCCTGGTATTTTTAGGTATGAGGTCTCTGAGGCTCAATAGTTTCATCCTAGCTTCCCTGGGACCCAGAATCCTGTATTACAAAACACCTAAATAGGACTAGCTCTTTTTATCTTATCTGACCTTTGCTGCACAGATGTGTTTTTGTAATTTTTCATTGGTGATAACTTGTCTGCACTACATTCTATGGGGGGGAAAGCATTAATAATAATTAAAAAAGAATAGTGTCCACTGAGTTCTCAGCAGAATGGTTGCATTTGAAATTATTCTTTCCTTTTTCTAATGTCCTGTATTTTAGGATCAATGAGTAAACAGAAGTAAATTTACCTTAACCTAGCTCTTTTGTGTGCATCTTGTTAACCTCCAGTATATTAGGAAGCATGTCTGAACAAAGATGCAGATTATCAATATTAAAAGGTCATTTTCATTATATTTAATATATGGGAGCATAACTGGGGTACTGAGGGATGCTGAGCTAACTGTTTTTGTTTGGGGCTTAGGGAATGGAAAGCAGCCAGTTTGGTAGCACAAAAATATTACAGGAAGTTCCTTTGAAATAATGATTTATTATATTCAATTGCAATACAAGGCTGGGGCCTCTACAAGTGACACCATCTTTGCACAATATAAAACCAATCTTAAGCCCCCAATAGATGGATCAAAATGGGACAGCCAGCAAACGCTTTACAAAGGCCAAACCAAATGCCAGAAAATCTAATCAGTCTGCAGAAAGATGTCACACTTCTGATAAGCCTGGGCCATGACCCAGTCTGTCTTGAATCCTAAACTGGACAGTTTGTCAGCCACAGTCCAACTGGCTCACACTGTAAGGCAGGATTAGCATTCATTTCAAGGGGCTAAAGGACACATTGCTAGATTTTGTTGGCTTTTATTTATTTTCTTTCTTTTTTAGCAGTAGCTGGAATTTCTCACAAGTAACAAAGCACATGGGATCTTGGATTTGGGCAGGGTGCTGTGGAGGGCTGCTGCTCAACCTTTGATGCCAACTTGCACTAAGGTCTATTTCCTTGATGGGGAGGTTGGTTCCTGAGTCTGCTATTTGAGGCACTTTTTCCTGATTTGTGATTTATTCTTTTCCTTCATGGGAAATTACATCAATTTGTTACAGATCAGGACCATTACAAGTGCAAAAATCCTCTTTTGAGATTTGTACAGACGGTTTTGCAGATATTTGATTTCTTGAGTAGCGGAAGGTTTCTGCACAGAAAGCTCATGAAAATTGGGGAGTTTGTAATAAAGAATGTAGTGATATTTTTATTTCAAGTCTTAATTTCTTTAACGTGATTTGAAAACCACCCCATCTTTTTTGGTACATATCTGGCTTGTTGGGTAAGAATACACAAAGGAATGTTCAAACCAAATTTTGCAGACAATGCCTGTAGATTTTTTGACTACTGGGCAGGGGGCTATGGCTTTATATTTTAAATTACTTCCAAGTTTATTATAACTGAGGGGAGATGGAAATGTGTAATATTTTTGGTCCTCTGAAGAAACCAGACTCCTGATTCATATGTGGGAGCAGTGGGTATATGAAACATTCTGAATGTTGCCCACCAGCTAACGGCCATTATGACTTGGTAGTGGGGGTCAAAACCACAAACAAGTTCCTTGTGGGTCAGTCCTATCACGTAAGAACATTTAGTCTTCAGGAATCAGGAATGCATTACCATAATGATTTCTAAGGCAAGTGCCACTGAGGCTCTGAATACTTTACTGGATGCTCTGAGCTACTTCAAGGTATGAAAGCCTCCAGGTGAGAGAGCTAGGATGATATCTTCAAAGAACTTCTTCAGAACTGAGAATATTCAAAGTTGCCTTGAAGATATTTTTAAGTCCACACTTTTCCTAATAAGTAGTCATCTTTTGCTTAGGTATCAATAATTTTAGCAAATTTGCTTGAAATTCAACAAAGTTTTGACAGAAAAGAATGAAAGATTCTTTTCAAAAACTAATGATAAAAAGGGAGGGAAGATAATTAGGAAAGAAAAAAATGCGAAATAAACAGTGCTTGGTAAAATTGAATAAAATATATACTTTTAATTAGTTTTGCTAATGATAGAGAGTTACAAAGTCAACTAACAAAAGTGTTTTGCTCCACTGTCTGTCTTGAGAAAAATACATTATTTAGAGAACTTTTGTAGAAAATCATTGAAAGCTCTGGGGATTTAGTCATATGATCTAGGAGATCTGGGCTTACTGAATATGTTCTTTCAACACTTTTCCTTATGTGGGTGAAGAAAGCAAAGCACGAAGTTTCACCAGAAGAACAAATGAGGTCCAGTTTTGCATGGCTTTGGATGTTCTCACTGAATTATCTGCTCTCCTCTAATGAAATCCAGGATTGAGCTTTTCCCGGAGCTAGCAGCTGCCTTTCCCCAGGCCCAGAGCTGGAGCTTTCTTTTCCTACCTTAAACGTCTCTGTGCTCTCATGAAACTCGTAGGGACACAAATTTGTTGAAGCCGCATCCTGCCAAACGCCAGAACCAAGGACACTTGTGTGCTTGGAAGCGGCTCCAAGGTGGAATACCAGTAGATGGCGCTTGGGAATACGCAATCTGCACACGCCGGGGAAAAGTGAATTATTTCTGCCTCCAGATGATAAAGGATAACAGCTGAGACATGACTGTCTTATAGTAAAACCATGGTAACACGATGACCTGTAATTTCTTACAAGAGAGAGAAAGGCAGCCTCTCTTTTTTTTTT
>WEZZ01021125.1:65118-80026 GCA_013400585.1 Chloropsis cyanopogon
TTTTTTTTTTTTTTTTTTCCCCTTCAATACAACCTGGAAATATTTGACTCATTATATTTCCCTCTCAATACAGAGATCCCCCGATGGCTCTTGGAAGACTGGCAGTGTTTGTCTTTGGGGTTCATAAACCTTAAAGAATCACCTGGATAATGGGACCTCTCCTGAAGCTCCCCCCGCTGTCACAGTGATGTTTCCTCCCCTTCTGGTCAAGGCATCCCCTCCAGCTCTGCACAGGACAGGCAGCATGAGCAGAAGATGTTCTCTAGAGAGTGGCAACAGCAAAAGGGCATTAAATTAGAACTATTGATGGTGGTGGGAATCAGCACTGAAGCAACTCCTCCCTGTGCCTTGGAGGGATCTCAGCTATCCTGCAACAGGACACGTTGATGATGCTGTGGTGAGCGCCAGGGAAGTGCCTGCTCCTGGAAGTGTTTTCTACTTCTCTGTGTTGTCTGCTTTTACTACCCTGCTTTTTAAGGCAAGGGTAGTAAAAGTCTGCTGCCTTTGATGACCTGGTCCCCACGCTCTGTCCAAAGCTCTGCTGCCAATGCTGAACGGCTTTTAAGTTAGCTTGGATTTTTTTCATCCTATTTCTGCTCTGCAGAGGTCTAGCAAGTTAAATGTCCCATAGCCAGCTACTCCATTACACAAGAAAGGCTAGGCATTTGGTGTGACTGAACACTGACTGAAAGAAAGAAAAATGTCAGGTGTAGGGGGGTGTGTGAAATTTATGCAATTTTTCATAGGTACAACTTACCATTGTCCTGGCAACTTTACCACAAGGACCTCAGAGCTGTAGATGGAGGCAAACAGCTTTGCTTTAACGTGAGGAAGAAATTCTGCTCGCACTTAGCTAGAGTAATGGGCAAAATTATGCAGCTTTGTCCCCTGAAAAGGCTGGCATTGCAATGGGCCTTTTTATCCTAAATGAGCAGCTGAATAATATTTTTGACAACTTATTGTGAAGAAAATGCACAGTGTTTTTGAGAAGGGGTTTGTTTTCCTTTCACAGAGATGCAAACAATTTCACCTTTTCTCCAGTGACTCATGCTATACATCTGAGCACCCCTTTCTAGCCTCATTAATATGGCATATTTCATATTGTACAGAAGATTTTGAATAACTTACTCGTGGAAATGTTGACAAAATCTTCACATTTCTGCAAATTTTATATATGCAAACAAAACACTGCTTTTCCATTAAAACTGCATGCAGAATTCTTATTATTACCCAGAGTTACATTTGTTTTCTATAAACCTTTCTCTTCCAAGTGGCTTCAGAAACACTAATCCATAAAACCTTGCAGCCTATCTTGATGACCCAAATCTGAATTTCCATTTTATAATGGCTTAAAGTATTGGTTCAAATACAATTATATCAGTGAGAATTTTTCCATGAATCAAAATCACACAGAGACACTTAGTGTACAAATGTAAATGTTTGTTTTCTATTCCTTGAAAGAGGCAATATTCCTACTGTTTTCGGTTCGTATTGGAGCAAGTACTAAACATTTTGGCCAAGTTGCAGAGTGAGTCAGTTTTAGTGGAACAGATTTCAAAGGGTTTTACTACACAGCGAATTCTTCCTGCATTCATATAATTTAAATCCTGAAGAGAGATCAAATCATTCATTAACCTCCCACAATTAACCCTAAAATATTTTATGAAATTTAGAGCCTTCTACATGCAGAGAGGTGAAAAAGGTAAATAGAGAGAGAAGAGTGTGGGTGAGAAAGGGAGGGAATATCTCATTTAGGTCTAGTTGACCCTTGAGCACAGATTAAATGGATGAAGAAGAAAAATGAATAACTGCAAAAATAAGAAAACAGAGAGAATTTGACATCTCTCTGCTGGATGAGGGAGAGAGTGCATGCATGTTAGGATGCTTGACAATTCTCAGCATTCAGAGCAAAGCTGGCTACCATTCAGGAAAACCAGAGGACTATAGAAAACTGTAAAAGTGATAATCTTTCAAAAAACAAATCTGTGGGTAAGATAAGAAATTATCTGTGGAAATTCCTGCTGAGTTATTGTGGTAATGGTTTAGAAGATAATTCAGTAACTGTAATCCCATGGAAAGTGTATTAATAACAAGGGAATTTAGTTCTGGGAGAAAAATCCTAGTTGGGTTAACAAACTGCATCACTATCTATTACTTGGTAGAGAAAAATATAAGCAGCTAATTAATGCTTTGGGGACTTAGGAGGAACAAAAAACAACAATGAAAAAACCCAAACCAGAGTTCTCCTTCTTCCCCAGGAATAAGGAAATGCAGGAGGTAGAAAGTGATTTATTATTTTATGCTATTTTATTTCAACCAGAACTTTTTCAGAGGGCTACGAAGTGTAACTCAGCTTTAATCAGTGTAAATTTTGAGCTTGATTCATTCGTGAGTAGCGTTAAATTTCACTGGGTTTATAATCATGTAAATGCAGAGCACTCAAGGTGATCTAGTCCTTAATAGTTACTGGTGAATTTGGCCCAGACATTGCATTAGTTAACTGTACCATAAGGATGCTAATGAGGGGAAGGGTAAGTCAGTAATTCTTTGCTAGCATAATTCCAATGAACTCTGAAGGAATTTATTATGCTGTAGCTTGTTTCTCCTAAATAGCACAGTCTGTAGTGCAAAATAGCAAAAAGATTTTTTGGTTGGGTGGAGAGAGTTTAGACACACATTTAGCAATAGAGGTTATTTATAGATAAAGAAATAAAAACCACCAAAATACACACATAAACCTGAACATAAGCCATGTAAAAATAAAATTTCGGATATAGGGTCTCTCAAAAAGCAGTTGTTAAGTACTTTTAATGGAGGTAAGCTGTAAAAATGTAAGGATACTGAAAGAGAGGACATGGACTGTTTGACAATTCTGGGTAATGATAGGAAAGCTGCTGGAACAATAGAAATGGGAAAAGTAAGGTCCCATCTGACTCACTCAGAAGACAGTTTTGACCTATTGATATAACTCAAGAAATTCCTGCTGATCTGCCAGGGAAAGAGGGACTTTGATTCAGGTACTGATGAACTGTTTAAAGGCTCCTGAGCAGCGATGGGGTGGAGTAGGAAGGCAGGGGACAGTTCTGAGTTGAAATATCAGTGTCCTGACATCCCAGATGTCAGAACTGTGGAAAGCAGTCAGTTTCACCATTTCACCTGAATGTCAAAAGTCACAGCTTTTATGTGGTTTTATATGAGCTGGTTCAATATTTTTAAATATGCTGATTATTTTTAGTTCAATGCCTCTTTAAACCTGAACTGTTCTGTTATCACCATACCTCTGAGAAATCTGCCTTCTGGCAGAAATCTTTTAACATTTGTTTTTTTTGTCTATAAGGTGCAGATGCTTGGCAGCAAGACTATTTTCCTTCCTTTGCAACCTCTTCCCCTGAAAATACAGAAGGAAACTTCATCCAGATTTCATGCTGTCCATGAAATCAGAGGGTTATCTGGTAGACTCATGACTTCACTAGATTTTGTGCCCATGTGTGAAAAAAAAGGTTTGATTAAAATGGGAACTTGTGCTGCAAAGCTCTGCATACTGATCATGTTTTGAAAGGGTGCTAAGGTGTGTTGTATTTTAGTTGGCAGTCTGCATGCTCTGTGTGTGTGTCTGTGTGTACATCACACATGGACACACTTGTTGCAGCTTCACATTGTGTGTGGAGGACTCAGCTTGCAAAGCAGGATGTCAGCACCTCTGTATTGACAAGGAAGTTAAGGGTGAAGTCTGGTTGCCTAAATACTGGCATCTGGAGCTATTACAGACATTTTTGGTTACACTGCTTCTTCTTTATCTACTATTCTGGTATTTCACATGAAGTCCTCCATCTGCCAACCATACATTTTTGTTGCATAGTGAAAATGCCATTAGGACTGTATTTTAAGGAAGCAAATTGAGCCCCTAAGTTAGGTTACTGACCGTGAAGCTGAATCCCATCCTTGCCAATCAATCGTGATAGATTCACGTAACTTTTCGAGTAGAGGACAGTGTCTCACCTTAGAAAGGCATCAATTTCTACCTAATCATTAGAAAGATTATGTTCCTTTCTTTTTCATTAATGCTCAGAAAGCATTAGCATGTCTATTACCTTCTCAATAGACATAAGTCCTTTTTAGTCCTGGCCAGGCTGCCCATCCTTATGGGTCTACACATGCTGCAGGTTTGTGTTTGGACTCTCAGTTGGGTATTCTGAGTGAGAAAGTAGCAAAGTGCATGAGACCAAGACTCAGAATATATGTGATATGATTTTCTAGCTGTGAAAGCTTTTTTTTTTTTTTCTTCAATTATGCATAGTGTTAAACCTGTAAAGTAACACTGATAATGACACTACTGTTTTTGCATATTCTGCCTCAGGCTCTAAGCATCCAAAAGCCCATGGAAGTGAATTATATGTTTGTGTGGTTCCTGCCCGCTGATCCTGCCCAAATGAATTTAATTAGTGCAATATTTGAACTTTAAATTTTAGCTCTTCTGAACATAGCTGGAAGTTCCTGTGCTCCAAATTCTTGTGGCTGATGAATAATATTTTTAGTCTTGGTTCTGGATCATAGTGTATGCAACATAGTTTCTGTTTGAAGGCGAGGACAAACTTGCTGTATATTTGTATTTTGATGATGACAAGTTAGCTCTTCACAGTATTCCTCTAGAGACTTTTTCTTGTACTAGACTAAGAAAGAAACAAAGAGACATTCAATAATGGAAGCTCTAGTCTGCAACTAGCAGATGTTGTCAGTTTTTTACATAAGATGGCGAGTATCAATACATAAGAAAACATAATGGAGATTTGGACTCCAGAAGCATAAAAGCCTTAAAAATATTCACAAGACATTTACAAAGATTTTAGCATATTATGAGAGCACTGTCAAATCAAATGCAAATTTAAATCTAATTAATTCCCTACAAGGGTAGCAAACCCCTCTGCTGTTTAGTTTACATGAATTCGTTGCTAGACTGGGCCTGAAACATAATCCTTAGCCAGAAAATACACTTAGGAGATGGCTTCAGATCCAGAAACCACTTCCTTGGTGCATACATGTGCTGCTGTGAATGTTTCCAATATCTCATCCTGGGAAGTGGTTTCTGTAGGCACTCCCTACCCCCAGGCCTGCAACTGCTGGGGTGGAACAGCAGTGCCCACAGCACTGGGGAGACCCATTGGCCCTCAAAAATCACAAAATGCTGAGCTCAGGAGCCCCCTGAGCCTCTGCAGCTCTCCTCCATGTAGGCTCCCTTTCAAACACAGTTCCCCTATCTACAAAAAGCTCTCTTGCTGCTGGACCTGCCAGCCCCAATGGCAGCAGGAACCTGCAGCTCTTGTTATGTTTTAGGACCTGCTGTTGCTGCATTTCCATTATCTTTTTCATGGAGCTCCCACTCAAAGAATAATTTTCACAAAGCTCTAAAAAACTTTTTCAGAGACTGTTTTGTAATGAAGTTGCAATTTGATTCCTCTTTGCCTTGAGATGTCTGGTCGTTTCGTCTAAGATCATCAGGGGTTTTTTTTTTGTTTGTTTTTAGCAGCAATCTCTCATAAGGGAAAGAGATATTAATTAATGTCTTTTATTATTTATTTTAATAGCATCAAAATGTATCCTTACCAGTAGGCAGCAGCCATGCTAGGGTCATGAGGGCATGAAGCAAATATAAAGGAGACTTTTTTGAAAGCAACGTGTTTATTATATATAGGCCAATTTGTGGCTTATTATCTCCTGTAGCTTTTAGTGGATCATAATACAGTCACTAATTGTCCTCAGTATCCCCATCCAAAAAACAAGTTTCAGTTTCATCAGGCACACCCCACACCAACCCTACGTGTCACTGAGATTCAGAGCAGAGCCAATATCTCCCTTCACCTCCTTGTACATGCAGCCAGCAGCTCAGCACTGGAGCTGTGGTCCCAAATGCCTGAGCCTTGTGGGTATTTTGTGCCAGTCAACAAGTGGGATTTAGGATGTTGAATACCACATGGGATAAGAGGCAGGAACCAGTGCAAACTTCTTTTGCCTTAGCGAACTCATGTCCTACTGCTTTAAAGGAAGGGATTTATTCTGAGGAAATAGTAATCAAGAGTTTTTTCAATAGCTGAGAAGTGGAAATGCATATCAGAAAGGGCTTACACAAATAAATATATACATAAATATACCCCATATATAGGTACATGTAGGTGTAAGTATTTTATCTGTTGTGTATATATACTGGGTAGGTGGGTGAGTATGTATATATTTGTATATGCACATATAAACCAGTATTGGTCTTGAGGAATGACTGATTATCTTTTTTTCACAGTAGTGTTTCAAAGTGATATGTTTGGTTTCAGATTCCAGGACCATCACCTGCCCTAACAGACACATGAAGTCTCCTTTTAGTCTGCAGTTTCTTTACCTGGATGGTGTTGAGGAGCCTCTGGATCACATTGTAAGGATCCTGCACAACAGTCTGCTCTGAAAAAAAAGGTCATTCCTCCTGCAGTAGCTTTCTTATTGCAATATTTACTGAACCCTTGGCAGTGTTGGTGGGGGAAACAGAACCCAAACATCATCTCTTCCCTGTCACTTTTTAAATGGTCTCCTCCCAGCTGGAAGCAGATTTCTCTCTTCACAACAGCTTGCAGCCTTTTAGGAGGATGGGGTAAACTAATAAAGGAAGATTTTTGCTTTTCTATTTGGGGCTGAGGTGCTTCTCCATCCTGGGCACCAGCAGTCATAGGAAACAGAGCTGATGTCTATGCCAGGCAGCTCCTTTCTGATGCATGAGCACTTGTAGCAGACTCTTAAATCATACTGTGGATGCCCCATCAGTGTTTTGATTTGCAGGGTGGTTTGGCCCCCATCACTGCAGAGGTCTGAAAAGATTTTGTTAGAGAAGAGTGCCTAAACAGACTGTTAAGATAGTCAAACAGGAAAAGGGCTGCTGCATGGCAGGAAGGGATTGAGCTGCTCTTTCCCTTGCTTTGGCAATAGGACAAGCTGTAATAGGCTTAAACTGAGGCAAAGGCTATTTAATTTAGGATTTGAGAAAGGAAGAGAAATAATCTCAAGCTAAGAAGAGGTAAATACAGACATTGCTGGCATGGGGTTTGGAAAAAAAAATGACCTTGTATGGCTGCTTTTTATGATTACTTGGAGTCCAACAGGTATAGAAAAATAAGCACTGACTGCAGCTGCCTAGTACTTACGCTGTGGGGAAAAAGCCAAGAAGTGCCACAGCTGACTCCAGCAGGGCTACTGCCTTTCTTTCACAGCAGTGTTCACTTAATGGTATTTGCCTGTATACATTTGCCCATGGGCCTTTGGTTGAAGGAATAAAGCTTTAACATAAAACACCTGCTACTCATGTGGAAGTTGCAAAAGAGTTGGTTTTTTTTTCTCCTTAATTCTGCCTGATGATAGAAAAGGAGAGCAGGTGCTGAGGAAGAAGGAGATTTGACCACAACGCACAGTGATAGCTTGTCCCCTCTTCCAGACATTGCTAACTAGCCATAAACTGCAATAAATGAAGTTTTGTCAGTCTGCCAAACAGATATATGCATTCCCATTACACGAGTGCAATTATTTAATGTAACCTCGGAATAATATCTTTAACTCATTGTGTTCCTACTCAGGAAGAAAGAAGCATAATGCATTGAAAAAAATGCCAAAAAAGCCCAAACCACCCCCAAAATCACTAAAGCACCCCCTTAAGGTGTTAAAGAAAACAGTTTTTCTCTCTCCACTCAGAAAAATGAAAGTCAGTTAACATGACATTTCCAGACTGTAAACCGTGCAAACTTGATTTCCAAGGTCTGGATTAAAAATAAAATTGTAGAAGATTATACAGTCCTTACAAACACTTCTAAGGTTATTGCTTCCACTATATTACATATGAAGAAAGTCTCAAAGATTTATATAGTTCTATCTTGCCTTTTTTTTTTTTTTCTTCTGAGTAAAGCAGCTCGGTGTAGAACTAATTGTTACTTTAAGCTTTGTCCAAGACAAGTGACACCTGACCCCACCTCCTGCAGCCACCAGGGACAAGGGGACACCAGGAGGGTTCTGTTGGGTAGGATGGCTTTGGGACCAGTTTTGACACTCATTTGGTGTTCTGCATGGCTGGTTGTGGACTGGGATGCCTGGGCTGGGCTGGATCAGCCCCACGAGAAGGGCACTTTGCACCACTGCCTACAGAACTCCAAAGTAGGTACTGCAAAGCTGCCCTGCCAGATAGCCCATCTCCAGGCAGGACTACAAACCTGTGTTAACCCTGCCTTCTGCGTGACAGGCTGTCCAGAAATGAAAAGGAAAAACAAAACTCACAGAGAAATTCCTATGATAATGGGACCCACATCTCCCCGATAATATGAAAATCTTTGGCTGAATGAAACACAGAATATGTAAGTACTAGAAGTTTATGGTGAAAATTGATCCAAGCAGATCCAAGTATGTGAAACTCTTGAAAGAGTCCTCCTATCTGTACTTCCTAGGATGTGCTATTTTCTAAGTCAGTGTTTACTGGTTCTTGGTTGATTGTATCAAACACACTGATTTTCAAAGGCGACTAAGAGATTTATGTGTTCAGCTTGCAAGGAAGAGGAAAAAAAATCAGATCAAACACCTAAAGCCAAGACAGAATCCCTGAGAGTGAGCCATGTCCCATTTATCTTGCTAGGGACAAGTGTGAGGGCAGCAGGCTGTGACTGTGAGCCCTGTGACAGCTGCAAGTGCAGCTGTTGTGTGAGGGGACCCATGGAAGGAACAGAAGCACTAGATGTTCCTGCATGGCAGGCTGGGGAGGGAGCACATGTGTGCACACATCTGGGAGCGTGGGTACAGAGATGCAGAGCTGTGACCAGGCAGGTTTTCCAACCAGAACCAAGGCGTACCTGAAGACTCAACTTTCAGTCAGCCCACCGGCATTAATGAGTTATGTCAGAGATGGGGATGATGACCAGATTTCCCTGACATTAACTTTTAGCCACAGCTGAAATCAATAAATCAATAGAGTCATGCAGTGAGGTGTGTTGGCTTGGAGTTAACATGTAAACACCTGAAAATTCATGTTCCCATAATCAGAACTTTTTAATGTTCATTCAGCTAGAAGATGAAATAAAAACACAAGAGGAGGCATTTGTCTTCGACACAAAATCATACAAAAAGTCTTTTTTTTATTAAATATACATTACTTACAGTTTAGGTCTTTCTTCTGTACAACAGTAACCATAGAAAACAAAAGAAGCTAAGGCTAAATTTTTTCAATCCCTTAACAGGGTATTAAGACATGTTACATTGTCTACAAAACTGACTTAGACTGAGGCAACGTCCTGTGGAATTCTCTTTAGAAAACCAGATAGTGAAAGGGGAATAACCTAAATCTCCATTTTGCTTTTTACTGTAACTGAGAGACTCTTGCTTTAACCTTGGAGGAACCATTAAAAAAAATTCTCTTTTTTTGCTTTGCTAATAAAATGAACAGAGCTCTGAGAGACTTATTTAATAAAATTTGAGCAGAACAAAGTAAAATGAATGATGAAGGGCTCATCTGTAGAAAGAACCAATTTTTTGTTATTACAAATACTTAATCTCAGCTGCCATTTTGCCCTTTTATTTTTCTTTTTAGGGTGCCTTTATCCATTAAAATCCTTCCAGTGTTAGTGTGTTAGCTCCTGAGTTGGTTGACAATACACCACCTGCAGACCAACCTTCCAAAACCACCAGTTTTTGGAAACTCCTGAAGGTGACTTAAGCAATATCATGGGCTTTGTGGAGCTGAAGTTCATTGCCTTATCCCAATTTTTATCCACAGTTCTAGAAAACAACACAATTTCAGTGAATGCAACTCTTGTTGACAGCAGTAAGGGATGACAAACATGAGGTCTTGACTTGGATTCATGTATGTCAGCGCCAGTTTGCAGGAGATCATTAAAGAAAGAGCAATATGAGGCTAAATTCATCTGTGATGTATCTACATTGACCTAAACAGGATTACAACCAGGTCTGAAGCTGTCTCTTGTTTCTTTCACAAAGGGGGTTTCAAAGCAGGTCAGGTACAACAATGTTAAGGTTCTCACCATCATTTAGATATAATGGTCTGTGTTACAGATTTCTTTTGCAAAAATCAGAGTAGAGATTTTTATGACTGGATGTTTGAATACATAAAAAAAGAATGTACCTGTTTGCTCTCCTAAGTTCCTGAAACTTCAATTCCACAGTGTTGTGAATGGAAAGTGAGGCTGTGACAGGCTGTATCTAAGCTTTACCTAAGAAACAATCCTTCTTCTTTCTTGACAATATGGGTGCTGCATTGGCAGCAATAACAAAACACATCAGGAAAGGGTGCCTAAAGGACACAAGAAGGAGCTGTAAAGGGCATGAAAAAATGAGTAAATAATTTCCCATGCAGAATTTGTTCCAAATGGACTCTATTTAGGGCCGTGAGATTGAAATTTGTGAAGAGCGTTATGACTAGCATATCAAAAAGTAAGTAGTGTTGCAATGTGAACAGCAGTCAGTATTTTAGAAAAAAAGCTGCCACAAGCATCCTAAACAAGGGAGTGGAAAGTCTCTAAGAAACATCAATTCTCCTTTGGGCTACCTGGGAGAGTTCCAGCGATCTAACTGGGGAGATTCAGTTTTGGTATCAGCCAGAGCTTTGAAATCCTCTCCCATGTTTGAAGCACATCTCCAATATTTTACAGATCATCAGGACAACTAAAACTATGTTTTGGCAGACCAAGTAGCAGCAATTGATTCCATGGCAAAAAACCAACCACTAACAAATACCTGAAAGCCTCATATCCACCTGATGGCTTCAAACAGTGTATGTTTTCCAAGAGCTTTTGCCTCCTTCACTGCCCCATCACAATGGTAGTTTGCAGTGTTAATGTCCTCTTTTCCCCTTAGAGGTCACCACCTCTAGGTGACTACATTTCCACGATGGAGTGCAGTCTCCCTTCTGGTTGAACACTCAGCTGACATTTTGGTTTCTGAGACAGCCAGGAGAAAAATCATATTCTTAATTTGAATTGTGAAACAAGCTCCTCTGACTCCTACTTGGAATTTGATAGCTCCACATGTTAAAGAAAAAGGAGGGATGAAGAAAACAGGGGTGAACTAGATATGGAGTGACACTGTCAACACAAACTGTTGCCTTAATCCTTCCTCAGCTCGGCTTGTAGACTCAGCACATTACAAACAACAAACAACGAGCTTACAAATTACAAGAGTTCACCAGAAAGTGTGCTTTTCTTCCAATTTTTGTTTTTGTCAGAGTAACTTAGTGCAAAAGATCACAAAAATAAGCACCAATACACTGAAATATTCAAACTCCCTATATGCATGTCTTGAAATAAACAATCAAAGAATAAAGCTACTTCAGACCCAAAAGAAGAATGTGTTTAGAAGTTTCATGTACAAAAGTAGCAGGAAGGAGGAGGCCGCCCACACTGAAAGAGGACATGAAGAACACAGCACTGGGAAAGAAAGTGCAGCAAACTGCAGAACCCAAGGGAACAAATCATGCTTTGAAGCCGTGAGGGCAACCTGCGAAGAAAACCCCCAAAAATTTCAAGGACATGGTGCATATCTAACTGTAGTCAAGCAAGAGGCCTCCCACCAACCTCTAAAGACTCTGGATAAGGCCCTTGGTTTGGCAGGGGTGTAACTATATCACCTGGCTTGTTTGATGAGTAGGCATTAAAAAACTCCATGAAAGCTCTGAAATTGCTCTCATGAGGGCTCAGACTTTCCTCAAGTCTCTTAGAAAGTGTTGCCTTCTGAAAAATAAAATAGAAAAAAAACTCCTTTGTGTCTGTGAAAAAAACAGCTGTGCAGAAGAATGCTTGAAACTGCTCTTGTTTAGGGTAAACCTTGTGTTGGTGAGAGCAATGGACAGCAATGGGATGAGAGGGTGGACCACAAGACATCAAGTTCTGCCTCCTTGACACTCTTGTTAATTTGAAGTGGATCATGCATGTCAACTGACTGGCTTCCTTACAGAAAGAAGGTTGATTTTGTTCCGATGATGGGATTTATTTTTTCAGGGATTCATCTCATTCAGAACTTAGGGTTTCTGGATGAGAACTTATTATAATTTGAAAAGCCAAAAAGTATCAGACAGCTACTTGGGGTTAACAGATGCCAGGATATGACAGACAGGAGACTTACATCCTTCCTGGAGTTGCAGAGATACCCCGGTATCATCTCAAATGGCACCAGTCATGTAGAAAGGCATCTGAGAGGGCTGAGTTAGCTTTAGATTCAGAAATGTGTGGATCTGGCTTCATGTATGCTATCTGCCAAAGCTCCCATGTGAGGCAAAAAAATGGATGTTCGATCTGGAACAGACTGAAAGGAGAATTATCTGCTTCCCCACAGATTACTGATCAGTCACTGGCTCAAAGTGGTACTTTGAAACTCGATTTTCGTGTATTTGGTTACAAGGACACGTATACAGTTAGTAGGCACAGACGTTTAGAGTAATTTTAGAGTAATTTTTCAGAGTACTTTAGATGCAAGGTGTCCTTCCTTGATCCCAGCTGTCACCTCAATAAAAAAAAAAGTCACTTGTAATACCTGTGGAGATATGTCAACTGGATCTTCAAAACCATTGTAAAATTCAGATTCATAGGCAAATTCTGCTAGAAGTAACTTATTTATTGCCAGCAGACTACCCTGTCTCTATATTCAATGGAGAGAAAAAGGCATCTGTAGTGATTCATTTAGTCTTACACAATGTTTGAGTAACCTTGCCCTGTCTTCACCAACCACAGCGCTGGACAGGACTGGATGACAGTTGTAAAACAGGCAGCTGGTAAAACCAAATGCAAAAATTAAACAAACCCAAAAGACTCATATAAAAGCAATATCCAAGTGCTTCACAGGTCTTGGACTCAATCTTATCTTCAGCAGAATCAATAACTGACTTCATTAGGAAAAGATTCATAACCCCTCACCAGAGTGAAACAATATGATATATTGACTGCTTCTCACCTGATATGTGAAATATGCGATCAGCTAAATGCTAATATAGTCAAAGATCTCATTAAAATAAGGGTTTGGATTACACTGTAAAAATTGAGCAATTGATAAATAGGATGAGTTAAGTCTAGCTAGATCAAGTTAATATAAAGCCGAGAAAAAGCGTCTTATTTTTGTAATCTGGTTATAATTTTAACTTCAATATCAGGGGCATCTCATGACTGAACACACTCCGATAACCACACAGCTCTACATGTCTCATTTTTACAGTCATATTTACCCAGGTGGGAATTCTGGCTTAGCCCATATGAGTTAAAAGTATGTGTTTAATTTGGGTTTTTCACTGCAGACATAACCTAAGTGTGGAGCCATGGCAAGAACAAGAAGAAATAAAACCAGTGTACATGTTAAAAATTGACCCAACACACTCACACTGTCTTGTCTCTAGTAAGTGAATAAGGACAGATGACATACTAACTGCCACTTACATAGGTAACTTACTTAGGACCAAAGTTTTATTTCCACAAGAGAAATGGGACTCAATTCTCAAAGGTATTTAAATGTCTTGTAGTACATTAGAACATTCCACGGCAAGGCAGACACAGAAATTAATTTGAGTTAAATGCTCATTTTGTTTAGTCACTTAAGCATTGATCCACACCCTCAAGAGACTAACTTCCTTGTAAAGCCTATCCTTCACCCAGGTGGCAGCCAAGTTAGTTGGAGTTAGCTTTCTGACATCCAGCCTTCCTTTGTTTTCTATAGCCAGGCACTGGCATTGACAGAGTCCTTCTGGGCATCCAGCTCAGACTGCATGAATAAATATCTTTATAAGCATGGCTATTATTGGTCAAGTCTTCTCTGGAAAACAGGAATTTGCAGTGCTGAAGTCCGCATCTAAGATACTTCATAATTTCACAGCCTGCCTAGCAATAATAATTTTCATAGGTTACATATCATATCACCAAGAGAAAAAAAAAGAGACTGTATCCTTTTACGGTCCCTTACTTTTATTATGAAACTCATCTTGGGGAAGGAAGAAAACCCAAACAATGCCTCTAAACAACTCTTTGAAAGTCTCAGGTTTTCCACTGAAATGAAATCTGAAAATTTATGTATAAAAAGTATTATACCCTGGCTTTACTGAAAAATATTATCTAGAATGACACCTAAGAGAAAAAGGAAAACCACCCCATTTAAAAAGAAACATTAACAAAAATAGCAGAAATGCTTTTAAATACATGGGAAAAAAGTTCTAATTTGAAATAAAGAAAATTAATTTTATCTCTAGTAGATTTTTTCAAAACTGTGTTTCTTCTCTTTTATTAAAAAAAAAAAAATATTAATTGCCTTTAACTGGTACTGAAGGAAATCTGATTACGCCCTCACTAAAGAAAGCATTAGAAAAGAACAACTTAAAAACCAAAAAGGAGTATATTTAGAGTAACAAATTTAGTATATTTTAGCTATCTTTTAATAAGAATAATTCTGACATCCTGATTTAGAAGTACAAACAGATGTGTTCATTTGTTCAGCCCTGTAGCACAAAAATCTTCCCATCTCAGTACACTCACAAGTATAGATGCATGTCTCTGTATACTCATGCATACATTCATATGAAGTTCTTTCTTTTCACAGATGCACCCCAACCTAGCTAAATTTTCAGTTTTACCTTCATATTCCATTCTTCATGTAGCCAATTATGCACATTAGCACATCAGAGATGTCTCATACAGAGGCCATTTCAGAAAAGATTACTCAAACATGGGTAGAGGCACCCATGACCTCTCCTATTCCTCCCCTCTGCCATGCCAAACAAATCAGCTTGATCTGCAGGAAGAGAAAAGAAAAGATAATTGCTTTGCCAGGATTTTACCACCAAAGACAAAGCAACATTAAGAGAACCCAGCTACTCAGTCTATCATTCCAATACTCATCACACAGAAATACTGTC